>OX638238.1:1242500-1745000 GCA_951805285.1 Thymelicus acteon
TATATAAACATGTTCAAAGGACTTCATTTAATGCCACAATGTACCATGCTAAATATCATTTCGAATTGTCATTCGGAAATAGATGTTTATTTTATATTATTGCAAATTTCGCCGCCAAAAATATATTTATCACACCAAGCTGTACATAGCTGAGTTATTTACAAAATGATTGTGTTGTGGTAAAGTTACTGTTCTGAAAATATATGTAACTCAAATTGTACAAATAAATGAAAATATATTCAAGGCTGTAAAATTTAATTTAAGAATCGCTTACAGCGTTCATACATGTTAAGTCTGAATTGGTGTTATCCTTTATCCCAGAAAGACGGTATTTATAGAAAAGATGATAAGACAAAGTGAACAAATCATATGATTTTGGCACTTTCTGCGTTGAAAATGGTACTTTCAAAATAAATAAGTAGAACTCGGTGTTAGAAATTTGATTTCTGTTGCATCGATAAGTAATACTACTTCCTTAAATGTTTATTTTGTAAACCATGACAATACTTCGCTATGACTTCCATATTTTCGATTTAATATAGAATTTCAGTCTGAATATACCATTTCCACACAATGCGACATCTACGAACCAAAATAGAAGATACGATACGTGAGAAAAATATTCATCAATAAGGCATTTTATAAGATCTTCGAAGTTAGGGTTTATAACCATTGCCAATTCTACATTAAGTTACAAGTCGAGGATTAAAAACATTGGTGTTTCTTTGGGACTTAAATTTTATATATACCATATCTTATACAATGGAATTAAATGAAAACGAACGTAAATAACAATAAATTAAATAATAAAAAACACTTAAAATTTCAATAGCCTATCTAAAAGATACACGTAATGTTACATTATGTTACTTTCGACAATAATTTTGTATATATAATATTACTTTTATATTTCTCGCAATTTACCTAGCTAACGAGAGGGCAAGCCCCTTATATACTTAGCCGTAACGCAATGAATGCCATATCTTACCTTATGTCTAGCGTTATCTATATATATAGTAGAAGGAAGTTCATAGCAACAAGAAAAGGCAACGACTCGTCGGTTTGGGTCCACCAAAGAAGAGTAGACGGTCGGCAGTTCTATACTTATCTTTAAGTTACCTTACATTTAGGGATAATATGTATCTTACCTTTATCTACGTCAAGCAATAGGCGAAAACGAATTCATTTTTCATATAATCGTTATCCTAATCATACATGGTGACTAAATCTAAATTATCTATCTAACAGTTTCTTAAACATTTCTGTGATATATTCAGATTTACTAAGAGGTTGAACCTCGTCGTCCGTGGTTGAGTAAAAATAAGTTATGTTCCAAGACTTAAAAAAGTCACTGTGCATCCTTATTTCCATCCTTATTTTTTACTCAAACACTGGAGATATTCGGTCACGATTGACAGGATCAAATAAATTGACTTATCGATTCGTATCTTAGCCGAAATAAACTATATTTTAGTTTTATTATATATAAATATCTTATTATAAATATCTAGCGATATGTCTGACAGGTTCGTCTACATGCTTCAAATAATACAGGCTAAATAGACAAAAAAAACTACAACTGTGAAACAAGAATTTCATCAATATAATTTATAAAATACACCGTTTATAAAATATTGTATGTTTTGAATCGACGCAGGTTCGCGCTCCGACAAAATGTTTCAAAAAAGACACGCAGTAAATACTACATTTAAAAACTAATCGACTCCATACGAGGTGTCCGCACGGAAAACAAAGGAAAGAAATTTACGAAAACGGAAATTAAGCGGAAATTATTTACGATTTCGGAAAGGAAAATTTTAAATTTCGAAATACTCCCACGCCTCCGTTTTAAACTAACTACAGTAAACGGTTATATGCACTTACATGCTACACAATAAATATTTTTCTTTTCTTACATCGTAAATAAATCTAATATTTCGCTACATTTCTGTATTTTTCTCAAAGTTCCATTATGATCTTCAAGTATCCATTATTACTTAGACACAACCATTTTTTTTAACAGTAGATAGGTAATATTATCGTGATTTGTCTATAAATTATGATTCTGAATTTGGCAATGTCACGGAATCCAGAGAAAGAATCACTGGGTGCGCTTACAGAGAAACCGGTTTTTGATCAGTGCGCTTGTATGCTGCGAAACTGAAAATACTGTTATGTAATATAAATAAAGCAACAAGCGCTTTATATGAAAAATATGGTTTTTCGGTATGCATAATCAAAACAAAATATTATGTTTGTTATGTTTCTTACATACATATTATTGGATTGGCTAAATAGACTGAATTACGGTGCAATTAAACTCATTTCTTCCAACTTTAATATATACTTTAATATATATGGCAATATGGTTTTCGCCACGGTCGTTCGGCTGGTGATCTTCTAGTTTATCTTACGCACCGGTGGGCTCAGGCTCTTGATCGCAACGGGGAAGCTCTAGCAGTCAGCCTAGACATCGCTAAAGCCTTCGACCGGGTCTGGCACAGGGCCCTTCTCACGAAGTTACCATCCTACGGTCTACCTGAGAGGTTATGCAACTGGGTAGCCAGTTTTCTATCTGAGCGACATATCAAGGTCGTAGTCGACGGTTGTTGCTCAGATATGAAACCTATAAATGCTGGCGTCCCCCAAGGGTCTGTGTTATCTCCTACGCTATTCATTCTGCATATCAATGACATGCTGCAGCATACAAGTGGCATCCATTGCTATGCAGATGATAGTACAGGGGATGCCTACTACACAGCCCAATGCCTCTCAGTTGCAAATGGCGGATAGCAGAATGAAACTTGTGTCTGAAGTCGAGAACTCTCTGGAGCAAGTCTCGGAATGGGGTCGACTTAATTTGGTCCAGTTCAACCCCACGAAGACACAAGTTTGCGCGTTTACCGCTAAGAAAACCCCATTCGTCATAGCGCCTCAATTCCAGGGTACCGCGCTCACCGTGAGTAAAAGTGTTGGGATTCTGGGAGTTGACATCTCGAGTGATGTGCAGTATCGGCGTCATTTAGAGGCCAAGGCTAAGCTGGCCTCCAAGAAGCTTGGTGTCCTGAATCGGGCTAAGCAGTACTTCACTGCGAGGCACCTGCTAATGCTTTATAAAGCTCAAGTCAGGCCCCACATGGAGTACTGCTCCCACCTCTGGGCTGGGGCGCCGCAATACCAGCTTAGCCCATTTGACGCCATACAGAAGCGCGCGGTCCGAGTTGTCAACGACCCACGAGTCACTCACAGGTTAGAACACTTGAGTTTCAGAAGAGACATCGGTTCTCTCTGCGTGTTCTACCGACTTTACAACGGTGAGTGCTCCGAGGAATTGTTTGACATGATGCCTACGTCTCCTTTTCATCATTGCACCACTCGCCGAAGATTGAAGTTCCATCCACACCGATTGGACTTGTGGAGAACCTCTACAGTCCGATTCTCACGAACTTTTTTGCCACGTACGTGCAAGCTGTGGAATGAACTTCCTTCTGAGGTATTCCCTGAGCGCTATGACATGGGATTCTTCAAAAAAGGTGTAAAAAGAGTTCTCCTTCAGGGCCGGCGTTGCATTGGCGATTCCTCTGGTGTTGCTCATGTCCATAGGCGACGGTAACCACTTACCATCAGGTGGCCCGTAAGCCTTTTCGTCTGCCCTTCAAGCTATAAAAAAAAAAAAAAAAAAAAAAACTTTATATGAATTGTTTTGAGTTAAATACTTCCTTTCAAAAAACCGTCCTGCTGTCATATAGTGCAAACTAATGCAAAGGAGAGAATCATTGCCGACCACACACAATAAAATGTATGTCCTTAAATATTTTATATGTAATGTACCATCTAAGTTCGGAAAAATGTTTGTTTATTTGGAAATAAATGTTGTTATTATTATTATTTCAAATAAGTCAAAAGAAGAATGGGTCTTTAAAATTGGCTTCTCATAAATTATTCTGGTCCTGACTATTTATGATGAGACGCGATGAAATTCATTGACGGCTATCCTTTATCGCGCTGCATAATTAAACCTCCACTTTAAACGCACCCATACAAAGAAATGACTAGAAATCATTTGTATAGCATTCGTCTAATCGTATATTTTAAAAACTATGTTCGTATTCGATCCTACCTTCCTCGCATATAAAATGTCTTAAAAAACTTCTCACTCGTGATGGCTTGCCTATTTTTCAACTAGATTTTCCCTACTAAACATTTTTCCAAAAATCTACATTTTTTGTCCACTAATCTTACGCTAAACTTGTGCTATCAGATCTTTGGTACTATGTCAGATCGCGTTTATCGTACGAATGTAATAAGTATGGAAGTGTTCGCATCTTTTTCCAAACTCGAACGTTTTGTAGCGGAAAAAATTTCCAGTGCGACATTATTGCACATTGGAAATTTTTATGCCATGGAAACAAATAAATACCTGTCCTGTCCTGAGTGCAGTACCTAAGTCACAGTTATTACCTACTTGTATACGTGCAATATTGCACGTCTCATAAGTGGCCATCCATAAATTACGTCACACTTTAGGGGGAGGGGGGTTCGATATAGTGTGACATTGTGTGGCAAAGGATGGGAGGGGGTCCTAAATTTCGTGACGTCCCATTTCAAAATCGAATAATTGGTATTAATAGATACATATGTATAGGTAAATATTAAAAACAATTAATGGAAATAAAACTTATTTCGCAACTTCTGTTTTAATTTAATAATTTCTAGGTGTAAAATTTCATAATACGTGACGTCACACAAGGGGGGAGGTCTCACAAATGTGACCAGCTGTGACAAAGAGGGGGGAGGGGTCGAAAAATCATGAAATTAGTGTGACGTAATTTATGGATGGCCTTAACGCGGAGCGTGCGTTTGAGGTAGTGCTCTACTCCCAACGTGTTAAATCAAGTAGTTTTTTTACTTCTGCATTCTTGCTTCAAATATGTTGTTGAAATTTTATTGTAATACATTTACAATATTACGGTTTCAGCAGGTCGACACGCGAACACTTGGAAGTGAGAAAATAAATTGTAAGTTGATCGACCTATTCTTGTGAGTCTACTCATGTAAATAGGGTATAATAATATACCTAATACCTAGACATATCATGTATAGTAATAACCGTCACATATTGTGTACATGTAGCTGAGTTGAAATATTGGCGAAATGTAATGTGACTTAACCATCGCTACTAACAGCTATTATTGCCTTTTTCCTTTACGAAGTATATTTTAATAAAATTACTATAGATATGTTTCAATATATTTTCACACTCTTATTTAAGGTAGGTATTAAACAAAATCTAATATATAAATCAAGTTTCTGTATCAGTCGACAATAGGTTTTATGTCTGGATGTTATCTTAAGTGTATTCTTGACCTTTTTTAATTTTCCAGAATCATTCTCATCTGTATTTCTTCCATACTCATTAAATCCGCTACATTTCCGTAACGTGTATTTTCCGTTAACTGTATTTTCGCAACCATTTGGCCCGCGTGTTTTGATAAGTAACCTTAACCTATCTTATATAATATAAACTTATATTACATAACTATATATTTTCTAAAAAGTACTCTTTTATATATTCAAATGCATTATTAATGCCATCATAAGCAGAAGATTGAAATTATATTTTTTTTTCGTTATAATGACTCACATTTTTCATACTTTTTTTGTCAAATGCTTGCCTTTTCGGCGATACCTTATCTTGAGGCTCTTAGCCCTTTCATCCGCTTCGTATAGCCTGCCGCCTTAGTAAAAAAGTATAGATAAAATAATATAAGTAGAAGTATATAAAAACATCGTCATAAAATATACCATATAGAAAATACAAATAAATTAAAGTCTTTTAGTGTCATAAATAATTACTAACATTAGCTAAAAACAGGCTAATATAACTAAATTACAAAATAATAACGCTTATAAATATCACTTCAAACTTATAAAATTCTGGTTTTCATTTAAGATAATTTAAATGAGTAATTGATGATGGATTTGTTCTTTTAATTTTATAAAATTATTTTCAATTGTATTTTAGTTATAAAACAATTATTTTAACCGAACATCATTTCAAGTTGTATATCCCAACATTCTCTTCTTCATTCTTTTGGTGACAATACCATTGGTTAAATCGTTGGTCTATGTATGAAATATTTGCAAACAATTATTATTCGTTATTTGCAGTTTTATTATAATGATCGGCACGATATATCTTTAAGCATCATCAATTACGTCGTGTATTAATTGTATCTTTAGTAACAAATAAACGTTATAAATATTTTTAGTGATTAAAGTCATATTTATAAGCTAAAAAATAGGAGGGAATTGCAAAACAAAGTTAAAATTCACCTAAAAGTAAATACCCATAAAATATGGCACTTTCGATCACAAAAGTAGATTACATAAAGATTGCTTGTAACACACACAGAACTAACTGAGAATTTTAAACATTAACTATACAAAATAAAATACATCTTATCAAAATATGAGAAACATTAAATACAGGCATGGTTGCTATCCATGATACAATACAGAGCAAAACAACAGATATAACTAAAAACATATTATATTATAATAACGTTAAAGATATTTTTTACGACACAAACAAATTAAAATGTTTGGGTGTTAAATGAATTGAATATGGAAGTGTTATGTAGAAAATAATGTTTATTATCCATTGTCATATTTTAGTTGATGTTAAAGCTTTGAGCCATTCCTATGTTATTTTTACACTATATGTTGCCTTTGAGTGCAAAAATATATTAAATATTTTCCTCATTACACTTCCTTATCAAAAACATAAATCTTTGCGCATATTAAAACATATATATGTGAACAATACAAAATAAGTCGAATACCAAATTGTAAAAATACAACCTAAAACGAACATCAAGCAACGCACGGTTAATGACACTAGAGTAGACAAAGCAAGGGAACAATACAACCGAACATAGAATACAACCCAACACGAGAATACTAAGCGAAATGTTCGCAGTTTCTTTGAAGACAGCAGCAGGGCTCGGGCGGAGGGCGCTGGCCTCACACGAGGAGGCTCGGGGCCAGCCATTCATCCTCACCGATTTGCTGTGGACAGTTCCAAAGTATTGTCAATTGATAACTGTCTGCTACTATCGAGATCCTACTTTTTTATGGAAATAGCCGGCAAACGAGCTGACGATCCGCCTGATGGGAAGTGGCTATCGTCGCCCATGGACATCAGCAACACCAGGGCATCACTGATGCGTTGCCGGCCAAGAAAGAGAGAAGAAAAAGAAAGAACTGGCTCTCAAGCCCCCAGCCGGAACACGACGAGTCGTTTGGCAGCCGACTCCTGCTGCAAAATCAATATTACCAATATAATCCCTCGATAGGCCCTACCACCAGCGGGCCGGATTTAGTCGCCTCTTACGACACCCATCCGTCGTTGGATTGGGGTTAGTATTCTAAGCCGCCCCAATTACTGTGTCTTAATTGTATAAAATAATTTCATACAGGTATGTATAATTTGAAGTTATTAATCTTCTACTTTTCGGTATAAACATTATGATTAGGTAGGCGTGAAGTTTTTCCATGATGCAATCCCATTATAGAACTGTGGCATGGGGCCTATTATGTTTTAAATGTTGTTATAGACAATGATATTTAAAAAATATAGATACGTTATACCCTTACAAATCAACAAAAAATGTGTTCCGAAAAGAGCTACAACACACGTTTATCTTTTGTTTCAAATTGCCAATCACATTGGTATAATTCGCTAATCACGCACTCATGCACATACACTCACATACACACACACACACACACTCACACATACACACACACATACACACACATACCTCATTATGTATTAGATAGTCACTTAATTTCATCATTTCTCATGCATAAGTTTTGTAAATCACTTGTATAAATGGTAATTTTCCCGTTTCAAATTGTAAAAATTTCTCTGTTGGAAGAGCGGGGTACCCAGTAACACAGGTTACATCAACCCTGTACAGGGGCCCTTGCCACTTGTTTGTATTGCCTTTTTGAAACGAAATAAACGATTTTTGATTGATTTTGGTTTGATAATACACGAAGGCATTTTAACGCTGAATGTCAAATGTCAAGCACTTCTGACAACAACAAAAGCGTGCGAACCGTCTTGTATTGACAGAGCGACTACGAGCAGAACGGTCAATTGCCTGTTCTTACGCTCTTCATCGTCGGCGCCCTAGTGACATATCTACCTCTTTTTTATATTATAATATGATTGGTTATAGAGGTATTGATGTATCGCAAACTGAGATGGGATTTACTTTTCTTTTGCGATTTACTAAAACAAGGCTGGGCACAGATTTATACTGATTACGAAGAGGCCTCAGTTTCAGGACGGATTATTAGATTAACAGATAACCCAAGTGCCGTGTGATCATGCGAAGGCAGTTTGGCCCATTATTGTAAGTTTATTCCTTGTATTCTTCACTTCACTATCGTGTAAATCAGGGTATATTTAAATATAATACATATAATATTGTCGCTTGTTATTTAAATAATTATGTGTTACTGCAAAAACACAAACAATATTTAATCGACTTCAAAAAAGGAGGAGGTTCTATGTTCCACTGTATTTTTTTTACGTTTGTTCACCGATTTCTCCGCCAACTGTGGACCGATTTCAAAAAGTTTTCTTTTGTTCGATAGGGTATACTTCCAAGTTGGTCCCATTGTCACCAAGTCAGGATCTGATGATGGTATCCCAGGGAAATCGATGGCAACCCTCAAATATTACAGGCACTTATTTCAATATTGTCAAGTTAAGCTGTATTGTCATGTCAAGCTGTATACTCACAGGTTGGACCTGGAAGTGCTGGAGCGGGTAGTGGAGCACCTGCGGCGGCTGGGACATGGCGGCCACGCCCCCCACGGACCCCACGCCACCCACCCCGCCACCTAGAGCCCAGGGGAGCTGCACGCCGCCCATCCTGCATGGATAATATTATCATGCATATAGTAAAACTAGCTGACCCGGCGAACTTCGTATCACCTAATAAACTATTTTTTTTCAAAATAAAAGTAGCCTAAGTTACTCCTTGTTACATCAGCTATCTGCCAGTGAAAGTCCCGTCAAAACCGGTCCAGCCATTTCAGAGATTAGCCGGAACAAACAGACAGACAAACAAAAATTGTAAAAAATGTTGTTTTGTTATATGTACCGTATACCTATACATCCAAATGCACTTTTTAAAAATCGGTTATTTTAATATTACAAACAGACACTCCAATTTTATTTATTTGTATATGTAGATGTATAGATATGTATAATAATTATTACAGTATTAAGAAGTTTAAAAGTAATGTTACCAACAAAAACAGATCCACTCACCCCATATACTGCTGTTGGTAGCCAGCGAACTGTCCAGCGTAAGAGTACCCCTGCACCCCTTGCACCCCCTGAAGGAAACCCCCCAGCTGCTGGGGGTACGTGTTGTACCAGTAGGACGCGGGGGGGACGCCCCCGGAGTACGCAGCGCCGAAGGGGCTATACGCTGTGCCACTCAGCTGGAAAATACAATACAAGTAATACAGTACGATATTATTCTCAGCGATAATTCAATACATTTATCTCTTTGTATTTTCTAATGTATCTGTTGGGGTGAGTTGTCATATACCTGGGCTCGGAGCACTCGGGAATCGAGTAGATGGTTCCGAACCCGGTTTTCTAAATTATGGTGGTGATAAATCGAACCGAAAGCGGACTGTATTTGGTTTAACGAATATAGAGATTTAAGTGTCCCTTTCTAGGCAATACACTACAATCAATAAATGCACACACCAAAAGGGAATCCACCAACCTTATTCCGTCGCGTGGCGTCGCTTGGTACCTCGGCGCCGAGATGGTTATCCTGTGTTGCACCAGCTTGACCTCAACTCCGCTGAGTAGCCCGTAAAGTAGAATGATGCTTGCAGCCGAATTATTGAAAGGATGACGAATAAAGCGAATTGCAGCGTTACACCGAATTATGTAGCTACCACTCTGTCGCGTACCGAACCGCGAATCAAACTTGACACGACTGGGCTGTCGGCGCGGCGGCGCGGGCGCACGTCGAACGAAAAATAGGAGGGTAGAATCCAAATTGATGCGTAACAAAAGATTAACTGTGAATGTATTGCCAGAATGAAACGAACTACGAAGATATTACCGAACACCGCCCACCGTTAAAATGTAATTTTAACGAGGATCGAAAATTTTCTCGAAATCGAAAAGTTGAAAAAAGTTAACAAGAAACGAATACTAATAGAAATTTATATTTAACTAATATTAAATTAAATCTATAATGAAATGAGGGTTATTAAAGGTGATTTAATCTGAAATTGGTAAGGGACACAACCTGTGTACAGGTCGCTTTAAATATCCCTGTTGAGTTTTAAGCAAAACAGCCCGAATAACGCCATCCTTGGAAGGATACACTTCGGAGACGCGGCCTAATTTCCACTGTAGTGGATGAATATTAGGATCGTTAATAAGAACTAACGCCCCGATTCGAATGTTCTCGCTCGACTTCGTCCATTTACCTCTCTGTTGAAGAGTGTGCAGGTATTCCCTGTGCCACCTATTCCAAAATGTCTGAACGATACGTTGCAATAGTTGCCAACGTGATAAACGATTTTCATTTAGTTCGGTTACGTCATAATCTGCGAATGAATTTAGCGGCTCACCGATTAAAAAATGTCCCGGAGTGAGAGCAACGAGATCATTTGGATCTGAACTAAGCGGACATAGAGGGCGCGAGTTTAGGGTGCATTCGATCTGCGTTAAAACGGTCACCATCTCCTCAAAGGTGAGGACCGTGTTACCAACGATACGAACGAGGTGCGATTTAATAGACTTAACTGCAGCCTCAGCCATGCCAGTGAAGTGAGGTGCAGCCGAAGGGTTAAAATGCCACGTGATTTTATATTTTAACAACGAATGCGAAATAAATCGATTTTCACTTTTTATTAAATTGAATAATGACCGTAGTTCACTACTGGCACCAACGAAATTGCGACCATTGTCGCTGTAGATGTCCGAACACATTCCACGACGACTGATGAAACGACGTAAAGCTGCCATGAAAGCGGCAGTTGATAGATTTGAAACTAATTCAACGTGTAACGCACGAGTTGTGAGACACGTGAATACGCAAATATAGGACTTTTCCCTGTGAGCCTTACGAATAGTCCCTGATTTTGTTAAAAGTGGACCGGCGTAGTCCACTGCTACTTTAACGAAAGGCCGTACTTGCCGTACTCGAGCTTCGGGCAAATCCGCCATTTTAGGCTCTAGCAGAGATGGTCTCAGACGGTAACATTTCATGCAAAGAAAGATACGTTTTTTAATTACACGTCTGGCCGAAATTATCCAGTAATAACGCGCGATATACGAAAGAGTGGCTTGTAAACCCGAATGTAAATTAATTAGATGAAAATGATCAACGATTAATTTAGTAAAATGACTTTCTGGAGGAAGAACCAACGGATGTTTGGTGTTAAATTCTACCTCAGAATTTTTTAAACGACCGCCCACCCTGATTAGCCCCTGCTCATCAAGGAATGGGTTTAAACGTTGAAGTCTATTCGAGCATGACTTCATCGATTTTAAACTGCGAATATCAGCGGAGAACCAGATATTTTGAACAATGCTTACGAGACGAAGTGAAGCATCGTGTAATTCCGATACTGTAAGAGGTCCACTATGTCTGGTTTTTGAACGACAGTTATTAATGAAACGAATACAATATGAAATAACTTTTGTAAGTTTATGATATGACGAGAAACGAATAATAAAATCAGGCTCTTCCAATTGATGAGCAGAATAAGCGCTGACCTTTTGTATTTGACGACGCTCAGGGACCTTTGTGTGGTTAATGTCAACATTAGAAATCGGCCATTGCTCTTCTGATAGAAGTAGCCATGATGGACCGAACCACCAAAGGTGATGCGTCCCGATTTGCGAAGGTGACAGACCCCGAGAGGCACTGTCAGCAGGATTATCCGAAGACCGAATATGCCTCCATTTTTCAGGAGCGATAGTATTTTGAATTTCGACTACTCTATTGGCTACGTAGGTGGTCCAATTATGTGGTGCAGCGCGCAACCAGCATAATACGATACTCGAATCGGTCCACGCAACTTCATTGACGATGGGTATTCTGGTTCCAAGCGAACGTCGAACGAAAGTAAATAACGAAGAAAGTAAAGAAGCAGAGCATAACTCTAATCGCGGCACGGAGAGTTTCTTAAGTGGTGCAACTCTCGATTTGGCTATCAAAATATGAACACTCACGTCCTGATTAGGGTGTATGACTCTGAGATAAATAACCGCAGCATATGCGGCTTCCGAGCTATCACAAAACCCATGAAGTTCGACACGACACGAATGCGTTGGAATAAAGCGGGGTATTTGGACTTGGGCAAGTTCGGGAAATTCGGACACGATGCGCAACCACTTAAGACGAATGCCCTCTGGAACCTCTGCATCCCAGTCAATCCCAGCTAACCAAAGTTCTTGTATAAGAATCTTGGCAGCTATGATGACTGGACTCAAGAAACCGACAGGATCGAAAATGCGTGCTGTTTCAGACAAAATAACACGTTTTGTAACCTTGTCGTGCAAAGGTTTGACATTATACGAAAATATGTCTGTAAGTGGTTGCCACGCTATTCCTAAAACCTTAATCGAACTGTCTTCATCTAAGGATACTGTGGAAGACTCGATATCCTTAGCCGAATCTGGAAGACATGGTAGGAAGTCCGAACTATTTGAACACCACTTTCTGAGTTCAAATCCACCTCTTTTAAGCAGTTCGAAGAGTTGGCTTTGGAGGTTGAGTGCAGAATCAAGAGAATCGGCACCACTAATGACGTCATCCATGTAAGTGTAACGCCGAATGATTTCTGCAGCTGCAGGGTACTCCGATTGATGATCCGCTGCTAACTGCTGAAGAGCTCGAATAGCTAAAAATGGTGAAGACGAAAGACCGTATGTAACTGTATTTAAGCGATACACTTGCGGTACGTCATGTGGGTTAGTTCGCCAAAGAATTAATTGGTATTTACGGTGCTCCTCAGCTACCAAAATCATACGAAACATCTGACGAATGTCAGCGGTAAAAGCTACACTATGAAATCGAAAATTACAAATGAGATCTGCCACATCTCTTTGTAACTTCGGTCCAATCAATTGAGTGTCGTTTAACGAATTTCCTTGACTCGCCACAGCAGACGCGTCAAAGACAACTCTCAACTTTGTTGTCGAACTTGAAGGCCGAAGTACTCCGTGATGAGGAATGAAATAATGATCTCCTTCAATATCACCTGAAATTAGCTCCATGTGACCTGATTTTAAATAATCCTGCATGAAATCGAAATATAAAATACGAAATTGCTCGTCACGAGCGAAACGACGTTCCATCGAAATTAAGCGTTTTAACGCTAACGAACGAGATTCTCCTAAGGAAGGCTCACCATCCCGAAATGGAAGTGAGACTACGAACCGACCTGACTCCAATCGCTTGTGAGACCGAACGAATATATTTTCACATAATTGGTCGTCAGGGGAGAGTACTGGGGTTTCTGGAATCGATTCGATTTCCCAGAATTTACGAATAGTTTTGTCAAGATCTTCTTGACTAGAAACAACGAATGACGAAATATTATTATTATACGAAGAACGACTAACGAATTTAGGGTCGACCTTCCCAATTAAAAGCCAACCTAGCAGACTGGATATGGCCATGGGTGTACCGGTAGGCCCACGAATTGTTTCACCGACGAATATATCGTCGTAAATGTCTCCTCCTAATAGAAGTTCAACTGCAGAGGGTGAATCGAAGTTAGGATCAGCGAGGACCAAATGTGACAGATGCGACCATGATTTACTATCGAATGAATGCGAAGGTTTATTTGAGGTTATATGATTTAAAATTAAACCACAAAAGTTAAACTCAGGTCCCGAATTTAGTCGCGATCTTATTACGGTTGTAACCGAACCCTTTGAACGAGTCGTCAGATCACCGATGCCCTGGATAGGCGTGCTGCTTTTATGCCGCGATAAGCCTAAGCGCAAGACTAAATCATTACTTATAAACGATGCTTCGGAACCAGGATCAATAAGCGCTCGAACTTTATGATATTTGCCGTGTGAATCACGAATTAAAACTACGGCTGTCGAAAGTAAAACAATTTTCGTTTGCGCTTGAGCTTTAGCTGAACATAACGAAACTATATTAGTAGAACCACTCTCATCCGAATTTGAGGAGGGGAGTTCTTTAGACGACGGACTAGTAGCCTTTGCGAAATGCAACAGCGTGTTGTGGTGTGTCGCATCACATGTTGAGCATTTTATTTTAGAACATGCCTCATTTACATCATGCATGGGATTTAAGCATTTTAAACAAAGCTTATTTTGCTTAACGAAAACGAAACGATCATATGGTTTTTTACTTTTAAACGAATGACAGGAAATTAATGTGTGCGAATTAGTTTTACATAAACGACATTTATAAAATTGGTTTGAATCACCAGCGCGCGAGCTAGCAACGAAAGTTGAAGTAGTATGGGGTTTTGATGACGGAGAATGATGGGCTGCACTGGGCCGTGATGTAGCACGCGAACTTTCCCAGGCAACGATTTCCCGACCAAGAAATTCTTGTAATTCATGAAATTTAGGTACTCGATTAGTGGAGATTGATTTATCGAAGTCACGGCGCGTGGATGCATCAATTTTTCGATACAGTAAATAATACAGCATGAAGTCCCATTGATCAATTGGGAAGCCCATAGCTTCTAACGCCCCGGTGTTCTCCAAAAAGCCGCTCAAAATAATTCGAAGTCCGGACGCGGATGGGGTGTTAAGACTAGGCAATTTATATAAAGCATCCATATGTTGCATCGCGATTAAACGTTCATTTTTAAAATTATATTCTAAAATACTCCACGCTTTCTTGTAATTGCTATCGGTAATAGGCAAACCCCGTAACAATTTACTAGCGTCGCCGCGCACGTACGATAACAAATATTGAAACTTAGCGACGTCAGATAAATTTCGGTTATCATCGATTAAGGAAGTAAATAAATCGCTGAAGGCGTTCCATTGTTTATAATCTCCCGAAAATGGAGGAATCGATAAACGCGGAAGCTGTACCGAAATATTACCCGGTGTATAATTATTATTATTATTTTCAAAACTTTGATTAAAAGATTGTTTTACATTTTGTTCATCGAATTCAAATTTTATCGAATTAATATTACGAATTAAATCATTAAATGCCAAACGAATTTCAGCGTGATCAGAGCTTAACGCGTTAGTTCCTTTAATTTCTATGTCTTCAAGTCCCGTCTGAATCTGTTCGAATTGATCCTGAATACGAGCCAGATCATAGCAAGAAACCATAAACTTCCGAAAAGAATCCGGATTATTTTTTGCATCTGATCCGAGTTGGATAATTACGTCGAGTTCCTGTTCTAAACAATTTCTTTTATGAATTAAACGAATGTACTCTGGAGACTGTTCCATTATAAAGCGCAAATAAAATTTATTTAAGAAAGAACTTGGCTATATGCACTACCGCGCATCAAATATTTCGATAAACTAAAGGTAATTAAAATATGAACCCGAAGAAAAAAACTTTTTATATAAACTTGGCTTGAACACTACCGTGCGCCCTATGTAGTATGTCCAAATTTGAGAACAACTAAACAAACACAAAAAAAAACTCGAAATAAATCTGAACTTGGCTAGGTGCACTACCGTGCACCCAACAATGTAACCAACACGAACACGAAATAATGCATCGACTAAAACACACACGGTTTTGGATGAATTAATTAAAACATTGCTGGGTGTCGAATAAACAATTTCGAAAATTGTAGAAAATAAAAAATGGAACGCGAAAAAATATTATTGAACTTGGCTCTAAACGCTATCGTGCGTCCAGCGATAACATTTACCATAAGCACATAAAGTTCGACAATAAACAAATTTAAAATTAACAAATATCGTACGTAGTAAACTAAAAGGTCGTGTCGTGGTCGTGACTACTAAATGGATCGAACGATGAACGAAGAGAACGAAGTTTGAAATGTTGATTCCAGTCCGAGCCACTTCGAATGCAACACAACAAAAGGATTCACTGATATTTACCTAAATTTACAGTTTCATAATAATGAATACGAATAAACAGTTATTTACGAAACGAATAGTGTGAAATATTTAATACCTATCAATTTCTAATATTTATACGAACAAAACGAGTTACGATTGGCACGAATAACCGTAAGTGTAGGTATTAGTAATTAATACAACGAACATCAACTACTAATACTGAACGACGAATGAGAATGAATACTAATACGGAATATCACCAAGTCGAAATACGAATTAATTCAACAAAGGTATAATTCCTATACGAATTATTAGTATCCAATATTGTTTTTACGAAATTATTATTATATTTACGAAAGTATTAAGGTATTACGAACGATAAAATTTACGAAAACTATAGTATTGTTTAAAATAAATGTAGGTAAATTATTAAAATTACTACGACGAGAATGAAATGAACGAAGTCGAGTACGAATGAATTACTTTACGAGTCGAGTTGTAAGTCAAGATGGCGTTCTTCGAAAATGCTTTGTTAACGGTATTGGATGATGAAATATTTATAATTTAGGTATTATGACAACACGAAAGGATCGAATTGGGTTCAAATACTGGAAATTATTATATTGTATCCGAGGTCGAGGATCCGAAAATGTTGTATCCGAGCTCGAAGGTCCAAGAGTGTTGGGGTGAGTTGTCATATACCTGGGCTCGGAGCACTCGGGAATCGAGTAGATGGTTCCGAACCCGGTTTTCTAAATTATGGTGGTGATAAATCGAACCGAAAGCGGACTGTATTTGGTTTAACGAATATAGAGATTTAAGTGTCCCTTTCTAGGCAATACACTACAATCAATAAATGCACACACCAAAAGGGAATCCACCAACCTTATTCCGTCGCGTGGCGTCGCTTGGTACCTCGGCGCCGAGATGGTTATCCTGTGTTGCACCAGCTTGACCTCAACTCCGCTGAGTAGCCCGTAAAGTAGAATGATGCTTGCAGCCGAATTATTGAAAGGATGACGAATAAAGCGAATTGCAGCGTTACACCGAATTATGTAGCTACCACTCTGTCGCGTACCGAACCGCGAATCAAACTTGACACGACTGGGCTGTCGGCGCGGCGGCGCGGGCGCACGTCGAACGAAAAATAGGAGGGTAGAATCCAAATTGATGCGTAACAAAAGATTAACTGTGAATGTATTGCCAGAATGAAACGAACTACGAAGATATTACCGAACAGTATCTAATTAAAAAAGTTCACTTTCCAAGAAGGAAAATATAATAATACTAGCTGCCCGGAGAGACTTCGTTATGTCAAAAGTTTTGGAATGAAGTTCCTTATCGCGCGTTGCGAAAGGGGGCTAGACGGAAAAAATTAAGACGAAAAGTTGTAACGACACTTTTTTCCGTCGTTACAACTCGTGCGGCGTCGTCACAAGTCGTGCGGCGTGCGCATGTTTCTCTCTCTCTCTCTCTCTCTCTCTCTCTCTCTTACAGAAAGCAAGCCAGATATTTTCCTTTCGTCTTTCTATTTCGCATTGAACAGTATGGTGTTGCGACGATTATTTTTGTTGTATACGTATAAATATTATAATCTATTTTTGTTCTAACCTATACGTATATAAAAAAATATTATTATAACTTGAAAAAAATAAAATTTTATTACAATTCCTTCACTAATTATTAATCGAAAGGAACTTCGTTCCATTCGGGTGTCCCTTGACACCTCTCTTTTTTTATTTTATTTTGAGATGTAAGCTATCCTATCTTTCAAGTTGGATCAAACTGCACGGTGTGCTAATTTGATTAAAATCGGTTTACTAGTTTAGGAGTCCATCGCGGACAAACAACGTGACACGTAATTTATATAAATTAAGATATAAAATACAAAATTATCCTCACTAGTGATTATTAAATACACAAATAAATATATTTATAGTGTCCAATGCTTTACTCGTATCTAATGTGCAATATTATGAAGAGGAAAGTTTTGAGTTTTTGTTATTTCTTTGTCTATACTAATATATAAAGAGGAAAGATTTGATTTTTTGTTTGCATTGAATAGGCTCCGAAACTACTGAACCGATTTGAAAACTTCTTTTACTGTTGGGAAGCTACACTATCCGCGGGTAACATAGGCTATATTATATTTTCAAAAAAATTAGGGATCCGTAATAAAACTCCATTAATGTAACCCAAGGTGTAAAAAATAAGAAAACCGAAGCAAAGCGAGGGCGGTTACTCGTAATGGATAAACTCAAAAACGACTGGACCAATTCCAAAAATTCTCTCACCACTAGAATGTTCTATTGTTTTTGAGTAACTTGGGCTAATACTTAATAGTAATATAATATTACTGTATTATTATTATTATTGTATGTATTTTTGTATTACATATGTACTTTATATGTAATATAATGCTATGTTACTTCATCTAATAACGTCTATCAAGGGATAATTTACTAATGGTATACTAATTTTGTAATAAAAAATAAAAATTACCTATTTTTGCCTATTTTACATATTCTCGTGCATATTTCAAGCATTTTCATGCATATTTGCATGCATATAACAAGCTTCTTATGTTGCATATAATCCGGCCCTTAGTAATATTATTTATCTAGTCATATTTTGCTTAAAAAATTATGGATCCAACGAAAACCGAAGTAAGACGAGGCGAATATGTTTTAAAATACTGTTGACACATGAGATACGGTCATTGGTAATATATTAATTATCTATGCTCGCGACAACAGTCTGTGGCAACAGTCAGCGGCCCGGCCAATGGATGGCCGCTGACCACACCTGGACATTCCCTCTCAGCAATGACTACGCAAAGAATACTTTTGTGACACGGACCTGAAAAAAGGACGGACGTAACCTCGTCTAATCGAGAGTGAAGCATAGCAATGGCTGCCCGCTTACCATGTGTGCGTAATTTTTGATTCGCGATTGAAGCAGTGA
Source organism: Thymelicus acteon (assembly GCA_951805285.1). Classification (NCBI taxonomy): domain Eukaryota; kingdom Metazoa; phylum Arthropoda; class Insecta; order Lepidoptera; family Hesperiidae; genus Thymelicus; species Thymelicus acteon. Next base: position 1,261,579 of record OX638238.1, read on the forward strand.
AGTGTCAATGTGTGGGTGTGTGTACTTGTACGAATAGAGAGTTGGTATTACTATGGGTGCTTCACTGAATTTGTTGTTGGGATTACGTCCGTCTTTTTTTTAGGTCCGTGTTTTGTAACTAATTATTCGTTACTTACTTATGCTAACGATTTTCCTTACGATACGCTTTTATCATTGTAAACGCAAAATTTCCGAATTACACGATTTTCTACACATATTCCGCTCTTTTCGATGTAGAATCTCCTAGACGGCCGGAACAAATACTTTGTTTGATAATTAATTCAAATTTTGCGTAATTTTGGGACAGGCTATATTCATTCTATCAAAGCCCATGTCAGGGATACGAAACGAATTTAAACCGGGGATGAATTCTAAATGAAGGATTATTGGCTTGGGGTAAGTATTAATTACTTATACAGTTTAATAATAAATCTATTATTTTTGTATTATAAATCTATTGTTGTCTATTATCCGACTGCCAGGAAAGGATATGTTTACCGCACGTATCTTGTATGTATAAATAAATAAATAATAAATAACGCTTCACACTCATAGCCCCACACTAGGATTCCCTGTGTCGTGGGAGCCATGGACAACACACAACATAGACAAGGACATTCACACCCAGATCGAGAACAGAAATTCAAACTCATCATTCAAATTTCCGCCTCGCTGAGAATCGAACCCAGAACCCTTGGTGCGGCGATCCGGCATGGTAACCATTGCGCCACACGGGTCGTCAAATGTATGTATGTAATATTCTTTATTACCTTATCTTCCAAACCACTGGACCGATTTATACATATATCTAATTAAGATATCGTTAGATGCGTCTTGATAGCCCAAGTGTTTTTAGATAAGTGAAAAAAAAAGTTGCGGTTGTGAGATGCCATTGTATCAAAAAATAATGGTTGTCTGTAAAGTCGGTTTACGAACGGTAGTGACAACGTTATGACAAAGCTCCGCTCCGCCCCGCCCCGCTCCGCTCCACTCAACTACGATCGCCTACGGTAGCCGATCGTGCCTCTCTCTCTCGCTTTTGCCGCTCTCTCGCTCGCGGAACGGGACACTTTTTCGTGCATGCAGTCCGTGTTCATCGATTTATAAGACGTTATCACGTCAAAAATAAATGGAACAATACAATATGGGTATTAAAAAGGTCACCATAACACCGTGTCCTGCGTGGGCGAATCAACGCGAATGCGATCGCGAAGCGGTCTAATGCGAATTCCGTGCGATGTGGAACGAAGCGGCGAGTCTGTCCTACGTGCGCGCGAATTGTCACTTCACCGCCACTGACATACGCCGCGCCGCTGAAGTTCGCGCGAAAAATCAAACCAACTGATCGCGTTCGCTTCAAACCGCGCCGCACCGCAACGCCCTCTACGTGCTTTTGGTCACGTAGGACACTTCAATACATCTCGACTGTTTGTTATTTTCGCTTCGCAACGCTTCGCTTCGCGTTCGCGTTGATTCGCCCACGCAGGACAGCGCGTGGATTTCAAAAAGGTGTAGGTATCATGTTTCTTTTTGCAGTCGGGTTTTTGATTTTTTAAATTTCATTTTATTTAAATTGCATCTGTATATTAAAATAAAAAAATAAATAAAACAGGCCAAGTGCGTGTCAGGCAATGCGCAAAGTATGGTTCCGTAGTTGTAAGTTCCTAGACTGTAACTCGTTAAACCTGCAAACTTATGGTAGTCGTGATAGTTTTCCTTGTAAATTCATCATAAAACCTATTTTTGTGGATTTTTTTAGTATTTTTTAAATATTTAATCTACAACTTTTTGTAACTTATATAAATATGTATATACCTATATGCCAAATTACAACTTTCTAGCACTAACGTCCCAACTCAGAGTCACTAACGGTTACTTTAATCGCTCCTTAGTAAAGAATCACTATACAAATTCTGTACTAAGGAGCGACTTAAGTAACCGTTAGTGACTCTGAGTTGGGGCGTGAGAGTCTGGCTATGCTACGGACAGACGGACATAACGAAACAAGGGTACCGTGTGACTACGGAACCCTAAAAACAGATACAAAAACCCACCTGTCCCTGTGCCTGTGCGTTATTCGGATCTCCTGACTCCTTCCCCCAGGAGCACTTGACGGGTTGACCGTTCACATCGGTGTTATGGACAGCCACAATAGCATGGGTCGCACTCTCTTTCGTTGAGAATCTGGAATAAATAAACGTTTACACACTCATCCCTCTGCAGTAGGTTATTACCTGTGTCGCGGGTGGCATGGACGACACATATAACACATCACAGTCACACCCTTGCACCTCAAGCCCAGCCGGAACACGACGAGTCGTTTGGCGGCTGACTCATGCTCAAGGGTGGTAGCTATCCAGGCGAAGCCCATGGAGAAATAATAATAGTAATAATGGTATTACAATTAAAATCAATATTACCAATATAATCCCTCGAGGGGCCCTACCACCAGCGGGCTGGATTTAGTCACCTCTTACGACACCCATCCGGCGTGGGATTAGGGTTAGTATTCTTAGCCACCCCAATACGGCTAAAAATCCCTTATCCTAGAAGACCCTGATATCCTGGATGATGTTGACTAGAGTTCAGTAAAGTTACTAATGTCCATGAAAGTAGCCGGCAAACGAGCTGATGATCCACTCCTAGTAAGCTGTCATCATCCATGGACATCACCCCGAGGCATCACTGATGCATTGCCGGCTAAGAAAGAAAGAACTGGCGAATTTATACACCGTGTTCCTGAGGATATGCATTAACTTTGCCTGACAAAAACTACAGACTCTTTTAACTCTTAACTGTACCTGATGAAATCCCTTATCCTTGAAAATCCAGATCTAACTTCATGAAAATCCGTTCTGTCATTTTTGCGTAAAAGAGTATCAAGCAAAAACACATCCTCAGAAACTTTCACATCTATACTAATATATAAAGAGGAAAGATTTGATTTTTTGTTTGCATTGAATAGGTTCCGAAACTACTGAACCGATTTCAAAAATTCTTTCACTGTTGGGAAGCTACACTATCCCCGAGTAACATAGGCTATATTATATTTTCAAAAAAATTAGGGATCCTTAATAAAACTCCAATAATGTAACCCAAGGTGTAAAAAAATAAGAAAACCGAAGCAAAGCGAGGGCGGTTACTCGTTTATAATATTCGTAGAATTCATATGAAAAAATAGAAGACCTTTTTCCCCTACTTATATGTATTAATTTCTCCTTGCCTAGAGATACCGATAGAGACCTTACTAATGTTCATGACCACTTTCAACCTTTCTCCCTACTTAATTATCATCTCTTCTTTCGTCTTCTCCTTATCTAGACATAAAGATAGTCTTCTCTTTGACTAAAGATAGCTAAAGTTACTAATGTCTTGCAGTGAGCCTTAAAACTGTACCTAATAAAAGCATATCCCTTATCCTTGAAGACTCTAATCTCCTGGATGGTGCCGAAGGGTTGGAAGGTCTTCTGCATCAGCTCTTCAGTCAGGCCGGTGGTCAGCCCGCCACAATACACCGTGCAGTTGGTGGGCGAGCTCTGGTTGTAGACTTCATCGAAGGTCAAGGGTTTGGTGTTCACTGGAAGAGGAATACGAGTACATTAATTCTAATAAGTAACACACTCATAGCCCGACACTACGATTCCCTGTGTGTATACAACACACACCCACAATCAGATCAAGAACAGAAATTCAAACTCATTTAGATTTCTGCCTCCCTGGGAATCGAACCAAGAACCCGTGGCATGGCGGTCCGGCATGGTCATCATTACGCCAGACAGAATTGGACGTTAGTTAAACCTGGCTTTAGATTAGACCATGAATGGGCAAAGTTTTCTGTAAGGACATGGCCTATTTGCTGACAATGTAATCTTATACCCTTGCACCCGCGCAGTCACAAATATGTCTGTCTATACAGTAGTCTTCCAAATCCCGTTTGTTTAACCCGTGTCAGGAACTAAATTATTTATTTCCCGCCTTCAAAAAAGGAGGAGGTATTCAATTCGACTGATTTTTTTTCTTTTTTTACGTTTGTTACCTCAGAACTTTCGACTGGGTGAACCGATTTTGATGTATCTTCTTTTAATCGAAAGCTGGTGCTTGTTGTGTAGTCCCACAAAAATTTGAGCTAGATCTGACGAGCAGTTTTTGAGTTATTTTGAAGTCGGTTATTTTTTTCTTAGTAAAATTCAGATTATTTATTCATTTAATTCATAGGTTTAAAACTAATATTGCAGGTAGATGTCCCCAATTCGTTAGTGTACCTAATTAGGTTTAAATGTATGTCACAATAATATAAATAAAGTAGATTCAGTCAGTTCCCTTTAATAAAATATTCAGCATTAAACAATTCAAATATTCAATTCATAAATTCAATAATAATAAGCACTAATTACTTTAAATTTTTAATTTAATTTAAAGGTATCTAAGTGAAGTTAAAATATGGTAGTATTTTACTATGGCATTATGCTGAGTAAGCTTCATTTTCTGGACCAGAGACATGCAATCGTTACAGACCTATGTTGTCATAAATATTTATTTTTGTTTTCTTTATTTTTTTGTTTGTAATTTTTTTTGTTATCTATGTTCGTGTGTGTAACAGTCACAGTAATTTTTCTTTCTTTCTTTCTTTCTTTCTTCTACTTATTCGACTCCATAGGATAACAGGAAGTAGGTCTAATAAGGCTTGCAAGATTCGACCAACACGCACAGGGTGATAAAAATAAGAACGTTTAAACCGTCAGCCATAAGCTTAATATAATAATGATATAAATGTTTCTTTACGACTTTAGTACTAAACGTAGTAAACCAATGTACTAAACATGAAATATGTTGATGGAGTCGTTTTACCGCTAACGTTAGGAATTCCTGGTGAAATCGTTTAACGTTAGAAGTTAATGTGGTACGAATTATGGGCTTAAACCCGGGAAATTTGATTTACATATTATTATTATTATACTTTTATATTTTTTTACATACTTTTGTTATTTTATATTATTTTTGTTGGGATTATGATGCAACCTTTTTATTGTGTTATTTTTATATATTTTTTTCTTGATTTAACACCTATTCAGCTCTTTCCACATCCAACCAGAGTTGACTGGCATTAAGTTGTACCCTTTGTTACTCTGTTTAAGAGATGACATAAATATAAATAAATAAAATAAAGAAATAAATTTTGAAACTTAAAACCCTTGTCAAATAAATGTCAAAGGGGTCAATTTGAAACCCAGCTAATTACAATGTTTCTGCTTTTGAGCCTTTTGTTTTAAATCTTCATAAAAATAAATTTAGGCTGTAATAAATATTTTACGTATCAGAAAAATTAAAAATCGAAAAAAAACTTTGTAAAAAAAATGAGTTGTTTTAACTGGCACAAAAAGCACTTCTCTTTGCATATCAATGTGGGATAGTAGTTAAGCATTAACTTATAAGATATAAAAAAATGGATACCTTATTTAAACTAATTATATTATATAATAAACTTTTTATATTGTTTGGTTATTTATTTTTTATTGTGGAAATAGCCGTCAAACGAGCTGACGATCCACCTGATGGTAAGTGGCTATGGTCGCCCATGAACATCAGCGACACCAGAGGCATTACTGGTGCGTTGTCGGTCAAGAAAGAGAAAAGAAAAAGAAAGAAATCTTGCCCCTTAATTTTGTCACACTACTTTTGGAACACCCTGTATAAAAATACTAGAAGGCAATATAAATAAACTCATTTTGTTCAAATAATATTTGTTGAGAAATGAATATTGCTCCCGAATGTATTCCGGAAACGTAGCGAATACGGAAATTACGTTGAGGTGAATATTACTGAAGTTATTACGAGTTTAATATCATATAGATAATAAACATACCTACTTTTGTCAGTATTGGGGCGGCTTAGAATACTAACCCCAATCTCACGCCGGATGGGCGTCGTAAGAGGCGACTAAATCTATCGCTGGTGGTCTAGGGCCCCTCGAGGGATTATATTGGTAATATTGATTTCGATTGTTAATTTAATACCGTTATTATTATTATTATTTCTCCACGGGGTTCGCCTGGATAGCTACCACCCTTGAGCATACTCAATTAAAAATACTCGATTTACGTTTATATGTACCTGTTACCTAATCTTCGTACATAGCGATGGATCCTACGGCCCTTATACGTTAGTTTTCGTTACATTTATCTTTTTCCAAAAACATCTTAAAAAGGCCAATGTGTCACCTTGACTGTTATACGCGTAAATAGAAAGTCACTACTTAAATGATTCTATAGTAATAGTAACTCTTGGCACTATAATTTTCTCCTCCTAAAGATACAATTGTCCCGCCCCCTGCCAGCTAAACGGTTGGAGTTGGACAAGTGAAAAAAATCTCAAAAATAGGTTATATGATGAATTTACAAGGACACGGCTATGTTAGCATAAGAAGCTAATGAGTAATAGTTGATAAACTTACTGCTTCGGAACCCTAACATTACGCGTGGCCTGACACGCACTTGTTTATAATTTACAACGCCATCTGAAGGAGAAGTAGTCTTAGATGGTGAGCGCACTGACTTAATAAAAGTCTATTCACTCTTGCCTTGAAGACACACACATTGATGACAGCACGGGTGACGTCCGTTATACAGGCCGAGCAAACCTTTCTCGGGTGCAGATTGAGGAGAAGGGATGAAACTTGTGTCTGAAGTCGAGACATCTCTGGAGCGGGTCTCAGAATGGGGCAGACTAAATTTAGTCCAGTTCAACCCCGAGAAGACACATGTTTGCGCGTTAACCGCTAAAAAAACCCCATTTGTCATAGCACCACAGTTCCAGAACATTCCTCTTAACATCTCTAAAAGCATTGGGATCCTTGGTGTCGACATCTCGAATGAAGTTCAGTTTCGGGACCACTTGGTTAGTAAGGCCAAACTAGCTGCAAAGAAATTGGGAGTACTCAACAGAGCTAAGCAGTACTTCATGCCTAAGCACAGGTTGATGCTCTATAAGGCGCAAATTCGACCACACATGGAGTAGGTACTGCTCTCACCTTTGGGCTGGAGCCCCAGCTAGCCAAGTGGATCCGTTCAATCGAATTCAACGGCGAGCTATTCGTCTTGTCGACGATCCCATGCTTACAGACGGACTAGAATCACTCGAGTTGAGGAGAGATGTAGGTTCTCTCTGCGTATTCTACCGTCTGTACAATGGGGAATGTTCTGAAGAACTATTTGGCTTAATACCTGCAGTTGGTTTTCGACACCGCACATCACGGGGTTCCAGGTTCCACCAACATCACCTGGATACCTGGCATTCGTCCACAGTTCGGTTCTCACGTAATTTTCTACCTCGTACGTGTAAACTGTGGAACAAACTTCCTGCATCGGTGTTCCCCCTAAGCTATGACATGGGGTCAAGAAGCGGGTCTATCGTCATTTTCTTGGCCGGCAACGCGTTGATGACGCCCCCAGTATTGCTAATGTCCATGGGCGGCGGTGATCCCTTACCATCAGGTGACCCGTCTGCTCGTTTGCCTGCTAAAAGCATAAAAAAAATAATACTAACATATAAAGAGGAAATATTTGATTTTTTGTTTGCATTGAACAGGCTCCGAAACTACTGAACCGATTTGAAAAATTCTTTCACTGTTGGGAAGCTACACTATCCCCGAGTAACATAGGCTATACTATATTTTCAAAAAAATTAGAGATCCTTAATAAAACTCCAATAATGTAACGCAAGGTGTAAAAAAATAAGAAAACCGAAGCAAAGCGAGGTATTACTCGTGTATTATAAAAAGATGACATTAAACCTAAATTTAAGCACGATATTTCCCAAACGAGTGTCAGCAATCACTTAGAGCTACGTTAACAGCGCGAATTCAAACGCCTCTAATATTTGTCGAGATCTCATTACACATTCCGTTAGTATCTTTGTGAATAATAAACGTTCCATCTCTTGTCGGGGTAAATGTGAGGGGTAACGTGGGGTAATCAGAAGCTTGAAGGTTGTGGTTACCTTTCTGACTGGTGCTTTCCCTTTAGCAGATACGAGTATATAAATAAAATTCAGATTTAAAAAATACTTTTAGAAAATCTTTTTAAGACAAAAAAATTTTTATTGGAAACTTTAGATTTTGTATTTAAACAAAAACCTTGCTATTTGGTTAATTAAAATCTTGCGTAAATTTAGATTACGCTATACATATAAACTACATTGCTTCAGTATATCTCTAAAAGAGTTAAGGTAGTACATTATAGTGCGTCTGTTATCTGTGAATACGTATATCAAATGATTAACTTTAAAAAATCAAATGGGGCAACATTCTTATTTGAAGTAGGGTAAGGTGGGGTAAAATATGATAGAAAACAATTAAACACTGCATATGTTATATAACACAAGTCACGTTTTGCCCCTTACTCTCCTTCAGTTAAGATGCCGTAACCAATTTCATAAAGTTTATTAAAAATGACATTTCTTTGACATTGAATGACATTTAACTGAATAACTATAAAAACAAGCTTTTAATATTTTACGTTTGTGCTCTTAGGAGTTTTCGTATGGGGCCATCCATAAATTAGGTCACACTTTCATGACTTTTTGACCCCTCCTCCTCTTCTTGTTACAGCTGGTCACCTTTGTGTGACCTCCCCCCCTAGTGTGACATCATTATATTATGATATTTTACCCCTAGAAATTATTAAATTAAAACAGCAGTTCCGAAATATGTTTTATCTCCATTAATTGTTTTTTAATATTTACCTATACATACCAATTATTCGATTTTGAAATGTGACGTCACAAAATTTAGGACTCCTCCCACCCCTTGTCACACAATGTCACACTACATCGAGCCCCCGCCCCCTCCCCCCTAAAGTGTGACGTAATTTATGGATGGCCCCTATACAGTCAACTTTAAGCGCCTGGATATGATGGGGTTTAGAAACTAAGATAATAACGGACTTCAAAGTAATATAAGGGTCAATTTCAACAAACACGAATTTTGCCTAATTACAGTGGCGAATTTAAATTTGCTGTTTCTGATAAAATTTTTTGGCTTAAATAATAGGTAAATATTAGTACTACTTAATTATATACTAGAGATCGAAAAATTTTTGTTAGTTCATGAGATATTTCCATTTGAAATTATCAAATGCCACCGAAATTATTAAAGGACCACCGGAATTAAAATCCGAGCCACCGAAATTGATTAAATTTAAACCTGCTATTTCTAATACATTTTATGTAGCATAAATAATTTGTAAATAGTAGTAATAATTAGGCACATAGTAGAGATCGAAAAAAAAAATTATTAGTTCCGGAGATATTTTGAAATTACATTATCAAATGCCACCAAAATTAGGACCACTGGAATTAGAATCTGATCCACCGAAATTTATTATGCCAATGAGAAATTATAAAGGCAAGATCATATTTTAATACTTTAAAGATACATTTTGAAGAGTAGGAGTCTAGATGAACGGACTCCTTTAAGCGGTGATTAGACACGCTTGTGTTTCTGTGGCCTATTAGACCAGTGCCGATAGCTTCAAAAACGGTAAAAAGTGAAAAAAAGATATAGTAGGATGAAACCCATTGCAAAAGGAAGAGGATATAACAAAAATTAAAGGAAAAATAATTTACGGGCGATCTGAGGTCGGGAGGGGGGAGGGGGGGTTTAAGGGTAAAAAATGGTTTATCTTGATTTCCAGCAACACTACAAGTCCTATGGAAAAAGTTAAATGGCAAAGTCGTAGGTAATAAAAAGATCTACAACTTTTGTATTTATGTCACCGGCAAAACCCGATTTCAGGTTAAACTAGTTTGGCCTAGGCCAGACTAGTTTGGCGCGACACGATTAGGCAAAACTAGTTTCTAGTCAGTCTAAAACTGATAGAACCGAATTGTTACGGATTTATATTTATTCGACAAATCTTTGTGCTTTAAACCTCTTAAATTACAGCTATTTTAGTCACGACTGCACTTCAAATTGTATTCGAACACCAAATGTAGTAAATGATCACCAAATTAACTGCTCGCGTATATATTGTTTCTTTTGGATTCTTTTAATTTCCAGATGTAGGTCGAAATGGTTACAAAACCGACTTAGTCAACCCCGACCCCACGTGGTACTAGTCTGCCCTACCCCTAGAGTGAATGTAAACCCCGGAGGCGCGGAGGGAGAGCAGCCCCCGCCCGCTGTAACGTAGGCGAGCATGGAGTGCCTGCAGTTTGTTACGCAAGGGTGGAGGGGATGCACTTCCCGCAGCGCCGGAGATGTTCGGAAGCCTGTTTGTGAATCAAAAAATGAATTACCATCTTTGGTTATAATTTTACATTAAAATGCTGTTTTAATTTTGGTGATCATTTACTACATTTGGGTTTGTGGTTATGTTTGGGACGAGAAACTAGTTTTGCCTAATCGTGTCGCGCCAATCGCCTGAAATCGGGTTTTGCCGGTAATATTTACACTTTTTTACATAACCTCAAAATTTATGTGAAAAATTCAAATAACCAAGTTTCTGGTACCTAATTTTCAATTGAAAATTCTCACGTCAAAATATCTACTTTTTTTTAAAAAATCGATGAGATTTTTATTCGTTGTAATCTCTACTTTCTAATGGTATATAAAAAACTGTAAACTACTAACTACTACTACTACTACTAACTATAAACTACTATGGTAAATGTTCTCCGAATATGCAATGAAACGACAACTACTTATTTTCGCATGTTTTTTGCAATCTTTGTTTTAAGGATTTGTTATTTTTTTTTCTAACAAAGTAACATGGAATCTTACGTTTTTCGATTAATTAAAGTGTAAATATTAATAAATAACTCAAGATTGTACACAATGATTGACAAAAAAAAATTAAAAACTCGAATCCGAAATTTTTTTGCGAAAATAGTTGTCATTTCGTTTCGTGTCACCAAATTTCGTGAAAAAAAAAACCAAAAACTTGGTTATTTGAATTTTTCACATTAATTTTGAGGTAAGTAATGTATAAAAAGGGTAAATAAAAAAGTTGTAGATCTTTTTATTACTTACAACATTGCTATTTAACTTTTTTTCTATAGGACTTGCAGTTTTGCCGGAAATTGAGATAAACTATTTTTTACCCTTGAACCCCCCTCCCCCACTTCCCGACCTCAGATCGCCCGTAAATTATTTTTCCTTTAATTTTCGTTATATTCTCTTCCTTTTGCAATGGGTTTCATCCTACAATTATTTTTTTTCGTTTCAAAAATCATCGGCATAGGGACCCTATGCGCTTTGGTTTGCCACCGGAGCCACCGAGATTAGGCCACCGGACTTAGAATTAGAGTCAAAACTTGAATTTTAAAGAACACTGTTACTCGCAGGTTAACTTTTATTTCACAATTGTGGCTGAAAACCTTTAATGGAAGACTCCAAAAAATTTCTTGATAATCTGCTTTGTACTTTTACTAATATACATGACATCGGAATTGGATGATTTTGTATTCCTGCGCCACCGCAGTGAGTACTTACGTGTTTGACAGGAAAATTACGTAGCAAGTCGGTTATCCTAACACGCAGTTTGCAAGAGCACAACTGAACGGTGCGGGGAGAGCCAGTAAGGTGTCTTCCAAATCGTGTTGTAACAAGTTATGAAGTATACAAAATGCGCCACCGGTATTGCTTTTTTTTGTAGGACATTTTTAAGAGATGTTTTAAGAGCTGTTGTACTATCTTAAATTGCTCCGTAAATATATATTTGTTGTGTTATCTAATGTATTTGTAAAAAACATTCCTTTTCAATTAAATTTATTTACCAAAAAAAAAATTAAATAAATAAAATATGTAAATAAATGGAGTTCGGACAGTACACCGGAATTAGATTTTAGGTCTTAGATATTTTTTTATTAAGAATCTATGTACTAAATACCTCTGAATACTTTACTATCGTGTAGATCACTATTTAAACTACCTATATAAAATTATGCATAATTGTAGTTTACCTCCACACATTAATTTTCAACCTCGCCGTCTCAAAAATGCACTTGGGAAATTCACCCATAATTAAAAAAATTAATGTTGTGTTTTTGGACTTTAATTTCTTATTTATCGGTTTCAAATTTCAGTCGTGGTATGAGATTTAATGCGGAGTAAAATCAATTTTTTTCCGTTACGTTATGCATTATGTTTGTAATTCGTAACACAGAATCTAGATGGCAAATGGCTGATCAACAACGCCACCTAATGATAATAATAATCTTATTACATCCTATTATGATGATGTGAAACATCATTATCGGCATCATCAGTTTTATACAGAACTTCGTGATACATCTTCAGGCATCTCTTTGGAGCTTGCCCTCCAGTTGTCTATAAAGTTCTTGGTAGCATCTACATAGTTCTATTAATGCATCCAAAACTTAGCACTTTTTTTAATTTTAAATGAGTTTAACAAATTTTATTATTCCATTGTTGGCACATCCTTTTATGTAAAAAAATTTACCTGTGCCAGGATGTCCAGGTCTTCCGTAGATATTTTTTTTTTTTACACGAATAAGTTAATGTTTGACCACAATCCCACCTGATGGTAAGTGTAGATGTGGTCCAAGATGGTGAGCACATTAACTTAGTAAAAGCCTATTCACTCTTTTCTTGAGGACATCCATTAACCTGAAATCGGGTTTTGCCGGTAACATATACATATAGGTCTATGGGTTTTTCAACTTTTTACTTACACTCATTCTTCGGCGCCGGCGGTTTCCTCGTCGCCCAGTTGGTGCGGATGGAGCGGGAGCCCAGCCACTGGCCGTTCATGGCTGCGATCGCTGACTCTGCTTCCTGGAACAAGAAGAACGATGGTTTAGTTCTCTGTGACAAGATGTTACAACTCAGATCAGATGACATATCAAACTAGCTGACTCGGCGAACTTCGTATCACCTAAAACTTTTTTCTAAAATAAAAGTAGCCTAAGTTACTCCTTGTTACATCAGCTATCTTCCAGTGAAAGTCCCGTCAAAATCGGTCCAGCCATTTCAGAGATTAGCCGGAACAAACAGACAGACAGACAGACAGACAAAAATTTAAAAAAATGTTGTTTTGGTATATGTACCATGTATACATCCAAATGCACTTAGTAAAAACCGGTTATTTTAATATTACAAACAGACACTCCAATTTTATTTATTTGTATAGATGTATAGATATTTAAAGATATGATTCTAGGTCAACAGTACTATACTTTTCGATTCCTATGTAAATCTAAATGCTATGAATAAATAAAACAAAATAAATTATAATCATCCCTTCGTCGCATCCTCCCCTGTACTACGAAGTATATGTGTGTGTGTGTGTGTGTGTGTGTGTGTGTGTGTGTGTGTGTGTGTGTGTGTGTGTGTAATAATGTGTCATCAGTTTAAAAAGTTTCTCTGATTATTGCATTAATTTTTTATTGGAAATAGCCGGCAAACGAGCTGACGATCCACCTGATGGTAAGTGGCTATCGTCGCCCATGGACATCAGCAACACCAAAGGCATCACTGTTGCGTTGCCGGCCAAGATAGAGAGAAGAAAAAGAAAGAAAGAACTGGCTCTCAAGCTCCAAGCTGGAACACGACGAGTCGTTTGGCAGCTGACTCATGCTCGAGGGTGGTAGCTATCCAGGCGAACCCCATGGAAAAATATTAATAGTAATATATAAAATACCAATATAATCGCTCCGAGGGCCCTACCCACCAGCGGGCCGGATTTAGTCGCCTTTTACAACACCCATCCGGCGAGGAATTGGGCTTAGTATTCTAAAGCCGCTCCAATACGGCTGAATTATAGTTTTGAAACAGCCTACATCATTATTTCTCATAGCGTTATTCGCAAACACTGAGGGACTATCGATTTTCCACGTACATTCTCACAGGGATGAATAGTACTTAATGTACTTATGAATATTCAATGATTGCCGACCCATTTAGCGAAGTAATTTAAAAATAATCAATTCGCTAGTTAGTCTAATTACCGTACGTGCTGTGAATGGCGCTGTTACCCTATTACTTGGCTGTTTGGGGCCATCCATAAATTACGTCACACTAATTTCATGACTTTTTGACCCCTCCCCCCGTCCTTGTCACAGCTTGTCACATTTGAGAGACCTCCCCCCCCTAGTGTGACGTCACATATTATGAAATTTTACATCTAGAAATCATTAAATTAAAACAGCAGTTCCCAAATAAGTTTTATTTCTATTAATTATTTTTAAATATTCACCTATACATACCAATTATTCGATTTTGAAATGTGACGTCACGAAATTTAGGACCCCCTCCCACCCCTTGTCACACAATGTCACACTTCACCGACTCCCCCCCTACCCCCTAACGTGTGACGTAATTTATGGATGGCCCCTTTGGGGTAGTTTAAACGGAAATTTTGTAGTTTCGTTGCGTCCGTCCGTCCGTCCGTCTATATAGGTTTTTCTGTAATATGTAAGTAAAGAACTATTCTCTGTATTTTTTCAAAATTCTAGCTCGTCGTTATAGAGATATAGGGGGGGGGGGGGGATGGTAAATTTTTGGTTTGAATTTTCATTCTTTCTTGAATAATTTTAAAACTATCCATTGTAGAACTACATATAACAAAAATATATTTGAGATCCTTACAACAAGCCCTTTCTTTTGACATACCACACGATACGGTTTGCAAAACAGTTCTTGTTTAGTTTAGATTTTGTTAGTGTTTGATCCTATAAGGGTTCTGTTTTCGTTTTTTCGTTCGGAACCCTAAAAGCTGTGATTTGGCATGGATATACATTTTACGCTGAAAACTGGTAGAATAAAATCCAAAAAAATCCTATGGAATCCTAATGGGGTTTTGAGTTTGGGGATCACTATCAAGGGGGGGAACCCTAATAAGGGTAACCCTACATTGCGCGTGGCCTGACACACGCTTGCCCGGTTTTTGTAGTTATCGCACTAAACAAATTCCTAATTAGATGAATGTTATAAACCTATACCCAACAGAATAAAATCAGATAAAATCTGTGATAATTAGTATCAAAGGAAATGGATTTATCCCCGTGGGATAGGGAT
This sequence comes from Thymelicus acteon, assembly GCA_951805285.1. Classification (NCBI taxonomy): domain Eukaryota; kingdom Metazoa; phylum Arthropoda; class Insecta; order Lepidoptera; family Hesperiidae; genus Thymelicus; species Thymelicus acteon. The sequence goes on from OX638238.1 coordinate 1,276,613, forward strand.
ATAATTAATAAAATTACTGTTAAGATATTTAGAAAATAAAATGAGTATTTACTTAGGAGCTTTTATCAGCATTACATGAATAACTAAAATAATGTTTTTTAATTAACTATAGTTGTTTTTCCACTACCTAAATGTTGATTGGCAGAGGATACTTTTAGGACTAAGCCACCTTTGCACTTAGAGATTTGTAAGGTAAAAAAACATCAAAATATTCTGTCATTAACAATACATAATCACACTATATAACCATGCGCGTGATAAAAATACAAACATGATAATATAAATAATAATTGTTAACAAAAAATAACAGACTTCAAAATAATTCAAAAAGTACTTGTCAGATCGGTCTCAATTTAAGTGGGACCACATGACAAGCAAGAGATTTCGATTAAAAAAAGAATCATCAAAATCAGTTCACCCAGTCGAAAGTTCTGAGGTAACAAACATAAAAAATACAGTCGAATATTCACCTCCTCCTTTTTTGGAGTCGGTAAAAACATCTCCACAACTTTCACATATAGTCGTTGCGACTTTAAGACCTCTTATGTGTAAAAAATCAGCTTTTTGAGGGAATCAATAAAAATCGATAAAATTGTGTTTAGCAAGCACATACAAGGCCGTCTTTAACCTACTGGAGGCCCTGGGCATATTAGGATAATGGGGCCCTTATGACTTTGTCCGAACATTATTTTGTTAGAATAGACAAAGAAAGTAGATAAGCCTCTAGATTTATGCAAAAGCTAATAAGCAAATTGATATTGTAGTCAGCAATTAAGGTTCGATTTGTTAAAATTAAAACAGTTTTTTGGTAATAAATATCAGTTATCATTTAGTGATCTGACAGGAAATAGGGGGCCCCTATCGATCACGGGGCCCTGGGCACGTGCCTAGAGTGCCCAGTGGGAAAGAGGGGTCTGAGCACATATGTGATTTTGAATTTGGTGAATAAATTACGATGGAAATGTCGTACACATATGAGAGTTTTTGAATTCGATAGTGCTTTAAAATGTAGAATCATTTAACGTAAAAAAGTGATTTTGCCAAAAGTGGCACATAACACATAAGAGGTCTTAAAGTCGCAACGACGATATATAATACTAGCTGCCCCGACAGACTTCGTTCTGTCAAAAGTTTTTTTTTAATATTATTATTTTTGTATGCTGTATCATAAAAAAATAAAAACAAAAAAATTGTCAAAAAAAAAAATTAGGGGTGGACAACCCTTAACATTTAGGGGGATGAAAAATAGATGTCCGATTCTCAACCCTAGCCGATATGCACGCTAAGATTCACGAAAATCGGTCGAGCTGTTTCGGAGGAGTTCAACTTCTAACACCGTGACATGAGAATTTTATATATTAGATTAGTAGAATATAGTATAAGAAGATACTTACTGATTTCTTCAGGAAGGAAACAAAGCCGTACCCTTTCGACTTGAGCGTCTGAGGATCTCTTACCACTCGACAGTCCCTGGAACAGAAAAAAATATTATAAATACTAGGGATAAACATAATCTAAATTTTACTAACAAAAAATAACCGACTTCAAAATTACTCAAAAACTACTTGTCAGATCTCGTTCAAATTTATGTGAGACCACATGACAAGCACCTGCTTTCGATTAAAAAAGAATCATCGAAATCGGTTGGCGTGATATTCAGTTATTCGTCCATTTGTCGCGCACATACTTAATGCAAATTTAAGACTTATATGATTTTCTCATGGATGCCATTATCAGATCTCAATAAAATTTAAGTGGGACTACATGACAAGCACCAGCTTTCGTTTAAAAAAACAATCATCAAAATCGGTTCACACAGTCCAAAGTTCTGAGGTAACAAACATAAAAAAAACAGTCGAATTGAGAACCTCCTCCTTTTTTGAAGTCGGTTAAAAACTAAAGCTCATTCTCATACCCATAAAAATCGTTTACTGTAGTAAAATCTATAATTATTGACAAAAAATAACCTATTTCAAAATTACTCAAAAAGTACTCGTCAGATCTCGCTCAAATTTAAACGGAACCACATGACAAGCACCAGCTTTTGACTAAAACAAGAATCATCAAAATCGGTTCACCCAGTCGAAAGTTCTGAGGTAACAAACATAAAAAATACAGTCGAATTGACCTCCTCCTTTTTTGAATTCGGTAAAAAATGAACGTGGGGCGCACTATATTATTGTTTAGGAAACATGTCATATTATGGTACAGAGAAATACCTCTGCTTTGCATTGCATTCCTTCAACACATCACTATCCCATAAATGCTTCTACCGGGAATCAAACCCGAGACTTCTAGCATTACAGACAGGGTACTAAGCTACACAATAATTCGCTTAGTCGACCAAAAATAAATATGTAAATATATTTAAGTATGTAAATATATTTAGGTACTACATGTCAGTACCGAGTGAAAAAATAACATTAAATAAAATTTTATTCAAATTAGGTTCGCTACAAAAAGTTTTCGGACTTTAAATTCATTCGCTTCAGCAAATCCCTACGGTGTGAGCGGTCCCGGGAGAAGAAGCGGCAAGAAACTACCGAGGCCTTTTCCTACTCACAGTTACAGATAGCATTTATTGCTACTCTATCGACGATCCTGTAGCCTAGTTGGTAGCGACCCTGCCTGCGAAGCGAGGGGTCCCGGGTTCGATTGTTACCGGGGCAGATATTTAAGCGACAGATAAATGTTTGTGTTCGGGTGCAGGGTGTGATTGTGATGTGTTATATGTGTCGTCCATGCCGCGCGACACAGGTGACAACCTACTGCGGGGGTGTGAGTGTGTTAGCGTTCATTTATTTATCTATTATTATGAAACTTCGACCCTAGCAGTGTTGTATTTAAAATCATGTAGTTTCTAGTAACCTTTCCTCTCATCCCTTCAATCGGCACTGGAGCAGCGTGGTACATGCTCTATGGCAGAGGTTCCCAGACTTTTCTCACAGACTACTTTCAAAATTTAGCTGGTTCCGGTGGATCCCCTGCAGTTACATTTCTACCATATTCCCAAAACTCGACAAAAATGTGAAGATTAGATAGATCTAACTGTAGAAGCGTTGCGGCGAGTTTAGATTATTATAGAGATTAATCATTTTTGAAAAAAAAGTGAGTATTAATTGATTTTTTTGTCACGCCAACGTAGACACCAGTCGAGTCTTCAGTGGATCCCTGGTTGTCCACCTGAATCACTCAGGAACAAAGGCTAGGCCTTCTTAAGAGGAGCGACTCTCATTAGGGAGCTATTAAAATACTGAAGCCTACCAGCCAATTGTCTTAAAAGTGGACTTATACTTAAGATTAAGACTAGCTGACCCTGCGAACTTCGTATCGCCTAAAAAAACTGGTTTTTTTTTCTAAAATTAAAGTAGCCTAAGTTACTCCTTGTTACATCAGCTATCTGCCAGGGAACGTCCCATCAAAATCGGTCCAGCCATTTCAGAGATTAGCCGGAACAAACAGACAGACAGACAGACAGACAATCAGACAAAAATTGTGAAAAATGTTGTTTTGGTTGGTGTACCGTGAATACATCCAAATGCACTTAGGAAAAAGCGGTTATTTTAATATTACAAACAGATACTCCAATTTTATTTATTTGTATAGATGTATAGATAGATGGACCTGCAAGGCTATTCTGTTTTGTAACTCGACAGCGGAATCCGCGATGAGTTTCAAAATTGAAGTTCGAGTTCGAGATCTTGATATGTCATTCTCTTATCATCTAGTACGCACTTGCGAATTGAAGTGAGTCTCGAACTCGAACGTCAAACGACTAAAGATAGCCTCGGTATTATGTCATTCTCTAATCATCTAGTACGCACTTGCGAAGTGAAGTGAGTCTCGAACTCGAACTTCAATTTTGAAAGTAATCGCGGATTCCGCTGTCGAGTTACAAAACAGAATAGCCTTGCTGGACCTCGAAAGGACGTAACGTTACTAATCGCAAACGTCCACAATCGAAAGCTTTAAATAAAAGAAAAGCTATCAAAGTACCCGACTCGAACTTCCATCTCACTCACTCGTACACGCAAAAACAGTCTGTCTCGCGCTACTGGAGTGGGGTAAATTTTTAATGAGACCCATAAAAGTTTACGTCTTCGGAGGAACGCTTGATAAGGAGAAATTCGGTCAGTTTCCTAACTTTCTTCGTTATTTTAAACGTTCAAGTCGGGCCACAGAGTTGGTAAAACATAGATAGGGTATTCCGATAGAGTTGTGAAGATTTTAGACAGTACCTATAATCTTAAAGGTTTGTTAGTAAAATTTAATTTCTACGAGAACGGGACCAAATTACTTGGGAATGGTATTGGTTGAAGAATGGGTCCCGACTGTTAATCTATGGTGCAATTCTACCTTCTATGGTGTAGTATTACTTTTAACAACATTCTGAACTACTGGGCTTGTTTTTTTCTTTTTAGTTTTTTACGCAGTCGGGTTTTTTGTTTTTTAAATTATTTTGAAGTCGGTCAAAAACATCACAGAATTAGTATTTTAGAAACACTTCAATGTTACCAAGTACCTAGGGGCCATCCATAAATTACGTCACACTTTCAGGGGAGGGGGGTTCGATATAGTGTGACATTGTGTGACAAGAGGTGGAAGGGGGTATTAATTTCGTGACGTCACATTTCAAAATCGAATAATTGGTATGTATAGGTAAATATTAAAAAACAATTAATGGAAATAAAACTTATTTCGGAACTGCTGTTTTAATTTAATAATTTCTCGGTGTAAAATTTCATAATATGCGACGTCACACTAGAGGGGGGAGGTCACACAAATGTGACCAGCTGTGAAAAAGAGGGGGGAGGGGTCAAAAGTCATGAAATTAGTGTGACGTAATTTATGGATGGCCCCCTACCAACATAATAGCGAAAAGTAGACTTAAGTGAAACGCACTATACAACCATTTGCCATACACAGGTAGTCAGAATTTAGTTTAATTACTACACTAGGTAACGAATGCCGCAAAATAACTCCCAAAATAGTCGTCAGGGTAGTCCTGTAATTTAGTATTCATTTGACCTAGAAACGTTAACTAACGCCCGTATTCAGAAACAACACTGAGGTCTCACGTTGCGAGTGCATAGTGTATTAAAATCTTTTCTTAAATAATACTTAAGTGAAATCCATCGCTATGTGTTTGTCATCGATAAAGTAGCTGAAGAGCTATTTTACCGAGCCATAGATTTTGGAGCAGTAGATTTTCCCATACATTTGACTGAGCGAGATCGCCAGTTACAAAATCTACGTGAAAGACAGAGATAAAAATATTATTTTTTGTCCCCGTCACCGTGGCCGATTACATTATAAATATACATATATTGTTTGTCACAAGTGCAAACAATGGTGAGTTGTGACAAACAGTGAAAACTGAGTTGGCTATTTGGAGATTTAAAGTTTCTGTTTGTTTTTTAAGCAGAAAATCGTAGTAAGTTTAAGTATACGAGTATAACTTTAAGATGGTGGGTAGCAGTATTCTGAGCTGCTTGTTAAATTTTGTTACTGTTAATTCTCTGTCTCATGTACCGAACGCATAGCGGTGGTTTGAATTACATCAAAATAGAAAGAAAAGATCGATTGTTTGTATTGCCATAATATGGCATAATATGGCAAAACAAACAATCGATCTTTTCTTTCTATTTTTTATCTTTTTTATCTTTGTTTTTTGCCTCTGTCACATAACTAGAGTGAAGTTTGCCGCATCAAATGAACCAATCACTAGCAACTATCAATAGCGTTTCATATTGTATTTCCTTACTCAGGCAAGTGTCGTTTCTCAATACGGGTTAATATACCAGACACAACTTCAGGACGGTAGATTTAGTGGAATTTCAATGTATATTTACTAATTTTAGGACTATACTAGCCGCTGTGTAGATATGTTATGTTATTTTATTTATTTACAAATAGGGGTCACTGCGGAAATATTGTTCCTATCTACCTACTTTTATACCGTGACTTTGCCCGCGTTTTTCGAGGTAAGTACCCTATAGGGTACTTCTATGAATATATTCATAGACTTATATATATCCTATATTTCCTCATTTCACCGCCCTAATGAATGATTTTACAGATATCTTTTTTTACTGACTTAACACGGTTGTTTATTAAAAATGCCCTCAAATAGAGACATGAAATAGAGACATGAAAAACCGATGCACTTGAAAAATGTACTCACAGAACCAGTTCATGTACACGATATATCTATGGGATCGATTTGGATGAATACTAAATGGGTCACTCTGATGGAGGCCGTACACGATCCTAATAAAATCCTAATAAATATATCAAGTAAATAATATTTGTACGGCGTGATAACGGCATAGTATAGTAGTTTCACCATTAACCTAAGACCTAATATACAATGTACCTATACTATTACAAATAAATGCATTCATTCATTCATTCATTCATTCATTCATTCATTCATTCATTCAATCATTCATTCATTAATTCATTCATTCATCCATTAATCATTCATTCATTCAAGTATACTTGTCAAGTTTGCAGCAGACTTGACGCGGCATCTAGTATCTGGCCATATATCTATCTCATGCACACTGTATGCCGCGTCAAGTCAAACTGCAAACTTGATAAGTACACTTGATCGTAATATATTTTATTACAGTTTTACCGCAGAAGAAATAATAATGCTTATAATAAGTTTTACACAAAATCTGTCATTATATTAACATCTCGTAACATAATCTCCGCAGTTTTTTTTACATTTCACGTGGGGAATTAGGGGAAATTGAATCCATTTCCCGTGATATAATATTAATGACCCATGAATTATGATTAGTTATAAATATACCAAACTAACGAATAACCCACGTGGGATACGACGCAAAATTTTTTGTATGGGAAAAGTCGAAAATTGTATGTGTCATATTGGCCCCACTTACTGCATTAAGTCCGGTTTACACGTATTATGTAGTTAAGTAGATAACTAAATTTTAAGTGAATAATTTTAGTGCGCGTCCAAACGTAATAATTTAGTAAAGCTCTTTAATTCATACAATTCTTCACAACCTACTTAATTACTTACTTAAACATTTCACTAAATTTTAACTAAAAAGTGCCGGTCCAAACGTCTTAAGTGATAAGCCACCTACTTAACAGAAAATAGAAAAAAATCTAAATTACTTGTTTACTTGCGTACTCAATTTTAACTACTAAATTGTCCATTTACACGTAATAATTTACTTAAAATTTAGTTAACTACTTAATACGTATAACGGAACATTACAGAGAAGAATTTTGCCCTGTCGGATTTTCAAGGGTTTATTAAAAATTTACATGTTTTCATAGTTACGACAAAATATTACAATAATACAAATATTACAAAAATATTACTTCAATAAAAGCCTGTAAAAATATCTTGGCCTGGCTTCAGTTACAACCATATTTTTCTTACTTGGCAAGCGTACGCATGACATGTGTTGTTTCAGTTACACCTAAGACGAATGACAGAGACCAAAACATTTTGAAGGTTTATGTGAAATAGGACGATAGTTTGGCAAGGCAGTTTATTAAAGGTAGCGCCGCACTGCTAGCGAGCACTTGTTGATTAGCGGATTCATGCGCTGATAGCGATTTGGGTGTTTTGTGGGATGTACATCCCGAATAACCCACTGTGTCTATTAGTGACGCGCTCACACACATCTTGCACTACAATTTACTATGTCGCGAGTAGTATGCACACACACAGCCAAACATTCAAACCCAAGAGTTTCACAAAGAAGATAATTATTTCTATTCTCCTTGGGAGTTTCTTGCCAGTTCTTCCAAGATGCCAATAGTAAACGACAGCGTCTTAAGGAACGTAGTTTAGTTTTTCAGTTTTTATGCTAACTACTTCGAATAACTTTTCATTTTTAACCGACGAAAAAAAAGGAGGTTCTCAATTCGACACGTATATTTTTTATTTTTTTTAATGTATGATCACGCAGCAATCGGCACAGGGCGGTCCGATTTTGATGATTCTTTTTTTAATGGATAGGGTATAATCTTGAAGTTGGTCCCATATTTTTTTGAAAATTTTACAGTTTTAAGTCAACGTTTTGTCAAACATCCTTTAAAATAGAATACGGCTAAAGGGACTAATTTAAAAGCAAATCTTATCAGATAAAAGTAATTTCCCAAATCAGTTCCTAAATGACGGAGTTCGCGGTAACAAATATAAAAAAATTACAACTGAATTGAAAACCTCCTCGTTTTTAAACTGTTTTATTTAGCTTGACCTGTTTGGGTCAAACCTTGCAAGCTTAATTAGACCTACTTCCTCATATCCTATGGAGTTGAATTTGTCTATACTAATATATAAAGAGGAAAGATTTGATTTTTTGTTTGCATTGAATAGGCTCCGAAACTACTGAACCGATTTCAAAAATTCTTTCACTGTTGGGAAGCTACACTATCCCCAAGTAACATAGGCTATATTATATTTTCAAAAAAAATTAAGGATCCTTAATAAAACTCCAATAATGTAACCCAAGGTGTAAAAAAATAAGAAAACCGAAGCAAAGCGAGGGCGGTTACTCGTACAATATAAGACTGTAGTTCTGATAAGGCATTTTTTGTGATAAACATGACCTAATACCACCCTCACGTTTGGCTCCAGAGGGATTTGTAAAAAGAGGTAGATATGTCACTAGCGCGCCGACGATGTACACGTACACGACGTAAGAACAGGCAATTGACCGTTCTGCTCGCAGTCGCTCTGTCAATACAAGACGATACGCACGCTTTTGTTGTTGTCAGAAGTGCTTGACATTTGACGTACAGCGTTAAAATGCCTTCGTGTATCATACCAATGTGATTGGTGTAGTGAAACAAAAGATAAATGTCTTTGTTGTAGCTCTTTTAGGAACAGATTTTTTGGTTGATTTGTAAGGCCATACCGTGTCTATATTTTTTTAAATTTCATTGATTAGTACTCACATTGCATTGACGCTATAAAATCGTGAATTTATTTTAAACTATTAACTTCTAGGTTGTCTTTACAAACGTCTGTGTGTTCTGTATACACGTAAGAAGTTATTCTTCTTTGGCGTAGCAGAACAAGTAGATATAGCTAAAGGTTTTACATTCATCCCGTGTGTCACAACTCTTTGTTTGTAAAAGAAATCAGTTTTCAGTTTAATCATTTCCCTTTTTGGTTGTCGGTGTGCACGCGCATCGTAATACGGAAACTTGACAGCATTAGCAGCTAAATTCATCATGTCGCTTTTTGGCTGTCATAACCTCATAACGTCATAACTTCCAAAAAGTACCACTGAGTCCGCTGAGACTGAGACCATACATTTATCACAAATCGCTCCGCCTGTCGCCATACGTCTGGCCGCCGTCCAATACTCGAATCAGACATATTGTTTACAGCATGAGCTTACTCCAGTTCAGTTAACTCCAGCTTTAACAATCAGCTAACGAATGATCCCTTTGTTTTTTATAGTCGGATAAATGTGAAGACATGTCAAATCCTAATAAACTCTTAAATTAATATGATAATACGAAGTTTAAAGAATATTAATTAAATTAATAAATATTAAATAAAATTGTCAAATGGTATCTTCATCAGTGTAGTTACATACAGGTAAGAAATATAATTTGCCCCTACCTACGTCGTAACGCGGCATTTTGCCGTCGCGATCGCACATGTGAATAGACGCTAAGGACCTTTTAATAATGCAATTGTCACGGACATGAAAAAAGAACAGACGTAACCTTGTCTAATCGAGAGTGAAGCTGACAGCTGACAGCTCGCTTACCATGTGTGCGTAATTTTTGATTCGCGATTGACATTTTATGGTATCAGGATGGTGTCAATGTGTGGGTGTGTGTACGTGTACGAATAGAGAGTTGGTATTACTATGGGTGCTTCACTGAATTTGTTGTTGGGATTACGTCTGTCTTTTTTTTACGTCTGTGACAACTGTCTACTTACGAAATTTCTCCAAAAGCTGAGAAGGCATCTCGGAGGCTCTGGGTTTCTATTTCTGGACTGAGGTCGCCCACGAAGATGTGGTAGTGTTCTGTAACAAGGACATTTTACAATCAACCAATGTTAATTAATACCATCATTACTATTATTATTTCTCCATGGGGTTCGCCTGGATAGCCACCACCCTTGAGCATGAGTCAGCCGCCAAACGACTCGTCGTGTTCCGGCTGGGGGCTTGAGAGCCAGTTCTTTCTTTCTTTCTTCTCTCTTTTTTGGCTGGCAACGCATCAGTGATGCCTTTGGTGTTGCTGATGTCCATGGGCGACGATAGCCACTTACCATCAGGTGGATCGTCAGCTCGTTTGCCGGCTATTTCCATAAAAAATTCAATCTCAGTTAATCAGTCAATATTTTACAATCAGAAATAATGTTAGAAGTAATCTAAGCCGTTTTACAATTCACGTTGATAAATTTTACAGTCACTTCCAGTAATTTTACAATCAATCAATTACATGTAAGTTAAAATTTTATTGAAGTAAAACTTTTATTCTATCACCCCAAAATTATTCGTCCATCTATCGCATGTCGCATTACAGCCGGCCCTGGAGTAACAATAATAATGGAGATTTAAATAAATATTGCTCTTAGTTTTTAACATGCGTCTATCATCTATAGTCAAAATTATCTAAGATGCCCATAATGACACCTGCCATTTATTAATACGAACTAAATTTGTATGGGCGTCTTTGAGTGAAATGGAATAATCATTTACTTGACATGAATAGTTGGATACTTACGGACAAAGGATTTTGCCAAAATTTGTTAAAAATCCCTATTCATTTTCATTGGCGTTAATTATAAATCATATTAAACGTTATAATCTATTAAAAATCGCGTCAGATCATAATATATGCAAAATTAAAAAAATATATATATCGTCGAAACAATGTTATGTGAAGAGGGCTAAATCTAAACTGACGTAAAGTGATTGACGGCTTGAAATTGTTTATACAACCAAACATAATCGATACATTACTATAATCGAAATTTTAAAATGAAAATTGAATTATTTAATTACATTTTCCATTATGTATGGGCACTTTGTCATCCATGGAAAGTAACTACAGATAATATATTATATGTAATTAGGTAGCTAAGGTTAAAACTTTTTGCGGTAAACATTTTTTTTTTCCAACAAAATAATGATTAGTATCTATACATGAGTCTTACGAAGTAAACAAGATTTTATTCACTATAGTTTTTCCCTGACGCTCATAATACGAGTATGTCAAAATATTATTATGAAACTGAGCGGATGAGTTCATTCTATCATGATCTATGTATCTTTCTCTTTTCTCTTTCTTGGCCGGCAATGCACCAGTGATGCTTTTGGTGTTGCTGATGTTCATGGGCAACGACAGCCACTTACCATCAGGCGGATTGTCAGCTTGTTTGCCGGCTCGGCAATTTCCGTGCATAACTAGCAGCATGTGTTGTTAGGAAGAAACAATAAAAGAATATTTTATTGGAGTCGTAAATACATATTGAGAAAACGCGGTACGAGATAGCTCAATCGAGGTAGTAGGTAGGTACCTAAATGTTATGGTTTATAGTTTACAATTTAATTTTGAATCGATTAGAAGGTCTCACAATTTTGAATCGATTTGTTGCAAAAATTGGTTTCTTTCGTGAACCGATTTTTTTGTACATCTCTAGTGTCACTGTGATGGCAAACGATAAATTGGGCATCTTAGTTCGTGTTGACTATAAATGAGTGTATTAATTATGTATTCCGTAGTCTAGAAATTTTATAATTGAATATTTTATCTACTATTGATTTCCCATTATCATTCTCATTTTTCGATAATAAAGTTAAGATTGAAAACGCAATTTTAATACCCTAATCGAATAAATTTCAATTTTTTAGTTAAATGCCTACAAAAAAAGTTTTACTTGCATCGTGGTTTCATAAAACCACACAATTTTTATTTTATTTTATTCCGTCAAAACCAGTCCAGCCATTTCAGAGATTAGCCAGAACAAACAAACAGACAGACAGACAAAAATTGTAAAAAATGTTGTTTTGGTATATGTACCGTATGCACTTAGTAAAAAGCGGTTATTTTAATATTACAAACAGACACTCCAATTTTATTTATTTGTATAGATGTATAGATGGGACACAAAATGAAACTTCTACCGACAAGTCTCTTAGGATCCATTCGTTTCGTAGCCCACATAAATCTGTGTCGTGTAGTATAAAATAAACCAATTTCTTTAGCAAATTGAATCGCATGTGCATTACGTGATACAGTTGACAAACAGTTTAAATAAATTCAATAAGAAACCGAGTGAAGTGCGGCGCAATCTCAGTTGATCCATCGTTCAGTTTATTCAAAATCTGCACAGCCAACGGTATTTTTATAGGGTTGCCGGAACTGCTATAAATTAAAAATTAAAAATAATTTATTCATGTAGGTATCATTGATATACTTATGCACGTCATTTTTTAGGATTCCGAATTAAAATCGAAACCTTTATAGTTTCGTCATGTTCGTCCGTCCGTCTGTCCGTATGTCCGAAGCAAAGCGCCGAGTCTCTTAGTGCTAGAAAGCTGTAATTTGACATGAATATACATATTTATTAAAACTCCAGAATCGTAGAATAAAATATTGAAAAACATAATTTTTCAGACCTCCCCCTCAGTGTGACGTCACATATTATGAAATTTTACACCTAGAATTTATTAAATTAAAGCAGCATTTCCGAAATAAGTCTCATTGTAAAAATGTATTATTAAATTATTTTAACATTGTACGCCCTTGATGGGTAGGACGTAGCGATTTTATAAAACAACAATGTACCACATCTGTATACCTTCTGTCCATAATAAATTATTTTGATTGGATTTCATTTGATTTGGTTTGAAGTTTTATTTTCTTTAATTGTTTTTTTAATATTTCCCTATACATACCAATTATTTGATTTTGAAATGTGACGTCACGAAATTCAGGACCCTCTTCCACCCCTTGTCACACAATGTCACACTACATCGACCCCCCCCATCCCCCTAACGTGTGACGTAATTTATGGATGGCCCCTAACACCATTTTGTTACCACATTTTTGCAAATAAAATGTCATTTCATTTCATTAAAGACATTAAATTACCAAAATCTTATAATATTAGTATGAATAGTAACAATGATCGCTTTGCTTCGGATTTTGTATAGATCCCTATTTTGTAAAATAAAATATAGCCTGTTACTCAAAAACAATAGATCATCCTATTGGTGCAATATTTTTTTTAATTTCGCAATGTTTTGTACTAACATTTAATTTATTGCAAATTTTTGCTAACCTGACTTTGCACGCCTAGTAGGCGAGGATAGGAGATCTGGAATACCATATAAGAACTATGTAAAAATAACCTTATCCAAATAAAGAATTTGGTTGATTGATTGATTGATTGATTGATTGATAATCAGTCCAGTAGTTTTTGAGTTTATCCATTACAAAAAATGTGAATAAGCAAACAAAATATCTAAAATTTTCTCTTTATGTTAATAAGTTTTAATTAGTTGATTGATTTAAATAAATGACGACCCGTGTGGCGCAATGGTTACCATGCCAGATCGCCGCACCAAGGGTCCTGGGTTCGATTCCCAGCGAGGTGGAAAGGGCATCGAACCTAATTGGCACACCTACAAGTCCGCCATTTTGAAAAAACCTCGATTCGGCGGCCAGTAATGAAACATGTGTCAATCGATAGACTAAATGATTATGATCAAAAAGTATTCAGTGATGAAATGTCGTAAGTGATATACTTTCTGAGATAAATGAGTTCAAAACTGTAGAAAAATAAAGCAAAAAACTTTGTTTCGGCGGACATTGATAAATCATATGTCATTTGATAGGCTAAATAATTACGATTAAAAAATATTCAGTGATGAAATGTTGTAAGTGATATAATTTCTGAGATATTTGAGTTCAAAACCGTAGAAATATAAAGCAAAAAAACTTCGTAACGGCGGACATTGATGAAACATATGTCAATCGATAGGCTAAATGATTACAATTAAATAGTATTCAGTGATGAAATGTTGTAAGTGATATACTTCCTGAGATATCTGAGTTCAAAGCCGTACAAAAATAATGCATTATAAATTATCATTTACTTGTTTTGAATTTATTGGGTCAATAATGAAAAATAAGTATATTATGCCATATGTGTCACATACACATAGGTATGCATAGGTACTTGATTTATTAATAACGGGTAGGTTTGAATTAAAAATAAGCAAAGCAAAAGCAAACTACTAGGTTGTTTTATAAATAATTTATTTGCCACCAGCGGCTACAGCTTTGGCAATTACTTTAAACCAAAAGTTAAAATTCATTATTGGCTTAGTTTTCTATATCATGTCTGACAATCACTGAATCTAAAAATTCCGCTGGTGATAAAGGCAATGTTTCCTGATGTCGAGCCCATGCCAAGAACCATATAACACACAATATATGGGAAAAACAGGACAAGGTTCTTTTTCCCACTATGCATGAGCAGTACCATCCCGCGATTTTATCTCTACCCTTAAGTTGTTTGTTTGACGAATTTGTTTAATTTTTATGTAACTGAGGTAAGGAAAAAAGTGACCGGTACACTTCAATTGCTGTATCGCCATAAACACTTAACCATAAATACGCCATAAACGCTCTGGTCATCCCTCACCTTGATTATGCTGATGTGTGTTGTACAGATTTGTCAGAGAAACTTCTGAATAAATTGGAGCGCCTTCTTAATAACTGTATTAGATAATTATATCTTCGGCTTACGTAAGTATGACCACATTTCCCAGTTCCATTCCTAACTTAAATGGCTACCCATTCGACACAGGCGAAACTTTAGAATTCTCTCAACATTTTATGCTAATTTGAATAATGTGTCTTCTCCTGTTTATTTAAAGGAAACCCATAGCACTGCTTATTTCGGGAATTCCTTCACAATACAGTTCATACTGTTCTGGAACTCCTTGCTTGTCGACATCAAAAAATCATAGACTACCAAAAGCTCCTTCAAGAAGTCCGGCAGCACTACCTGAAGCAATTAGAATGTTGTCGCCCGTGGTCTTCAACCAGATGTTATATATGTATTTATGAATATATAATTACTTAATATATAAGATGTTTATATGTAAATATGAATAAAACTGTATTTATTTAATTTTGTTTATGTATATTGTGATTTTATATGTATATAGTAATTATTCTAAATATTCATAATATTTCTTAACTGGCATTACACTGATACAGTTACAGATCCACTAGAAATAAAAAGACAATTAATTACAAATGTTTTATTTTTGTACGGTTTTGAACTCAAATATCTCAGAAATCATATCACTTACGACATTTTATCACCGAATACTTTTTGATTGTAATCACTTAGACTATCGACTGACACATGTTTTATCAATATCGGTCGAAACAATGTTTTTTGCTTTATTTTCCTACGGTTTTGAACTCAAATATCTCAGAAAGTATACCACTTACGACATTTCATCACTGAATACTTTTTGATCTCAATCATTTATTCTATCGATTGACACATGTTTCATTACTGGCCGCCGAATCGAGGTTTTTTCAAAATGGCGGACTTGTAGGTATGCCAGGCTCCATACAAAAATGTTGGAAGCCCTTTAATGATGAGTTTGATTTTCTGTTCTCGGTCTGGGTGTGAATGTCCTTGTCTAGTGTGTTGTCCATGGCACCCACGACACAGGGAATCCTAGTGTGGGGCTATGAGTGTGAAGCGATATTATTATTATTATTAACTAGCTGACCCGGCCAACTTCGTATCGCCTAAGAATGTAACAAATCAGAAATCATTAAAATCGGTACAGCCGTTCTTAGCCGTTACAGTTTCTGTGTGCTCCTCCCTCTCCCGCTCCCGCTCCCGCTTCCGCTTCCGGTCTATTTTCCGGGATAAAAGTATCCTATGTCAATCCCCGAGCTTTATTTTATATTTGTACAAATAACTAATCTATCAACTACATATAACAAAATTTTACCTTATCCCACAGGAACGGGTCTATTTTCCGGGATAAAAAGTATCCTATGTCCGTCTCCTGATTCTAAGCTACCTCCTCACCAATTTTCAACCAAATCGGTTCAGCCGTTCTTGAGTTATAAATAGTGTAACAAACACGACTTTCTTTTATATATATAGATATATAGATTATTTTATTAACATTAAGGTTTCTTACAACCCTAATGCACCAGAGCTGAGCAATATTGATCAGGCAATACTTACAAATTGATTTCAATATATTGAAGACTATTTTCATCTTGCTCTAGTTGCATATATCACTCTCTTTCTAGCTTTGTTTCGGCTTCAACCTGTATACTGCATAGTATTGAGCACAGGCCTTTCCTTTTGAAGAGGCCTAGAGCATCTACCATGCTGCTCCAGTGCGGGGTGGTGGAGAAGTTAGGGTGCGCTCACAGTATGTAACATTATAAATAACTTTTGTTATATTTTTTGCTTATCTTACTTAAGAAATATGTTAAATAATTATGTTTTATTGCACGTTATGTTACATCTGTATCTAAACTCACCCTTACAATAGCTAGTACATAGTAATATAATATACACAACATTGTCTATTATCTATATCTATACTATAATAAAACTCAAAGGGCAAATTTTCTGTGCATTGAATATTTTTTAAAAGTTTCGATTAGGAGGCACTTCAATAACGTGTTAGAGCACAAAAATATTTTTTTTAGAATTATTGTCTGTCTGTCTGTCTGTCTGTCTGTCTGTTTGTCTGTCCGGGCATCAAATGAAAACCCTTGAATGGATTTCGATGAAAATTGGTAAAGTTGTTACTAATACTCCGGGTCATATTTTAGGATACTTTTTATCCCGGAAAATTACAAGGTTTCCCCAGGAAACGGGATGAAATTTTGTATGGAATATTTTTAAAACATCAACCGATTTGCTTCAAGTTTCCAACAAATGTTCTTTGCTTAAATTGATAGAATACGTATTTTTCAGTTTTTCAAAATTATGCAAAAAAAAGAAAAAAATACAAATTAATGTTGGACACACAGAGCTGGCATAGGGGGTGTGTGTGGGGGGGGGGCTAGGATGCCAAATTTGGAGGGGCGCCACATTTGGGGTGAGGAGCAAAAAAAAAGGAAAAATAAAATTCTTAATAATTTCTATTTTCTTATGTGGGCGCCACAATATTCTTGCCTAGGGCCTCAGTGTCTCTAACGCCGGCACTGCCCACATATAAAGGACCATGCCCATATTAGTATGGAGCTGAAAGTCAGCAATGCCATGCAATGCCCAAATTGCAGCTCTATGTCATATGATAACTTTTTAACAATATTTATATGATATCTAGATTTAATGTCATATAAAGCACCGGTTCAAAAGATATTGGACATTAAACATGATAACTTCCTACTGGTTTTTAATACATTTTATCGTTTACAGACAGCATTGCTATTAGTTTTTCACTAGGAACTTAATTTTTTATTAATTCAATTTAATTTTAAATTTTTATCCAGTGCTTCATATGATTTAAAATTAACAACATAATTCTAGTTTTTATTTATTAGAGCAATCTTGTAATATATTTAATTTTTATCTGGACATTTCTGGGGCACAGATGGGCATTGCCCTTTCAACTCTACTTCAAATAAATGACCTAATTCAATTATTTACATAAAACCCATTAACAAATAATCAAGTAAATAATTAACGAAACAGTTTCACGTCCGAATGATTTTTAATAACGCTGAAACCGTGCAATACTCTACCGAATCGTTTACATTTAATTAAATATTAAAGTTTTGAGCAACGCATTTGAATATGAGCTTCAATAACAAACCAACCCATTTTATAAATTTAGGGGATGATTTCCTAAAGATCAGTGATAGCCTAGCGGTTAGAACGTTGGTCTCCCGAACGAAGGGGCCCGAGTTCAAATCCTGGCACGCACATTTTCAAATATTATGTGCGTATTACAAGTTAATTATCACTGGCTTCGGTGAAGGAAAACGTCGTGAGGAAACCTGCACACCGGAGAGTTCTCCATAAAGTTCTCAAAGGTGTATGAAGTCTACCAATCTGCACTTGGCCAGCGTGGTAGACTGTGGCCTAATACCCCTCACATTGTGGGAGGAGACCCCGAGCCCAGCAGTGGGACAAATATGGGTTGCTGCTTTGCTTTTTTTTCCTAAAGATCCCTTTTTAGGGGGAGCACTAATTAAAAAATCCTGTATAAGCAACATAGGTGCAAAGATTCATGCTAGGTCCACTAATTTAGGCTGTGTGTACGTCACTCAGTAATCTATAGGTCCATCCATCCATCCATCAGCCCTTTGAGGTCCACTGCTGGACATAGGCCTCCCCTAATCTACGCCACTCAGACCGGTCCTGAACCTTCTGAATCCAGCGGATACCCGCTGTCTTCTTCAGGTCGTCGGTCCACCTGGTCGGGGGGCGTCCTGTGCTCCTTTTACCGAGGCGTGGTCTCCATTCGAGGACCTTTCTTCCCCAACGGTTATCGGTCCTTCGAACTATGTGGCCAGCCCATTGCCACTTCAGCCGGCTAATTCTCTGAGCTCTGTCGGTCACCCTCGTTCGTCTACGGATTTCATCATTTCTGATTCGATCGCGTAGAGAAACACCGAGCATAGCTCGTTCCATAGCCCGCTGGACGACTCTAAGCTTATGCATTAGACCAATAGTGAAGCACCACGTCTCGGATCCGTATGTCATCACTGGCAACACACACTGCTCGAACACCTTCGACTTCTATAGGTATAATCTATAATCTATAATAATAATAGGTATAATATATAATAAATATATAGGTGTAATCTATAGGTACTAATATATAAAGAGGAAAGATTTGATTTTTTGTTTGCATTGAATAGGCTCCGAAACTACTGAACCGATTTGAAAAATTCTTTAACTGTTGGAAAGCTACACTATCCCCGAGTAACATAGGCTATATTGTATTTTCAAATAAATTAGGGATACTTAATAAAACTCCAATAATGTAACCCAAGGTGTAAAAAAATAAGAAAACCGAAGCAAAGCGAGGGCAGTTACTCGTAATAGTAATAAAAGTATTATTACAAGCGTTTATAAATGTACTAGTGTTTCGCTCTGTGTTCAAAATTCGACCGTAAGTGTCAATAAATCTTTAAAAAAAATCGACTTCAAAATTAGGGAGAACTCAAAAACTACTCGTCACATCTCGTTCTTTAAATGGGACCACATGACAAACACCAGCTTTGGAATATAATAAGAATTATCAAAATCGGTTCACCCAGTAAAAAATTATGAGGTAACTTTTATGAGATAAGAATTATTTAGTTTTTTAAACTTACAGATATTGTCCATAGAAATTTTGTAACAAGGGACGCTTAATTATAAAGTAGTTTACTACATACTAATGACCTGCAGTCAAGTTAGGTCTAGCAGAACTGAAAATTCAGTTTTTCTGATATACTCGTAATACTTATGTTTAATGTTAGACCTATCTTGTCACATATTCATACGGAACCATCCAGACACAGCAAAAATATCTAGTTAAACAAAAGTGTGTGCTTTCTTTACGCGCGATAGAAGTAAAACTTCTTTGACGTTGGTGACCCTATTACGAGATAGAATTATTAAAAATGAAACTTAATTTAAAATAAATATTATATTACTTGACTCATATTTATTTAAAAAATATTTTACAAAAACGAATATAAAGCCTTAATTCCCGTTAATAATACCGTTCTATAGACTTGTCACAGATACAATGTAATCTTAATAGTATTATGTTTCTGTACTTCAATTTTGTTTATGGTTTGTTTTCATTTGAATTTCAACAGACTATATAGGCTATAGAGCCTTATTTTCGTCCGAAAAATAATCTGAGTTACAGTGCCACCAACTTATCTGTCAATTGAAGGGGGGACTGTCGGACGCATTGGACCAATCATTGGACGCAATTCGAGAGGTAGTAAATGTCAAATGAATGAGCACAAAGAACTTATGAATGACGCGGCATTAGTTCCAATTTTCGCCACTTCACAGTTAAGTTGGTGGCACTGTTCTCGCAAGTCGCGCATAAAAGTTTTACTTCAAAAATGTATAAGACGTGATAAGTTAATGCTTGTACTATAACTTACTAGCGTTAACATCCAACTAGAATTACAAGGCGTCTTAAAATGATTTTAATTATGTAATAAGTGCTTATTAAATAAAAATAAAAAAAATACTATTTCTCTCGTTCCATTAAAAAATCCCGACACAAAAAAATCCCTGATTAAAATTCGCCAACCCGTTTGACGCAATGGTTCGTATCGCCGTGTCAAAGGTCTCAGGTTTGATTCCCAGGGGGCGGAAATTTGGATGAGTTTGAGTTTAATGTTTTCCGTCTGTGAGTGTTTTTGTCTTTGGGTGTTAACCATGGCACACACAGGGAATCCTTTGTGGGTTATAATTCCGAATATGTCGGGAATAATTCCCGTCAGCAACCCTATACCTAAGTTATCATTAAGCCTGGTTTTAAGGCTGCAGCCGCGCCCCCTGGCGGTATAATTCATGCAACTGGGTCAGCCGGTATGGTTATACATTATGTATTTAATTTGCATCAACCGCGGTGGTGACGATGTATTTCATCTACTTAGTGACATGTTTTAACATGTCTGTACCAATTATATTATAATGTAAAAAGAGGTAGATGTCACTAGCGCGCCGACGATGAAGAGCGTAAGAACAGGCAATTGACCGTTCTGCTCGTAGTCGCTCTGTCAATACAAGACGATACGCACGCTTTTGTTGTTGTCAGAAGTGCTTGACATTTGACATACAGCGTTAAAATGCCTTCGTGTATTATACCACTGTGATTGGTGTAGTAAAACAAAAGATAAACGTGTGTGTTGTAGCTCTTTTCGTTACAGATTCTTTGGTTGATTTGTAAGGGCATAACGTATTTATATATATTTTTTAAATATCATTGGTCTGTACATGTTTGTAACATTGACGATCGCGAAGTCTACAGTCGGTTTTATACCCGACTGCCGGGAAGGTTATATTTTCGCGCGTATCTTGTATGTCTGTATGTAATATTCTTTATTACCACATATCTTCCAAACCGCTGAACTAATTTATATGTATAACTAGCTGACCCGGCGAACTTCGTATCGCCTAACAAAGTATTTTTCCTAAAATAAAAATAGCCTAAGGTACTCCTTGTTACATTAGCTATCTGCCAGTGAAAGTCCCGTCAGAATCGGTCCAGCCATTTCAGAGATTAGCGGGAAGAAACAGACTGACAGACAGACAGACAGACAGATAAAAATTGTAAAAAATGTTTGTTTTGGTATATGTATGTACATCCAAATGCACTTAGTAAAAAGCAGTTATTTTAATATTACAAACAAACACTCCAATTTTATTTATTTGTACAGATTAACATATAGTTAGATTCATCTTGATAACCCAAGTGCTCTTAGATAAGTGAAATTAAAGAAAATCCAATATGGTGGCTGTGAGATGTCATTGTTTGAAGCTCAGATGAAAATTCATTCATCTGAGGTTTGAAGTATCAAAAAATAAAAATAAATCAAATAACGCAATATGGGTTTCAAATTAAAGAGCTCGGCATAAGAATTTCAAAAAGGTATATCATTATAGCTTTTTAGGGTTCCGAAGTAAAATTGGAACCCTTATATCGTTATGTCCGTCCGTGTGTCTATCTGTCTGTCTCCGAAGCAAAGTGCCAAGATGCGTAGTGCTAGAAAGCTGTAATTTGGCATGGATATACATATTGATTAAAACTCCAAAATCGTAGAATAAAATATTGAAAAATATTTTTTCCAGTTCTAGTACTTAATTTTACAAAAACTTTAAAATATTAAAAAAGTTGAACCAACCTGAAAAATGTTAACGTGAAATTATGAAATATTAAAGGAACCTACAATTTGGTTTTGGAGTATTAGATGGTGTTACGTGCCCTCCGAAGCACATAAGCGCTCAAGAATTATCGAATAGCGGTCACTAAGGGGCCATCCATAAATTCCGTCACACTTTAGGGGGGAGGGGGTCCTGAATTTCGTGACGTCACATTTTAAATTGGAATAATTGGTATGTATAGATAAATATTAAAAAACAATTAATGAAAATAACACTTAATTCGGAACTGCTGTTTTAATTCAATAATTTCTAGGTGTAAAATTTCATAATATGTGACGTCACACTGGGGAGGGAGGTCTCACAAATGTGACCAGTTGTGACAAGGAGGGGGGAGGGGTCAGAAAATCATGAAATTAGTGTGACGTAATTTATGGATGGCCCCTAATTACGGAACACCCAGTGTTGCTTCACTCAGCCAATCACTGGCATCGAAACAAGGCATGAGCGCTTTCACCAGTCAGTACAAGCTAACACAATACTGGCCAATTGATAAAAGTTTGAATGAATAAAAAACTTCGATAGAATGGAAATAGCAATTCGCTGTGGCATAAAATTTCCCGTGAGACGGCAAGTATTGGACCCTCTGTTATTTTTTATTGAATATACCATCAGGTGGATCGTCAGCTCGTTTGCCGGCGATTTCCATAAAATATTGGTTTTAGAATAGTGTTTTAATTAGTAATCTATAAGAGTTATTTAATTTTGTGAATATGAATTGTGTATTGTTTATTGCATGATAAGTGTTTTTATACCCACTTTAGTATGCTAAAAAATATATCGCGAGTGGGGTGACTCAAAAATTCCTAGCCGGACTAAATAATACTAATAAATAAAAAGCGGCCAAGTGCGAGTCGGACTCGCTCATGAAGGGTTCCGTAGCAGCAAGTAACATAATATAAAAGTTCTTGTAGTTCGTTGTAACTTTGATCAATGTTTTTTGCGGTTTACGATTTATGACGCATTAAAAAAAAACTACTTACTAAATATCATTCAAACCAATTTTCGTTGGAAGTTTTCATGGTAATGTACATCATATATTTTTTTTAGTTTTATCATTCTCTTATTTTAGAAGTTACAGGGAGGGGGGACACACATTTTACCACTTTGGAAGTGTCTCTCGCGCAAACTATTCAGTTTAGAAAAAAATGATATTAGAAACCTCAATATCATTTTTGAAGACCTATCTATAGATACCCCACACGTATGGGTTTGATGAAAAAAACATTTTTGAGTTTCAGTTCTAAGTATGGGGAGCCCCCAAAATTTAGTGTTTTTTTCTATTTTTGTGTGAAAATCTTAATGCGGTTCACAGAATACATCTACTCACCAAGTTTCAACAGTATAGCTCTTATAGTTTCGGAAAAAAGTGGCTGTGACATACGGACGGACAGACAGACAGACAGACAGACAGACAGACAGACAGACAGACAGACATGACGAATCTATAAGGGTTCCGTTTTTTGCCATTCGGCTACGGAACCCTAAAAATGAATCGCCCAATTTTATTGCTGCTAAACTCGACGAATTTTGCTAATTATTTTTTGTTGTGTTTGTTATTGTGAGAAGAAGGTTCTTATAAAAGAAAAAAATCAGAAAAAAATGCGGAAAATTTAAGGAAACTTAACGCCCATATTAACTTTTCTAATGTAACCTTAGCAACATAATTTATTTTATAAAAATGTCAATCGAGGGAAAGGAGGGAGTTGTTAGGCGGTAAAAAGTTCACCGGGTCAGCTAGTAAAGAAAAAAATTGACTATTGAGGACATTATTAATTCTAAGGCACTATTAAATAGAGCAAATAAAGGAATATAATATTGTATATTTTGATAAGATTATTACCTGGTCTATTACTTTATAATCAATTAATTGTTGTGATTGTAATTTGTAATACAATCGGTTAATGGTTGGATAAAAAGAAATGCTGTGTAAGCAAATCTATTTAAGTAAAACACAAAAAAATTTGACTTTGAAATTATCTAACCGATATGCCCTAAAATGGTTTCATTTACAATAAATTTTACAAACAAAAAATAACCGACTTCAAAATTACTCAAAAACTACTTGACAGATCTCGCTCTAAATGTAACGCTACATGTCGCCACATGATAAGCACCTACTTTCGATTAAAAAACAATCATCAAAATCTGTTCATCCAGTCGAAAGTTCTGAGGTAACAAATATAAAAAAAATACAGTCGAATTGAGAACCTCCTCCTTTTTTTGAAGTCGGTTAAAAAGACAATAATGCGAATGGCTTGGCTTCAATCCATTAACGGCCCACTACTGGGCACGGGTCTCTCTCTTGCGGAGACCTAGAGCATACTCCACCACGCTGCTCCAGTGCGGTTTGGTGGAGCATAATGCGAGTAATAAGGCAATAATGTTGTGAGACTACTAAATTTATTTATTTATTTATTTATTTATTTATCAGGTTACACCAACAAAGTAGACACTATCACACTCAAAATACAACAAAGATAAAAAAAACATTATCTATTGTCACCTCAATTACATGTAAACAGCATGCACAATCAAAAACAATGCATTAGGCACATTTTCGATTTTTGACTTTATCCATACAAAATCTTTTTGCGTAGTGGCACACGCCGGGTATCCACTAGTCTATACATCTATACAAATAAATAAAATTGGAGTGTCTGTTTGTAATATTAAAATAACCGCTTTTTACTAAGTGCATTTGGATGTATACACGGTACATATACCAAAACGACATTTTTTATAATTTTTGTTTGTCTGTCTGTCTGTCTGTTTGTTCCGAATAATCTCTGAAATAGCTGGAACGATTTTAACTGGACTTTTCTTTTAGAAAAAAATAGTTTGTTAGGCGATACGAAGTTCGCCGGGTCAGCTAGTAATCTATAAAATTGTATCACGCGGGTAAAGCCGTTACGAACGCTAGTCTCGACATAAATACCGAAGTACTTCGATTTATCCCAACTATTCCTCGAGCGTTTATTTTTATTCCTCAACCTTTGACAGTAAGAAAAACCTTTCCATTTCTCAGGGTCAAATAAAGATAGAAAAATAGCTACTTTAGTACTGTAATCGAGTTGAGAAGTTAAATTAAAAGATAATAGAAAAAGTGACGAGAATATTCAAAACTTAAATTGGATAGAACTGCTCTGTTTTACTCCACGGAGAAAATGTTTCCACGATTTTTTTATACAAATTATAAGTTAATGCCTTACCAAGTAATTTAAATACAACTGCAACCTTCGAAGTACAGTCACCTGCAGAGAAAACTAACCCATCTCTTTGCAACGTAACAGGCAACGAAAAGGGAAATCAACCTAGTTGGCATACCTACAAGTCCGCCATTTTGAAAAAACCTCAAATCGGCGGCCAGTGATGAAACATGTGTCAATCGGTAGACTAAATGATTATGATCAAAAAGTGTTTAGTGATGAAATGCCGTAAGTGATATACTTTCTGAGATATTTGAGTTCAAAACCGTAGGAAAATAAATTAAAAAAAAACTTCGTTTCAGCGAACATTGATAAAACACATAGAAAAACATAAATATTTTCATGTAAATACTGCAGTACGTCACGGAGCTCTGTATGCGTCCGACTAGCACTTATTTATTTATTTATTTATTTATTTATTTAATCTTTATTGAACCAAAAGAGAGGTACAATTGGCGGACTTAATGCTAAGTAGCATTCTCTAACAGTCAACCTTCAGGATGTGCAGAGAATGGTTGAAGGCGGTACAATAACCATAGAAAACAATCATTAAATATACATTTATAGTAATAACGACTAGATATGGGTGGAGAAATAATGAAAAGAGACAGTGATACATATCAATAGAGATAATAAAGCTGAAAATTGAAACTAGGTAAATATACTTACATTACAGTACTTACATTATAAAACAAAAAAAGCGGCCAAGTGCGAGTCGGACTCGCTCATGAAGGGTTCCGTAGCAGCAAGTAACATAATATAAAAGTTCTTGTAGTTCGTTGTAACTTTGATCAATGTTTTTTGCGGTTTACGATTTATGACGTATTAAAAAAAACTACTTACAAAATATTATTCAAACCAATTTTCGTTGGAAGTTTTCATGGTAATGTACATCATATATTTTTTTTAGTTTTATCATTCTCTTATTTTAGAAGTTACAGGGGGGGGGACACACATTTTACCACTTTGGAAGTGTCTCTCGCGCAAACTATTCAGTTTAGAAAAAAATGATATTAGAAACCTCAATATCATTTTTGAAGACCTATCCATAGATACCCCACACGTATGGGTTTGATGAAAAAAACATTTTTGAGTTTCAGTTCTAAGTATGGGGAACCCCCAAAATTTAGTGATTTTTTCTATTTTTGTGTGAAAATCTTAATGCGGTTCACAGAATACATCTACTTACCAAGTTTCAACAGTATAGCTCTTATAGTTTCGGAAAAAAGTGGCTGTGACATACGGACGGACAGACAGACAGACAGACAGACATGACGAATCTATAAGGGTTCCGTTTTTTGCCATTCGGCTACGGAACCCTAAAAACATAAATATTTTCATGTAAATACTGCAGTACGTCACGGAGCTCTGTATGCGTCCGACTAGCACTTGACCATTTTTTGTTTTAAATTGATACAGTATTATATTTAACCCAAAACCCTTTCCCATCTAAGAAACTTAAAAAAAATACCGCAGCTTTTATAAAATTGTCAACTGCTCTAACTCGCAATTAGAAATGTCTTTCAATTTTAGAAATCCCGCAATAGCCAAGCTGAACAATTCTCAGAATTCTCGAGAAAACTCAAGCGCCTTAATACGACACAAGTCAGGGATTATAGGATTAGACATCTTGTGGGATGCTTTCAAAATAAAATATTTGGTAATATTTTTGCGAAGTTTCTGTACTGTTTCTTTTCATAAGGAAAATATGATAAATCTTGGGACGGCTCGAAGGACCAACTTATCTGTAGTAGTTGTAGTACTTACGAGCACACATATAAGTATATGTATTTAGATATAATAATATGGTGGTTGAGTTGCATTAGCTCATTACGACACCAGTAGCTAGGGTAACACGTCCACTCTCATCTACGACTCTCTCGTGACTGACTCAGTGTTCCCGAGATAACATGATTTCTGCTATAACTATAATAGTACAAACACTACAGTTTCTATTAAATAACTTAAAGTTTTACATAAATATAATAATAATAACGCTTCACACTCATAGCCTCACACTAGGATTCCCTGTGTCGTGGGTGCCATGGACAACACACTAGACAAGGACATTCACACCCAGACCGAGAACAGAAATTCAAACTCATCATTTAAATTTCCGCCTCACTGGGAATCGAACCCAGGACCCTCGGTGCGGCGATCCGGCATGGTAACCATTGCGCCATACGGGTCGTCAAACTAAGGCCTTCTGTTCACATAAACGAAGGTCATACGCATGCTATCGTCAATTCCATGGACAATAGAGGTAAAGAAGAAGTGACTCATATGGGGGAAAGTAGAAAAAGTGTCCAGCTGTAACCAGTAAATTGGCGCTAGCGTAGGCAAAGGGTATGGTATGAATGTAGCAGCTGTTGACGGATTGAAGTTAGTGACAGTGCTGTATGAAATTTCAACTGGTTACGTAGTCCAAACCTGTTGCTACCGTGGCGCCACCAATTTAACGCAATTTGAAGAACACTCTTTTTTTACTCGTCGATACTCGTTGTGTTTCGGTTGGGGACTTGGAGAGCAGTTCTTTCTTTCTTTTTCTTCCCTCTTTTTTGGCCGGTAATGCATCAGTGATGCCTTTGGTGTTGCTGATGTTCATGGGCAACGGAAGCCATTTACCATCATGTGGATCGTCAGCTCGTTTGCCGGCTATTTCCGCTATTCAGCAAGTACGGACTGAGGTTGGTACACATTAAAGCATCCAGACAATAAAATTATCTACCACAGCAATACTCAAAGGACATGAATTCACAAAATTCTGACCGAAAAACTCTTTCAAAGTGAATTCAGATTATACCAAAGGTAAAAATGTATTCAATTCGAAATTCAGGTCAACGCTGCAAAAATATTTATAAATCCGTTGCTCGAAAGAAGAATCTGCAAGCAGTGAAATGTACTTTTAGAAAAAAGAATATTCCTTTTGACGACCCCGTAGCCTAGTTGGTAGCGACTTGCCTGCGAAGCGAGGGTTGCCAGGTTCGAACCCGGCCGGGGCAGATATTTATTATAGACTAATGTTAGTACATTATGTACTAACATTAGTCTATAAGTGTCGCTGCTACTAACAAAGAATATGGATGTATTTCCGAAATAAATGATTATTTATGTGGCAGATAGATATTAGTACTCGGGTGCAGGGTGTGATTGTGATGTGTTATATGTGTACATGCCACCCGCGACACAGGTGATAACCTAATGCGGGGGTGTGAGTGTGTTAGCGTTTATTTATTTTATTTGTTTTTAACCGACTTCAAAAAAGGAGGAGGTTCTCAATTCCACTATATTTTTTTATGTTTGTTACCTCAGAACTTTTGACTGGGTGAACCAATCGGTTGATGATTCTTTTTTTTTTGAATCGAAAGCAGGTGCTTGTCATATTGTCCCACATAAATTTGAGCGAGATCTGACTAGTAGTTTTTGAGTAATTTTGAAGTAGGTTATTTTTTGTTAGTTACAAGTACACTCGCTGATAAACGAAAAGAGAGCCACTTGATGGTAAGTGATCACTGGCGTCTATTAACATCAGCAACACCAAAGAATCATTGATACGTTTCCAACCAAGAAATATGAAAGAAAAAGAAAAAGAAAGAAAAAACTGGCTCTCAAACCCCCAGGCCAAAACACGAATCGATTGGGGGCTGACTTGAGGCAATGGAGTGATAGTACAATCAGACTAAAAAAAAAGCGGCCAAGTGCGAGTCGGACTCGCTCATGAAGGGTTCCGTAGCAGCAAGTAACATAATATAAAAGTTCTTGTAGTTCGTTGTAACTTTGATCAATGTTTTTTGCGGTTTACGATTTATGACGTATTAAAAAAAAACTACTTACTAAATATCATTCAAACCAATTTTCGTTGGAAGTTTTCATGGTAATGTACATCATATATTTTTTTTAGTTTTATCATTCTCTTATTTTAGAAGTTACAGGGGGGGGGACACACATTTTACCACTTTGGAAGTGTCTCTCGCGCAAACTATTCAGTTTAGAAAAAAATGATATTAGAAACCTCAATATCATTTTTGAAGACCTATCCATAGATACCCCACACGTATGGGTTTGATGAAAAAAACATTTTTGAGTTTCAGTTCTAAGTATGGGGAACCCCCAAAATTTAGTGTTTTTTTTTCTATTTTTGTGTAAAAATCTTAATGCGGTTCACAGAATACATCTACTCACCAAGTTTCAACAGTATAGCTCTTATAGTTTCGGAAAAAAGTGGCTGTGACATATGGACGGACAGACAGACAGACAGACAGACAGACAGACAGACATGACGAATCTATAAGGGTTCCGTTTTTTGCCATTCGGCTACGGAACCCTAAAAAAAAGACAGCCAAGTGCATGTCAGACCCCGTACAAGGTAAGTAAAGTTCATCGACTATTATTCATTAACTACATACGCTAACCTAGCCGTGATAATTTTCTTTTATATCCGACTTCCAAATAATTCTTGTCAAAAAATAACAGACTCCAAAATTAGCGATAACTCATAAACTACTCGTCAGATGTCGCTCATATTTAAGTAAAATCACACGACAAGTACCAGCTTACGATTCAAAAAAGAATCATCAAAATCAGTTCACCCAGTCGAAAGTTCTGAGGTAAGTAACATAAAAAAATACAGTTGAATTGAGAACCTCCTCCTTTTTTAACTGATGGTTTTTATTTTATATTCGAAATCTGGTGCTTGTCATGAGTACTGCCATTTTTTGAGCGAGATCTGACGAGTAAGTTTTAAGTTACCTCTAATCTTCCCTAATTTAAAAGTCTGTTAGTTCTGGTCAAGAATTATAAATTAACCATAAATGTTGCAGCGATTTTTTTAACCGACGAAAAAAAGGAGGAGGTATTCAATTCGGTTCATTCCCACTAGTTCTATCGTAGTCGTTAGTTCTATCGTAGAACCAGTGGGAATTTTTTTTCTAACTAGTTTTACTTGTTAGTCCGATCCGTACATTTACCGCTTTGTTCCCACTAATTCTACTCGTTATTCCGATCGTCGGACGAGTGGGATTTTTTTTCTCATTAGTTCAACTGTTAAAATAAATTATATTTTTTAAAATAAATCTACTCAAAAGGGTGGTGCGAATGGATCATCGTCTCATTCTCATACTAGATCATTGTCTTTCTTCCATAAAATGGTATTTTAACGAAAGAGCGTGGTTATAGTTTTAACGTAATGACTGAATGAATTAAAACCAATGAATGGTCGACTGTATTTTTTTGTTTGTTACCTTAGAACTTTCGACTGGGTGAACCGATTTTGATGATTCTTTTTTTATCGAAAGCTAGTGCTTGTCATGTGGTCCTACTTAAATTTGAGCGAGATCTGACGAGTAGTTTTTAGTTATTTTTTGTCACGAATTATATTTTGTGAAACATTTCGTTTCGTCGTAATAGCGTGATGTCTAAAATGGAAGTATGTTGAAATTATTAATTACTCGAGTTTCATAATTTATTTAGTACTTGTTTTTTGTACTAATGGTCTTGGAGGCACTTAGACTTAGAAATGAGGATCCGTAACGTTTTTAGTTGAGAATGCAGATTTATAGAGCTAAGAAATCCTTAACATACAGTGTAAAAATTTTTGTTCTACGACAAAAATTGACGAAGTTATGACCAAATTACTTACAAAGTTCACTGCGTGGCTGTGACGTCACGATTCCGGTCGCCGCCAGTTAGCCGCTGGCAGCGATACGGCGCGCAATGTTTTGTTTGGATAATTGTGACTTTGAAACAAATTAAGTGTCCCATTTGTGCCTAATTCACCTTTTAACTATGTATCAGTATTGTATAGTGCTTAAACGTTCAAACACTTCTATGAAAACGCCAAAAAAAACTATTTTTTAACGTGCCGAAAAACTCAAAACTTCGTAGAAAATGCTATTCCGTTGTAAAAAGACAATATATGATTTATCTTCAATAGTAACTGAGCTGGGAACCATATCTTTAACTTATATAAATTTCGTAGTTGTATCTACCTATATAGCCAGTTGTGGTTGGGCTCCGTAACATTTTTTTTCAGTGGCAGATGGCTCCTCGCTGCATCTATGGAGCCACATCAAAAATGCTACACTATGTTTGCAGCCTCCCTTTTGAGCAGCACAGTCATGGAAATCCACCTTCTCTACCGTTCAGCAGCAATACGCTTTACTTTTTAGGGTTCCGAAGTAAAATCGGAAGTATCGGAACCCTTGAAGTTTCTTCATGTCCGTCCGTCCGTCTGTAATTCTGCATGGATATACATATGTACACATTTATTAAAACTCGTGGAACCAGAATCGTGGAATAAAATACTGAAAAACTTTTGTTCAGGGTACCTCCCCTACAGGTGTGAGGATGAAATTTTTTATTCGTCGCGTACCCCGTAGTGTGGGATATCGTTGAAAAATGAAAGGGTCTTCGAAAAATATTATGGGTCTTCTAGGACCATGTTTGGATTTAGGGGTGCGTTTGCGAAATATTTGCCTTTATAGTGCTAATTTTGGTCGAGCCCCTACTACTACTCAAAGGATGATTTGTAACGATGAGTGAGAGGGAAATAAAAGCGGCCAAGTGCGAGTCGGACTCGCCCATGAAGGGTTCCGTAGCAGCAAGTAACATAATGAAAGGTAATTTGCGGTTTACGATTTATGACGTATTAAAAAAACTACTTACTAGATCTCGTTCAAACCAATTTTCGGTAGAAGTTTGCATGGTAATGTACATCATACATTTTTTTAAAGTTTAGAATTTACATCGGGGACACACATTTTACCACTTTGGAAGTGTCTCTCACGCAAACTATTCAGTTTAGAAAAAAATTATATTAGAAACCTCAATATCATTTTTGAAGACCTATCCATAGACCCCACACATTATGGGTTTGATGAAATAAAAATTTTGAGTTTCAGTCCTAAGTAGGTATGGGGAAATGTTAAGCTGTTTCTGAGGCTGACTGTTGGTACGTAGGTACTTATTAGGAATCTTTAGGTCTAACTTCTAAGCTGTTAGTAGTAGGTAGGGGTAAGAAAGAATGAATGTAAAGTATACGTACAGGGAGACCCATAATATTTTTCGAAGACCCTTTCATTTTTCAACGATATCCCACACTACGGGGTACGCGACGAACAAAAAATTTCATCCTCACACCTGTAGGGGAGGTACCCTGAACAAAAGTTTTTCAGTATTTTAATTCCACGATTCTGGTTCCACGAGTTTTAATAAATGTGTACATATGTATATCCATGCAGAATTACAGACGGACGGACGGACATGAAGAAACTTCAAGGGTTCCGATACTTCCGATTTTACTTCGGAACCCTAAAAAGTAAAGCGTATTGCTGCTGAACGGTAGAGAAGGTGGATTTCCATGACTGTGCTGCTCAAAAAGGAGGCTGCAAACATAGCGTAGCATTTTTGATGTGGCTCCATAGATGCAGCGAGGAGCCATCTGCCACTGAAAAAAAATGTTACGGAGCCCAACCACAGCTGGCTATATAGATACAACTACGAAATTTATATAAGTTAAAGATATGGTTCCCAGCTCAGTTACTATTGAAGATAAATCATATATTGTCTTTTTACAACGGAATACCATTTTCTACGAAGTTTTGAGTTTTTCGGCACGTTAAAAAATAGTTTTTTTTGGCGTTTTCATAGAAGTGTTTGAACGTTTAAGCACTATACAATACTGATACATAGTTAAAAGGTGAATTAGGCACAAATGGGACACTTAATTTGTTTCAAAGTCACAATTATCCAAACAAAACATTGCGCGCCGTATCGCTGCCAGCGGCTAACTGGCGGCGACGGGAATCGTGACGTCACACGCGCCCGCGTAGTTTGAATTTTAGCGGCCGGAACGGCAATGTTTATTACTTAATATTTTCGTAAGTAATGGTCCGATTTGGATGATTCAAAAAGATATATCATTCATATGCCATAAAGAATCGCGTGGATACTAGTTCTATAGAATTTGCTATAACTTTACTGATCCTCATTAATGAATTCGTTCTTTTTGTTTAGGTACACGCTTATAGCAACACGTAATAATAAAATTTTAACTTGGAACCGTTCGGCGTTCTAAATTCGGCCGTAATTCAATGTGTTAAAGAGTGACTTCACATTGTCATTTTTAACTGTTTTATTTTTTTTAATAAATGTAATTTAATCACATGTTATTCGAAAAATTTAGCTTTCTGCACTTCTTCTCCACATAATATTTAAGTAAAAATACAAAAAAAAATTCCACGTGCCTTTTTTTTAAAGGAAATATCTGGGAAACGAGCTGATGATCCACCTGATAGAAAGTGACTGTCATCGCCCATGGACATCCGAGATTCTTAAACTTTTTTATTTGACCTTCTAGATTGGCCCCTTAATAATTATCAAAATTCAGTTCTTTATAAAAGAGATATATTAAAATTTTTTCGAAGACTGTTTCTTTGAGGCCAATTACTTATTTTTTGGTAAAATTTAGATTACATCGTATGACACCAACGCTTTGACCCTACACTACGCGATCTGATTCTATTTTCCTTACAATTGAAATATCTCCGGAGCACTGACTCGAAAAGAATTCCGATGCGTAGCCGTATCGTTAAAGAACAAAGAAGTATTTGATACATAAAGATTAAATAGACGTTGATACCTAATATATTTTCCTACTAATATTAAAGTATTGTTATTTCTCCATGGGGTTCGCCTGGATAGCTACCACCCTTGAGCATGAGTCAGCCGCCAAACGACTCGTCGTGTTCCGGCTGGGGGCTTGAGAGCCAGTTCTTTCTTTCTTTTTCTTCTGTCTTTCTTGGCCGGCAACGCATCGGTGATGCCTTTGGTGTTGCTGATGTCCATGGGCGACGATAGCCACTTACCATCAGGTGGATCGTCAGCTCGTTTGCCGGCTATTTTCATAACTATTATGTTTTCTACGGAACTACTGAACGGAACCCAACACTTAGGGGCCATTCGTAAATTACGTCATACTAATTTCATGACTTTTTGACCCTTCCCCCCGTCCTTGTCACAGCTGGTCACATTTGTGAGACCTCCCCCCAAGTGTGACGTCACATATTATGAAATTCTACACTATATTCACATTCGTATCAGAATTTACGTAATCACTGTGTTGCCTAGCAACCACAAACAAACAGGTGCATGAAACTTTTGGTCGTATAAAGTACGTTTGAACTAAATCTGGAGTTCGCAAGTCGCGTTCCGTTCCACTCTTTATAATTTAATTTATTTTTAAACATAATATTTATTTTGCAAAAGTTTAAAATAACACGGAATAGTTACGTATAAAATCGATATAGACTGTTTTAAAATACATAAACATAAATATAAAATGTTATTCGGCTTTGTTTAATGAAATTTAACTTATAAATAACTTTATGCTCATGCATATTGAGTGGAATGAAATATCTGTATAATCTGTACAGTGCCATCTCTGAAGAACTTATTTGTGCCGTGGCGAAAATTGGAACTAATGCCATCCCATTCATAATTTAATAATAGCCGCACTATGATTGGTCCAATGCGTCCGGCAGCGCCCTCCTTAAGGTCACAGATAAGTTGATTTCACTGTATTTCGAAATATAATACGACCAAGTTGCAAAGCATGTAAGCGCCATTATAGCTGTGAGGTTTTCGTAGTCATTTCTATTTATAGTCATAGGCATGCGGACCGTAAATAATATTTTTTGCAAAGGTTACAAGTCGCTTCACGAAATTAAGGATGTGCGAGCGTGAGTTATTCAATGATGAAAATTGTTTTAAGATGTTGGTTTTTACGTCGTTTTTTCTTAGTGTGTTGTTGTTATAGGTCAATAATAAAATAATGAAGATGTCACAAACGTTATAATGATTGTTTAGTTCTTTAATAGTTATTTGGTGTGCGAAATACAAATCAGTTTGTGAAAACCCTATAAAGGAATTTTTATGATTTGTTGACAAGTATTATGATACGAGTTTGACTCAAGTGTAGAAATAAGTTTTATTTCCATTGTGTTTTAATATTTACCTATACATACCAATTATTCGATTTTGAAATATGACGTCACGAAACTTAGGACCCCCTCCCGCTCCTTGTCACACAATGTCACACTACATCGACCCCCTCCTTCCCCCGTAACGTGTGATGTAATTTATGGATGGCCCCTTAGCTGTTTTTATTATACAGGGTGTTGCAAAACTACCCGCAAAGCCGAAAGGATGTTAAATGGGGCCTTAAAACGAGTCCATTCACAATATTTTAGAACCGTAGTAACGCTGTATGACATACCCCAAAAAAAAATTATAACGTTCACTTTCACTGATTTGCAAACCCTATTTCAGTAAAATTAAAGAGAAAATTAAAAAAAAAAAAATTAATTAAAGAGTAAACTATACAGAATGTACATACATTTCTACCAAATTCGCGGAAAAAATTTTAGGTCTTAACCTAACCTAACGAAACAACCTAAACGAACACTTACTTTTTCATAATAAACGTCAAATTTACAGAAACTTGACATTTTTTGAAGCCAGTACTTGGGTACAATGACATCCCAACATTTATGAATGAAAAATAGAAAAACTATTAAAGTAGACAATTATTAGGTAAAATAGGTACGTAGGCCTTTCTGTTAAATAATCTGGTTCCCTGACATAACAGCTTACTAGGGTTGACAAAATTTTTGGCTTTGATAAATTAATTATATTTTTACGGCGTATTTTGTAACACGTTGTATAGATTAGACCCCCTCACCTGCAGCCAGAGTCCTCGCAAAACCAATTTACATAACGACACTCGCATACCAAATTTTACATTCTGCATGAATTTTTATTAACCTACTTCAAACTTCTAAATTCTTTGTTGTGTTTTGTGAGGAATATTACGAGATTTTTATGTAACGGACGGACAAAGACGATTTATCTAAAGGTATGATTTTAAATTTATGTAAGACTAGCTGACCCGGCTAACTTCGAATCGCCTAACAAACTACACTACTTTCACTGGGCGTCAAATATTTTAACATGTGATGAATTAAAAAACATTATTGATCACAATAAAGCCTATGTTACTTAGGAATAATGGAGCTTTCTATAATAGGCATGATGACAGTAAGTAAAAATCACTAAAATTATGTATTTATTTAATGAAACCCTATTAATGGATTACAAAACACGCATTTATCGTATTATTATTAGCGAGATGAACAATATTTTTGATAAAATAATACTACAAAATACGGCAAGCCGCCATCTTAGCTAAAACGCCAGTCAGTCTCAATTAGCGCGAATTACGTCACGCTTCTTAAAACAAATGAATATCACCATACTAATAATGACGTATCGTCTTTTGTTTTCCTGAGGACTGACGTCACAATCACGCTCTGACACTTTGAAGCGTTTGGGTGCGAATTTTAAACATATAATTTGAAATGTATTTATTTTATACTAAACCTTATTTTTTTGCGGAAATATGATATACGTTGTAATTATAATATATTTCCCAACAATATAGAACAGTATTTCAAAATCTGTCATCATGCCTATTGGTGAAAGAATTTTTGAAGTCGTTTTAATACTACCCTGGGATTGAGGTCAATATTCTAGGCCGCCAATACAGTCAAATATAAACATTTTAATACATAACCCCCTCCAACAACACAATTTTATTGTCCCGGAGACATTGTGAATAAACAGTTTAATGAAATAGAAATACTACCGCATAACATTATGCAAAACCCAATCAGCTGATTGCACGCCGCCATTTTGTATATTGAAGGAATTTGCTCGATCATTCGATTCGGTTTGATGTCCCGAAAGTGAATTAAATAAAAGGAATGAATTAGTTTTTAGTCAGAGCTGAGTTGCTTCAAGATGTTATGTTATATTAGCGATAGGCGCGCGGGTTTGTCTATTTTTCCGAGATAATAAATACCCTATATACTATTCCGGATCAAGGCCTACCTGTATGCTAAATTTCATGAAAATCCGTTAATTTAATACAACTCAAAGATAGATATTTAGAATCAATTGTTCCGCAATTACTAAGCCATGTTGACTGAAGCAAAGCAAGGGTAAATTACTAGTAAAAATGTATTTAATACCACCCTTGTAATGTATTCAAACGGACAACAAATTAATATTTTGTGATATACGAGTATACTCCAACATTAAACTATGATTCACTGAAATTAATAAGCCATGGCAAAACGACGGCGATTTTATTAGCGGAGGCGTTTTTATCGCTTTCTTTCTAACACTTCTTTTCGAAAGATTTGTCATTGTAATACTTGTATCGTATTTTGTATTTGTAGTTTAATTTAAAACTAGTAACCGGCAAATTAGAAAAAAACTAGCGGAGTTAAACGGAATTCTGTAAACAGATATATTTTGTATTTAAGAATCGCTAGAACATAAACAAAAATCACATTACCCCAGACTTTTCCTCCAGCAAGTAACTTTTTAGAGTTCCGAAGAAAAATCGGAACCCTTAAAATTTTGTCTAAGCGCCAAGATCCTTAGTGCTAGAAAGCTGTCATTTGGCATATATATAATATGTATTTATTAAAACTCCAGAATCGCAGAATAAAATATTGAAAAATATTTTTTCAGGGTACCTCCCCTACAGGTAAGTAACGTGAGGATGAATTTTTAATTCGTCACATACCCTATAATGTGGGGTGTCGTTGAAAAGGTCTTCCAAAAATTTTACGGGTCCTCTATGACCATTTTTGAAATTAGGGGTGCGTTTACGAAATATTTGGCTTTCAAGTGCTAATTTTGGTTGGAGTCAAGCCACATTGCACATCCTAGTGTAGTAATATAGTAACTCAATTAGGTAACCTCCAAAAAGAAAATTTAAAACTGTTCAAAATATAATATAATGCATCATATTATTGTTGCTATACGCAATAAATAAAAGTTAAGCAAATCGCTATCCGCTACCACCCGCTTTGTTTCAAACGTCGCCTTATATTGATTTTCTCTCTATCCTACAATAGTAACCCGACTCTGCATATATCGTTTAGCTTCAAGTCAAAAGCGACTCTACTAGAACGAAAATAAAGCTCGAAATTCAATACGGTTTCGTTGAAAGAATTTATCAAACGAAATACTACCCTAACACTAGACAGGAGAGGTCACTACGGCATGGTTATACACTTGAACAGGGTCAGGACGAATTTAGACTTTAAAGTGTCGGGATAAGATTGAATTTCAAACGTAATACGATCAGGATTCATTGCAAAGAATTTTAGAGTGCTATACAGGATGTAGAGTTTTTTTTTGCGTTTCGGTTTTGGTAACTTTTTCTTTTTATTTCGTGTTAAATTTGTTTTGTCTTCATTATTTTATGTTGGTTTAGGACCAAACTTTCTCCGTTACTGTAGATGAAATCAAAGGCTTTTTGAAGTTAGATTTGCCGTTTTGTTGTGGTCAAAGGCATATTTTTATATTAGGAGTAATTAGAATACCGCTCTGCAATCAACAACGGACGGACGGACGGACGGACGGACGGACGGACGGACGGACGGACGGACGGACGGACGGACGGACGGACGGACGGACGGACGGACGGACGGACGGACGGACGGACGGACGGACGGACGGACGGACGGACGGACGGACGGACGGACGGACGGACGGACGGACGGACGGACGGACGGACGGACGGACGGACGGACGGACGGACGGACGGACGGACGGACGGACGGACGGACGGACGGACGGACGGACGGACAGACAGACAGACAGACAGACAGACAGACAGACAGACAGACAGACAGACAGACAGACAGACAGACAGACA
This sequence comes from Thymelicus acteon, assembly GCA_951805285.1. Classification (NCBI taxonomy): domain Eukaryota; kingdom Metazoa; phylum Arthropoda; class Insecta; order Lepidoptera; family Hesperiidae; genus Thymelicus; species Thymelicus acteon. The sequence continues at coordinate 1,315,548 of OX638238.1, forward strand.
GACAGACAGACAGACAGACAGACAGACAGACAGACAGACAGACAGACAGACAGACAGACAGACAGACAGAGAGACAGACAGACAGACAGACAGACAGAGAGACAGACAGACAGACAGTAAAAAATGTTGTTTTGGTATATGTACCGTGTAATACATCCAAATGCACTTAGTAAAAAGTGGTGATTTTATTGTAATTAACCGACTTCAAAAAAAACGAGGATTCCAATTCGACTGTATTTTTTTATGTTTGTTACCTCAGAACTTTGGACTGGGCGAACCGATTTTGATGTTTTTTTTTTTAATCGAAAGCTGGTAGCTGTCATGTAGTCCTAAATAAATTTTATTGAGATCTGACAATGGCATCCATGATAAAACCATATAAGTCTTAAATTTGTATTAAGTAAGCGCGACAAATGGACGAATAATTCAATATCACGCCAACGGATTTCGATGACTCTCTTTTTAATCGAAAGCAGGTGCTTGTCACGTAATTCCACATAAATTTGAACGAGATCTGACAAGTACTTTTTAATTAACTTTGAAGTCGGTTATTTTTTGTTAGTAAAATTTAGATTATGTTACAAACAGACATTCCAATTTTATTTATTTTTATAGATGTATAGACTAGCTTACTACACTCCCTTTCCCTGTAAACTTTTAACCGTGTCAAACTTCATACACCTCCGTCTACGTAAGTGTTGTAAAAAGGGGTAGAAAGATTTTCTTTCACGTATTAATTTAGCTTCTTTAGGAGCGGAATTTGGTTACAAAGAGTATCTTATTGTAACCCTGATCATAGGGATATTATATAGGAACTGTACAAGTGTACAAGAATATTGTCACCTTTAATTAAGATTTTTGACGTGGTAACGTCTATTAAAACGATGAACGCCGGGCGCACGCACGGAAAAATGTAGCGTTCCGCGAACGAGAGAGCGGCAAAAGCGAGAGAGAGGCACGATCGGCGTATTGTAACCGATGCCGTAGGCGAGCCGTAGGCGAACGTAGGCGATCGTAGTTGAGCGGAGCGGGGCGGGGCGGAGCGGAGCGGGACGGAGCGGGGTGGAGCGGGGCGGAGCGGAGCTTTGTCATGACGTTGTCACGTTAAACTACCGTCCGTAAATCGACTTTACAGACAACTATTTTTTCTCCAGTTAAACTGTAGCTACCATGTAAGTGAACGCACCTTTTGAAGGTAAAGTTTGGATATGTATTGATTTCAAAAGGAAAGAAAGAACATTTGGAATATCCTGCTAATCTTACTAATATAAAACTAGCTCTTGCCCGCAGCTTCGCATGCGGAAATTATGCAACTTATCCCTATTTCACCCCCTTGGGTGTTGAATTTTGAAAAGTCCTTCTTCAGTGGATGCCTTTTTTTTATGGAAGTAGCCGGCAAACGAGCTGACGATCCACCTGATTGGGTTTTAGATATTTATTCTCATTAAGAATTTACAAATTCACTTAACATGAGAACATTAAAATATAGCTGTATACAAAGATAACTTACGGAGGAAACGTACAATTTAAGACAATGCATTAATTTTTGCGTTTACCCACATACTATAATGCATAATCCGGCTCAGGCGTAGATGTCGCAGATTTGTACCAAAGATATACATCCGTACGAGATGGTTACTAGAAGTGGCATTTAATATTAGATAAGTTATGGTTTGATGAAAATTTGAAATTTTAATTAAACCTTTTTATTTTATTTTATTTTTCATTTCTATAAATAGGTACATATGTATAATTATGTACAAATAAATATAATTTAAATTCCTTCCTTTATAAGTTATAGCATAAGGGGCAAATTTTATTTGAGTTTTGTATTGTACAATAAAAGTCAGAAGTTTATATATAAATGGTGCGTGAGGGGGTGCATTAGGTAAGTGTGTGTGTGTGTGTGTGTGTGTGTTTTTTTATGTTTTTGTTTAGGGTTAAACTATTTTATTCATTACATGATGTTTTAAAAGTTTTTTAAACGTTATTAAAGATTGTGAGGATTTGATATCTTTGGGAAGCTTATTATATAGCTGAGCGCCTTCGTACACAAGATTCTTTTTACCATAATAATTAGTCCTTGGAGCGCGTAAAATTAAATTATCTGCACTTCTTAAATGAATTTTTTGTATTTGTTTCTTCTTTGTAAAAGTAATTTGTGTATGTATGTCTTTTATAAGTATTTTACGGATTAACACACAGGTATTGTAAACGTAAGTTTGAAAGATATTTAGCAACTTTGTTTCTCTATATAGCCTAGCGGTAGGGGTCAAGAAGTTGTAATGGAAAAGAACCTTTATTAGTTTGTTTTGAGCCCTTTGAATTAAATCAAGGTTGGTTTTTGAAGCTGAGCCCCAGACTTCAGCTAAGTAATCTATATGTGGCTTAACGAGTGAGTTATAGATACAGTAGCTTACTTTCTTTGGAAAGCATCTAGTGACACCTCGTAAAGCTCCAGCAAGGGTAGATAATTTTGATTTAATTTTTTCGATATGTGGCTTCCACGTGAGATTATTATCAAGAACAAGGCCTAAATATGTTTCTTTGTCACTTCTTTTGATTATTTGTCCGTTTATTTTAAGAGGTGCATAGTCATTGATTTTCTTATTTTTAGCTTTGAATATAATGTAGTTAGTTTTAGACACGTTAATAGTTAATAAGTTATGCCGCAGCCATGTGTTTAGTAAATTTAAGTCATGTTGCGCATCCTGAATGATCGTGTTTATTGAATGACCAAAGTAGAATAAGCTTGTGTCATCGGCATACATAGTTATTTCTCCTCTTAGGCCTATCTGATTTATATTATTGACGTAAATCAAAAATAGCAAGGGACCTAATATTGAGCCTTGTGGTACACCGAAAGTGATAGGATTAGGATGACTTTGAAAATTTCCAATTTTAACCACTTGGCTACGATTTGAAAGATAAGATTTTAAGACATTGTATGCTGTACCACTTATACCGATGTTACTTAGTTTATTTAGAAGCACATCATGACTAACGGTATCAAATGCCTTTTTTAAGTCGATGAATACCCCTAATACAATGTGTCTTTGGTCTATGTTGGTTTTTATTTTAGTCACAAGATCTATTGTTGCTGATAATGTATTAGATTTTTGTCTAAATCCATATTGCTTATCTGATAAAAAATTAAAAGAGTTTAAGTAATGCTCCAAGCGATTGTACAAAATTTTTTCAAAAATTTTTGACAAAACTGGTAGAACTGAGATCGGGCGATAATTCCCGGGATCATATTTACTACCAGATTTATAGACAGGAGTTACTTTCGCAAGCTTTAAACTTTCGGGGAAGGTACCAAGTTGCAGACATTTATTTATACATTTTGTTAGTTCTACTTTGATAGCATTTTTTATACTTTTAATAGCCTTACTGCTGATGCCATCTATTCCTGATGCCGTATTACTACTTAAATTATTGATGATTTTGCTAACTTCATCTTCTGTTGTTGGGGAAAACTGTAGAAGTTCTGGTGCTGTAGATTTTGTAGCACAATGAGCCTTAGTAAAGATATCATTTCTGTGTTGTTTATCTGGAATTGCCTTCGCTAAAACCTCACCGATCGTTGAAAAGTAGGTGTTAAAATATTCACAAATTTGTTGTTTATCAGTTATTGTACCTGATTCTGTCTGAAGTTTTAAAGGAAAAGTGATATTCTTAACTTTGTTGTGGCAGAGATTGTTTATTAGAGACCACATTTTCTTAGGCTTATCTTGGCAAGTTTTAAAGGTTTTATAATAATAGTGGGATTTGGTTAGCTGGATGAGTTGGGCTATGTTTCTTCTTGCATTCATAAACTCTTCTTCTATATTTATATCTTCGGGGTTTCTTATATGTTCTAGACGTAATGTATTTCTTTTATTTATTCCACTTATGATATCTTTGTTTATCCAATCTTGTTTTATTGGGTTACATTTTTTGGTTTTACTTATTTTGCTTTTGTAGATACTGCATTTTATTTTTTCTTCTAATGTTGTATAATCGTTGTCCTTATTATTGTTGCTACAAGTTTTAATAGTGTCATGTAATAGTTGATAGTCTACGGCTTCATATGTGATCGATTTCAATGGTTCTGGCTTATAGTGTTTGATTTCAAAATATAATTGTTTGTGGTCGGACATACTAGAGTTGATAATAGCTAAATAGCTAAATGAAAGTAATTTTGTTTAATATTGGTACATATGTGGTCTAAAATAGTATTTGTTTTGCTTGTCTCACGAGTAGAGAAATGTTGATCGATCATATTAACAATTTCATAGCCACTTTCTCTAATGGTTTCTTTATAATTGCCAACTGATCTATCAGTACTCAATAGGTCATAGTTAAAATCACCAAAAACTATTGCTCTTTTCCTTTGTTCCAACTGGGTTGAGAAATATTCTAGAAAGCTATTATCGTTCGTGCGTCCAGGTTTATAAATTGCACCTATATCCAGACAGAATTTATTAATATGCACCCATAGGTAATGATTTTCATCGACAGAACGTTCTTCAATTAGGTTATGTTGAATACTATTGTGAGCGAAAATTGAGACCCCTCCACCTTTAACATTTTGTCTATAGTTAAAATAATGAGTATAGCCTGATAGCTGGATCCTTTTCGCGTGATCTTCGGAATTTATCCATGTTTCCGATAATACAATAACATGAATGGTGGTGTTAAAAGATTTAATGGCGCACAGCAGTTCGTCCAACTTACCAGGCTTGACAATACTTCGAGCGTTCGCGTATAAAAATTTTAGGGATTTTTTGGTGGTAGTAATATTGGAGTAGCTGCAAGTGACTTCATATGTGATGTTGTTGCAAGTAATCTTTACATTGGGGTTGATCTCAGTTTTAGTGAGTTCAAGTTTTTTGGTGTTGAGGAAATTATTTTAGGAGTACCTTTCACATATTTGATGGTAAGATTTGCTTCACCATTTTTAGTGCGAGTTTCTAGTTCTGCTTTGAGTGCTCTCAAGTAGGATTGCTGCTGTGGTGTCTGGTCCGAAAAAAATTTAATATTGTTTTGTTTCATATTCTGTTTCAGCTGTAGTATTCGCTTTACTGTCTCTTGGGATTCAAAGCATAACTTAAGAAGTCGATTTTTACCTGGTTGGTATTTTCCAATACGATATATGTTTACGGGGTCAGGACATTCAGTGTAAAATGTTTTTATTATATTCAGGGAAGCAGATTTGTCGTGATCTCGTCGGTCTTGTGAGTTAGTAGATACTGTTTCTTCTATTCCAGTTACTATGACATTCTTGCACCTTAAATTGCGTTCATTTAACTCGATCATAATTTCTTCTTGTGATTGAACTGTTTGGCAAACCTCTTGATTGGGTGAAGAAAGATTGCGTCGTTGGAGCTTAGATTCCAGTATTTCAATTTTTGTTTCAACGGTGTTTTTAAAATGCTTAATATTAGTAACATCCGATTTTAATTTGTTTTGTTCTGTGGCCAAAAATTCAGTAGTCGATTTAATATTATTGACTTGTTCCTTAACAGCAGAAATATCTTCACTAAGTTTGTTAAAATTTTCAATTTGCATATTGTTATTAGTAGTTAAGAATGCCATGAGTTCACTCATTTGATTTTGCACAGATGACATTTGCTTTCTCATTTCAGCAAATTCAGTTTTCATTTCAGAGAATTCTTTAATAACTTGTTCACATCCATGCTCTACTCTTCTTTTATTGCGTAAAGTTATCTGTGATGAGTCGGATGCATCCGAAGGTTGACTTTTGTTGGGCTTTGAGTGAGACCCACGTCCAGTGTTCATGCCACTTCCAGTCGGCGATTTTTGTACGCTCATATTGTTGATCTATGTTGTACTTACGCGCTCAAACGCTGCAGCGTACACGACGCGTGGGTAGCTTCACAAATAAAGAGCCCGTCTCTTTTACGCGCAGGGGCCGCCCGCAGTTGTTATGCGGCGTAGATAAGTCATATGTCAAATTGAGTTAAGTGGTTTATACTAATTAATCACTATTGTAATAAGGATTAAAATTGTTTAACAGCACTTTGATCTTTTGAATAAACACGTCCACCTCGTACGCTCTCCCTGATGGTAAGTGCTATCGTCGCCCATGGACATCAGCAACACCAAAGGCATCACTGATGCGTTGCCGGCCAAGAAAGAGAGAAGAAAAAAAAGAAAGAACTGGCTCTCAAGCTCCCAGCACAGGAACACGACGAGTCGTTTGGCGGCTGACTCATGCTCAAGGGTGGTAGCTATTCAGACGAACCCCATCGAGAAATAATAATATGTAGTAATGGTATTAATCAACAATTAAAATCAATACTATCAATATAATCCCTCGAGGGGCCCTACCACCAACGTGCCAGATTTAATCGCCTCTTACGACACCCATCCGGCGTGGGACTGGGTTTAATATTCTAAGCCGCCCCAATACGGCTATGCCTACGTCATAAGAGGAATAGATGTGCGAAATAAGTCTCTACCAGGGTTTGGCATGTGCGTTGATACATCAGTCAATCACTTTTGCATTTTATATTACAAAAATGTGATAGTTTGTTTTTATGTAACATAAGGAACAACCTGTATATAAACGGTAGGCCATCCCACTCTCGCTTCGTTACCCGGGTGTTTTACCGGTTCAAACCCGGGTGAAATAGTCGGTTATGCAAAACGAGTACTCCTAGCGGCTCAGCTGAGCCTCCTGAAACCACTCGCTGCTTCAGGTTAATACACGATCGATACAGTAAATATTTGAGTAGAAAGTCTTTTGTCACTGACTATGAGATGTATATCTATCTATACATCTTAATATCTATATCAAAATATCTGCTCATTTGTGGACTCAACAGGAAATATAGGGTAAAAGAGCCGAACTTTCTAAATTAAAAAAAAGAACAGCTGTCATGGCTGTCACGGCTGGCAGATGTGAAACATCGAAATGCGTCGCCACGATCACCAAGTCTAAAATCAGGTTTACCCCTCGCGTAAAGATGTTTCACATCAAAAAATGATCAAGATCTCGAAAACAGTGACACTTTTACTAAAGTAATTTTTTGACATAATAATATGATAAGTCAACCTTTAAGCTATCTGCCACCTTCGGTTGATCCACTAATTACGGAACACCCTGTATTTAAATTACGTGTCACGTTGTTTGTCCGCGATGGACTCCTAAACTACATAACCGATTTTAATCAAATTTGCACACCGTGTGCAGTTTGATCCAAATTGAAAGATAGGATATCTCAATCTATAGTCGCAATATTATTTTATTGCAAATTTTTTGACAGAACGAAGTCTGTCCGGGCAGCTAGTATATTATACATATAAAAGGCAAAAGTGATTGACTGCTGTATCAACGCACAGGCCAAACCCTTAGGGCTAGAAATTTAAAATTTCGTACACGTATTCCTCTTTTGACGTAGGCATCCAGTAAGAAAGGATTTTTCAAAATTCAACCTCCAAGGGGGTGAAAAAGCGTGAAATAATAAATCTCAACTTTTAGGCAAAGATTACTATACTGTAGATGAGTACCTTAAGGACAAAGACGCATGGAAATGACCAGCTCTGCAACCAGTTCCGTTCGAGTTAGTGATATTTTTTTGCAATAAATATACCAATGTATTTTATTTTTAAAAGATGGTAATATTTTTTTGTAATAAATATACCAATGTATTTTTATTTTTAAAACATGTGCTGAGGAGTTTCTTGACAGCCGTAAAGAAACTCCTCAGTTGCTCCTGTTGCTGTTGCAAATAGAAGAATTTTCTTTGAAACGTTGTGTCTGCCTTAGTTTTAAATTACAATTTACGATTATGACACTAACGTCCCTACTCAGAGTCACTAACGGTTACTTTAATCGCTCCTTAGTAAAGAATCTCCATACAAATTCTGTACTAAGGAGCGATTTAAGTAACCGTTAGTGACTCTGAGTTGGGGCGTAAGATTGTTCACCAAATAGGATTCCTAAAAAATGGACTATAGACCCTTTATATAGAATACTAAGTCAATAAGTAATATAGCGACGTGTGGCACGACACACCACGCCAGTCTGATATTGATCCTTATCGGCAAATGGAGCGAAAACCAGGCATGGTCAAATGACTTTCTATAACGGGAGATCCCTTGCTTTGTATATTGGATATACGATATATTACAGACTGTATCTACATATATATTTATGTGTCATATTTAAAAGCTGAAAGAACTTCATTCAAGCCCTTGAAAAACTAAAGTTGATGAGGGGACAATGTGAAACCTAATTTTAATATAGGTACATATACGAATACTAGTTGTTACCCGCGACTTCGTCCGCGTGGTATTTAAGAAAAAAATTATAAAACTATTTTATTTTCAAAAATAAAAGTAACGTAATTTATCCTTCATACATCAGCTGTCTGCCAGTGAAGGTCCCATCAAAATCAGTCCAGCCATTTCAGAGATTAGCCGAAACAGACAGATATACAGACAAAAATTTGTAAAACATGTGGTTTTGGTATATGTACCGTGTAAACATCCAAATGTACTTAGTAAAAAGCGGTTATTTTAATATTACAAATAAACACTCCAAATTTTATTTATTTGTACACATAACAAAGTTTTTTGTTCGTTTGTTTGTTTGATTGTATGTTTGTTCGGTTTAATGCGCAAATGTCAAACAATACTTTTGCGTGCGAAGCCTCGGGAAGAAACCAAATGGTTTACCATAAGAAATTTTCAAATTCGACTGTCAATTCCTGAGGTTAGCGCATTCAAGGAAACAAAAATTTCAGCTTCATTACATTATAACCACGGACGTAAAAAAAAGACGGACGTAATCCCAAGAACAAATTTAGTGAAGCACCCATAGTAATACCAACTCTATTTGTACAAGTACACACACCCACACATTGACACCATACGGCTACGACATTGACACCATCTCGAATCAAAAATTACAAAATTACGCACACATGGTAAGCGAGCTGTCGGCTGTTAGCTTCACTCTCGATTAGACAAGGTTACGTCCGTTCTTTTTTTATGTACGTGATTATAACTTATAGTTTCGTAATATCCATTCGTCCATCCGCACAGACCCTTAGTGCTAGAAAGATGTAATTTATCATGGATATTGATACACATTTTATTTTACGCTTCCAAAACTAACTCTAGTCATTTTCCAACAATTTACAAGTCAACTCTTCCATAATAAAAATAACTTCAAGCAAAAGTAGGTAAGTAGCAAAAAATCGAAAGCCACCCCCACCCCCTCCCTCCCTCCCCCCTTGGGGATGGCTGTGCAATAAATTTCACTAATTATCACACGATGTGACCTATATAATTTTTAAAGAGGGTTTCCACAGTGTGGAGTATTTATTTCGTTTTTAATATGTATCAGCATTTTACGGTATTGGGGAAGGTAACTGTATAACTCAAATTAAATTTTGAAATCCTATAACCACGGACCTAAAAAAAAGACGGACGTAATCCCAAGAACAAATTCAGTGAAGCACCCATAGTAATACCAACTCTGTATTCGTACAAGTACACACACCCACACATTGACACCATACTGCTATGACATTGACACCATCGCGAATCAAAAATTACAAAATTACGCACACATGGTAAGCGAGCTGTCATTGCTATGCTTCACTCTCGATTAGACAAGGTTACGTCCGTTCTTTTTTTACGTCCGTGCCTATTACTGAATCACTTTTCCACTAGACCAAATTGACATTTAAAGCGTCGAAGTTTTTGATGAAAAATTAATACTACCATGATGAGCAGATTCTGATGTGAATCATTGTTATAATCTGAAACATAATTATAATATATTTTTTGACAACCCTGTCTACCCGACCCTAGTCACTACGCTGCCTGCAAAGCGAAGGGTCCCGAGTTCGATTCCCGGCCGGGGCAGATATTTATGTGACAGATAAATATTAGTACTCGGGTGCAGGGTGTTATTGTGATGTGTTATATGTGTCGTCCATGCCGCCCGCGACATAGGTGAGAATCTACTGCGGGGGTGTGAGTGTGTTAGCGTTTATTTACTATTTATATATTTAGGGACCAAGAATTCACGATGACTATTATATTATTTCATAAAGTGACATTCGTTTCTGTCAAACTGATCCAGTAGATTAGTGATTCGACTATAATTATTTTTAATACAATCGTTTATTATTTTATTACTTGATGCCAACCGCCACTTCAAAAATTCATATTTAATAGATATCTTTGAAACCCTTTGCATATTTTTTTATCTACCAGCATTCGGAAAGTTGCCTTGTAAGAGGAGAAGAAATGCCGAAAGAAACTCGTCTTTAAAAAAAGAAATACATACATATTATAATAACATATATTTGTTCGACAATTCAACGGTTACTCACGATTAATACATTGTTATACCAATATTTCGACACAGTTACATGAGTCTATTTATGGCGATACATATTAACTTTCAAATTATCCCACGGGAACGTATAACCTTCTAAATTATTTAAGTCTGGGCATAGTCTAAGCCCGTGATGCAGAATCAAAAGTCCGATATCTTCACAAACTTTCGCATTTTTAATATTAGTAGGATATTAATGAAAAACAGGGCAAGTGCGTGTTGGACACGTGCACGAAGGGTTCCGTACTAAAAACGGCAAAAAAAATCACGTTTGTTGTATCGAAACCCCACTTAAATATTTATTTTATTCTGTTTTTAGTAATTGTTGTTATAGCGGGAACAGAAATACATCATCTGTGATTTCAACTGTCTATCTATCACGGTTCATGAGATACAGCCTGGAGACAGACAGACAGACGGACAGTGGAGTCTTAGTAATGGGTCCCGTTTTTACCCTTTGGGTACGGAACCCTAAAAAATCGGACATGTGCCTGTCAGGCCTCACGCTATGTAGGGTTTCGTTGTAGTAATTTTATCGACTGATAGCCGTGATAGTTTTTCATTTAAATTCATCATAATGCCGTTAATTTTTTGACATGTCCAACTCCAACCGTTTAGCTGACGGGGAAGGTCACTGGACTCAAACCATTTTTTTAAAGCCGAATATTTCCCTATCAAGCCCCTAAGGGGCCATTCATTAGTTACGTAAGGACGATTTTGCTTATATTTGACCCCCCTACCCCCATGTAAGAACACATAAGATTTCTCTGTCCCCCCTCCCCGTTGTTACGTAAGATTTTATCTATATTTGGAATGGAATTAACTGCATTAAAATTTACAATTTGACGAAAAAAATAATGAGACGGATACATATTGCGTTAAGGATATTTTTGAAATAATTAATGTCGTACTTTAAATTATAATATTTTTTAATTTTTACTTATTTATACTCGTAATCTCATGTTTAACTGTGTAGAAATAGATAGGTAAAAAACTGAAAACATGTAGTTGTGTGTTAGAAATCGCAATATCTATCTACTATAAAACATTAAGTAAGAATTTTCTTAACCCCTTCTCCCTCAGAATTAAGGAATGGCCCCACGGACGTAAAAAAAGAACGGACGTAACCTTGTCTAATCGAGAGTGAAGCATAGCAATGACAGCTCGCTTACCATGTACAGACGTGTGCGTAATTTTGTAATTTTTGATTCGCGATAGTGTCAATGTCATAGCAGTATGGTGTCAATGTGTGGGTGTGTGTACTTGTACGAATACAGAGTTGGTATTACTATAGGTGCTTCACTGAATTTGTTGTTGGGATTACGTCCGTCTTTTTTTACGTCCGTGAATGGCCCCTGAATCGAAAAATAGTCTTTGCAGACTTCAGTTGCAGAAAAATAGCCTTCGGTTAATAATACTGGTCACTTGGTAGCTTCGAATATAATTATGAAACTATTTTTCCGTTATTAGTGACTGACACGCAGCCACACCTACTGCTGGTCGTTAGCAAATGAGGTTAGGCTGTTTAAGCAATTTTAATGAGGTTTTGTCGCTTGAAAACGAGAAAAGGGTGACCAGTAATGAGATAGTTAAAATAATTCAGATAGTTATTGCAAAGCAAACAAACTGAATCATATCTACTATACAAATATTATCAGGAGGAAAGTTTTATTTTTGAAGTTATACTTCTTTTGGTGCGTTTGGAAAAGATATGAGAGTAAAATAAAAAACACATCGACAGCCAAAAAGTGACTTGATCAAGTTAGCGGATTACTATCTCTCAAGTTTCCATCTTACGATACGCGCGTACACCGACAGCCAAAAAGCGACATGATGAAGTTAGCTGATAACTTATTCCTTTTACAAACAAAGGGTGGCATACGGGATGAAATCTTTAGCGATTTTTGTTCTGTTACGCCAAAGTAGTATAACTTCTTACGTTTTTTTTTTGTTTGTTAGTAATAGTATTTATTAGTAACTCACACTCTTGTAAAAAATAGGGATCTATAAAAACACCGAAGCAAAGCGAGGGTGGTAAATAGTGATGTATAAATAGCATTTATACAGAACGTATGTTACATCAATGATGTTGTTAGCCGAGAGGTGTATGGGATTTTGGCGATATCCTTTTTCGATTAACTTAGTAGAAAGATTTATCGGAAAAATCCGCAATTCTAGGAGTCTGCCTTAAGTTACGAAACGACTAACTATTCAACTTTGTAGATATTTCTAAGTCAACAGACTTGAATATAAATTTTAGTGGTAAAACAAAAAAATATTTTACGATTCACGGTAACGAAATCTTAGAAACATCGTCACCAACAAGTAAATCTTTACATCTATACTCTATACATACATACATACATACATACATACATACATACATACATACTAATAAATAAAATTGGAGTGTCTGTTTGTAATATTAAAATAACCGCTTTTTACTAAGTGCATTTGGATGTATACACGGTACATAAACCAAAACAACATTTTTTACAATTTTTGTGTCTGTCTGCCTTTCTGTTTGTTCCGGCTAATCTCTGAAATGGCTGGACCGATTTTGACGGGACTTTCACTGGCAGATAGCTGATGTAACAAGGAGTAACTTAGGCACTTTTATTTTAGAAAAAAAAGTTCGTTAGGTGACACGAGTTCGCCGGGTCAGCTAGTAAATAATAAACGCTTACACACTTATATCCCGCAGTAAGTTATTACCTGTGTCGCGGGCGGCATGGACGACACATATAACACATCACAATCACACCCTGCACCCGAGTACAAATATTTATCTGTCACATTGATATCTGCCCCGGGCGGAAATCGAACCCAGGACCCTTCGCTTCGCAGGCAGGGTCGCTACCAACTAGGCTACAGGGCCGTCAGTAAATGGTTTAAAAACTCCAAAAACAGAGTTTAATAGTAGTAAAATACATTACTAAATACATTTACTAGACGATAGATTGCCTTAAAGTGGCCATAAACTCGTAAATATATCCTGTTTGTCCCGCCCTGACTTGTAAAGTACATCTTTATAAAGAACATCACTTGAGGTTTTTACGTCCCCATAATTTATTGCGTATGATATTACCTTTTTATGGCGTATCGTAATTTATTTTATGGCAAACGGCTTGATGGCTAAGACCTGAGAGATACCTTTCGGGCATTCGTACATTGTTGTTGCTATAGGCTGTAAATTACGCAAAATTCAGTAGTTCTTAATCATTACATAGTAAAACAAATTATTTAAGATGTTCTTAGATTACATTTAGGGATTGCAATCCGGAAAACCGGATCCGGTAATCCGACCGGATCCGGCGTTTTTTACGCATTCCGGATCCGGTCGAATTTACCGGATCCAGCGACCGGATCCGGTCACGCAAATTTTTGACAAAATAACCATCCTGTTGCTAGTGTAGATGCTGTAAATGCCTGGTATAGGTGTTGTAATTAATCAAGCATGGCATTCCGGTATTCCTAACGTTCAATAAGGATGTTATGTACAACACAAATTACTGAATGGATAAATTGTAAGTTATAAAAGTGTGAAATCATGTTCTCGTTAATATTACTTCTTGTTTATAATTTGTAATATTTGCCCTAAATGGATGTAGCTGTAAGCTGTAGATGTATTTCAATTGATGCGCGATAACACTACAACAGAAAAACCCCCTTAAACATATTATTATGAAGAAGTGTAGTAGTATACATGTACACTTGTTATTGGCTCCCTTCTTAAAGAAAAAGAGAAACAAATACAGCAATTGACATAAGTATTTTTTAGAAGATAAGTTGTATTGACAATCTCTTTTACTTCTAACTAAAATTACAGTTAACGGACTGCTTACATCCAGATGCAGGTATAATATAGGGTGGCGCAAGAGCCATCATCACCCTATCGGAAGACGCTATATTTTTTTCAAATGGCGGTAAATATCAGTTTTGCTGTGACATTTGTGTAGAAAACGCATACAAAATACACGTCAATAAGACATGAATCGCTATACTCCTCAAAAACGCGGAGTAATCATAATAATCTCTCGTTTTTCGTCATTTGCACTAGCCGGCAAGATCGCCCGTTTTAACCGCTTTAGACTTATTTTGGGTTCTTGTTGGCGTGTCTTGAAGTCACGAGCTTATGTCAACAAGCCTCAGATTCATGAAGCCCTTAAAGAGAATATCCGTCATAAGTGCGGAAACCTTTCGCCAAAAGTTCTGGCGGGAGTGCCATATGCCATAATGCCATAAATCGGGACCATACAGGCCCGATTCTAGCGCCAGCCACTTGGCTGATATCATTTTTCTACTTTATGAAAACAAATATTTAGACATGAAATAAACACAATCCAATAGCTATAGCATAACTAAAGTTTTTCATTTATTAAAAAAAATACAGTCAAAGAACATCGGGTGGCAACTTTTGCGCCACCCTATATGATAATCTAGCTGAACCGTAGCCACTTCACTGGGCGTCAAACATTTTTACTTCTGATGAAGTAAGAAAAAACATATTATCCAATACTTTTTTGAGTATCCATTATAAAAAATAAATAAAATATCAAAATTTTCCTCTTAATAATATTAAGATGATTATCATTAGGTGCTATGGCTTTATTACGGCTCGCATTTGCGTTCAATTATAATCAAAAAAAAATATTACCTTAAAAACAGTCTATATTGGAACGAGAAGGAAAAATTCTGATCACGTGATCAATCCGGTCGGATCCGGCTGGATCCGGCCGGATTGGTGAAAATCCGGTAAAATCCGGCCGGATTGAAAATGACACCGGATTGCAATCCCTAATTACATTTCAACAATAATATTTTATTGTAAAAAAGAGGTAGATATGTCACTAGCACGCTGACGATGAAGAGCGTAAGAACAAGCAGTTGACCGTTCTGCTCGTAGTCGCTTTGTCAATACAAGACAATACGCACGCTTTTGTTGTTGTCAGAAGTGCTTGACATTTGACATACAGCGATAAAATGCCTTCGTGTATTATACCAATGTGATTGGTGTAGTGAAACAAAAGATAAACGTGAGTGTGTTGAAGCTCTTAACGGAACAGATTTTTTGGTGATTTGTAAGGGCATAACGTATCTGTATTTTTTAAATATCATTGCCTTTCAAGCGGAAATATACAGGAGCGTTAGTTAACCATACATACTCACAGACAATTTTAAAATTTAAAACACCGCTGACAGTTCTGTTCTCTAAACTACTGTTATAAAGAGGTAATAAAGATTCAAAAACTACCGGATCGATTTAAAAAAATCTTTCACCGATATCGACAAATAAATCTACATTATTTTTATTACTGAGTGACAAAAACTATACTTGAATAAGCTTAGTTATATTTTAATGTTATAAAAATATAAAACATGCTAAAGAATCATGTAAAAGACATCTCGAACAAAATGTGTGTCCCGCCTGGAGGTTCTATTTTCAAAATTGAGCCCCCGTTCTCCTTTCAAAATCGAACGAATCCATTGAAAATTGAAGCCGATCGGCGCCAATTCATTGGGACATACATTGTGATCGCGGTGTCGGTTCTATATGCTAGTAATAATACTTCAATGTAATTGATTCATCCGTTTGGGAGCTACGATGCCACAGACAGACATACAGACACACAGACACGTCAAACTTTTAACACCCCTCTTTTTGCGTCGGGGGTTCACAATCACTAAAAACGGTGATTAGCGTGTACGAAAATAGCGACATAGGGTTAAATATTAGGAAAATCTGGAAAACCATAATTATCTACAGATATACTAATATTATAAAGAGGAAAACATATCAAATCAAATCAAATCAAATCAATTTATTGTGGAATATAGGTACACAGGTATGTTACATAGGAAAATTATCCGCGCATATTGCGCCTACCCCAAATAAAATTGGGAAATGGGCAAGATGATGATGATACTAATATTATAAAGAGGAAATATTTGATTGTTTGTTTGCATTGAATAGGCTCCGAAACTACTGAACCGATTCGAAAAATTCTTTCACTGTTGGGAAGCTACACTATCCCCGGGTGACATAGGATATATTACATTTTCAAAAAAATTACAGATCCTTAATAAAACTCCCATAATGTAACCCAAGGTGTAAAAAAATAAGAAAACCGAAGCAAAGCGAGGGCGGTTACTCATTTATTATATTTAGTTGTGCTTACACTGCCAGAAGAATGACTGGGAAATAATGCTTTCAGTCTGCCTTTGTTTTCTTCTTTTATGGGGCATAAAGACTTAAACTCAATGAACTTCCTTCTGAGCTGTTCCCGGCGCGCTATGACATGGAATATGCGTTATGTTTGTAATTCGTAACACAGAATCTAGATGGCGTTGGATGGCTGATCAACAACGCCACCTAATGATAATAATCATCTTGATACACCCTGTTCCGATGATGCGAAACATCATCATCATCATCCTTTGTTACTAATTTGACGTTTGCAAACTAGATGGCGTTAAACTCCAGTCGTGCACCGAATAAGTTTTATTATTCGTTTTTCAAAAAATATTTATGTAAAAGATTCTCCTTACGGCGTTGCATTGGCGATTCCTCTGGTATTGCTCATGTTCATAGGCGACGGTGATCACTTAACATCAGGTGGCCTGTCTGCTTTTTCATCAGCCCCTCAGGCTATTAAAAAAAAAACTAAACTTACCAAGCTTGCTGTGAGGATGCTGATGGTGATGTAACGGTGGTTGCTGCTGCAGTTGCGGCAGCAGCGCTGGATGTGGAAGTTGGAGTAGCTTCGGCTCTAACTTGGTCGCAGCAGCCACGGGTATCGGCCCAGCATTGGTCATCGTGGTCATGGTCGCCGCGGGCATCATTAAAGTGGACATCGTTAGCATTTTGACCGGAACCGCTTAAGCT
The DNA here is from genome assembly GCA_951805285.1 of Thymelicus acteon. Taxonomy (NCBI): domain Eukaryota; kingdom Metazoa; phylum Arthropoda; class Insecta; order Lepidoptera; family Hesperiidae; genus Thymelicus; species Thymelicus acteon. Next base: position 1,332,797 of record OX638238.1, read on the forward strand.
GCCATTTTATCCGAAATTACCCTCCGAAAATTTTAAGGTAACTTTGCTTAAGGTAACTTTGACTAAGGTAACGTTGACTAAGGTAACTTTGACTAAGGTAAATTCAGTCAAATTTGGTTTCCACTACTGTTTTAGCAACTACTATTCACATGTTAGGTTCACGGCGTGTTTTTGGGTAAACGGGTAAATTTTGATACTACTAGCGTTCCGATGTGCAAACTAATCTATATTGGCGTCTGGAAACACGGTTTTATTTAGTTTATTTTGTCAATAACTATTTTGTGTCAATCGATTTAAGTTCTTAAGAAATTGTGGCTTCATTTTTGACGAAGTTTAAATAAATAATTAGTATAATGGGTGAATAATTGTGGCTTGCGTTTAAAAAGGCTTTTTTAAGCAAGGGCAAATAGGGTAAGTGGTAAGCTTGAATAAATTATTAAAACTATTATTAAAAAAGGTTTGCATAATTGTGAATTACTTAAAGCTCGAACGAACTTCTCACGTTGTTCTCACACTGCGATGATAATCTATAATAAGAAGTCCTTCCGTCCTTTGTAAAAGTTATTAACCTAAATTAAGCAATTACTTTGAATAAATTATTAAACGCCACACTCATACGTTTGGACAACACATAACCCTATAGCCTAGTTGGTAGCGACCTTGCCTGCGAGGCGCTGGGTCCCGGGTTCAATTCCCTGCTGGGGCAGATACTTATGTGACAGATAAATATTTGTACTCGGGTCATAGGTGTTATTGTGATGTGTTATATGTATCGTCCATGCTACCCGCGACACAGGTAAAAACCTACTGCGTGGGTATGAGTGTGTTAGCGTTTATTATTTTATTAATATAACATTATTTATGTTAATATAATTTCCATAGTTTTACAGACACTATAATAATAGTAGCAATAAAATCTCATTTAAATGTATAAGTAGAAATAATACGCTCTGTATAAACTAAGTAAATTTCGCTAATTAAAAGATCATATAATCAAAAGATAAAGTGATACAATATCCTTAATTATAATTCATAATTAGGACATAATTGAATAGCCGTAAGCTCATATTATCAAGGGAGGTTCAAATAAGGGCCAATTAGTAGTACTCGGGGCGTTCTGCGTTAGAAGTGGTAGATATTTTATGGAAATAGCCGGCAATCGAGCTGACGATCCACCTGATGGTATGTGGCTGTCATCATCCATGGACATCAGCAATAGCAAGGGCATCACTGATGCATTACCAGCCAAGAGGAAGAAAAAGAATAATTCTTGACACAAAATAACCGACTTCAAAATTAGAGATAACTCAAAAACTACTCGTCAGATTTCGCTCAAATTTAAGTGAAACAACACGACAAGCACCAGCTTTCGATTAAAAAAAGAATCATCAAAATCGGTTCACCCAGTCGAAAGATCTGAGGTAACAAACATTAAAAAAATAAAAATACAGTCGAATTGAGAACTTCCTCCTTTTTTTGATGTCGGTTAAAAAAGACTTGGCTCTCAAGCTCAAAGGTGTTAGCTATCCAGGCGGGCCCCACGGAGAAATAATAATAATAATAATGGTATTAATCAATTTAATTTAATGGTCCTTTCCTGTTTCCTTTTCTTCGCTATACATTCTCATTGTCACTGCTTTTTATTAGTGTGTTAATTTGTCATTTGAAAATACTTTCTTTATTGTTTATCTTTCTTCTCTTCTGTTAATTTCTTATATACTGTTTTACATTATGTAGTACGCCTGTTACCCATTTTCTGTTCTTGCTGATTTCAATTTACCGCTGGGTTGCCTGGAAGAAATCGCTTTAAAGCGATAAGGTCGCCTATTGTTTTGTGTTCCTTCCTTGTGCTGTTTATGTATATTGTTTTGGTGTACAAACAATAAAGTGTTAAATAAATAAATAAATAATTCTATTAAAAGCGGTAGTTACGTTATTAGCCAGGTAGTTATTAGCCAAAGAAGGGTTATGTTTTTGCGCGTATCTTGTATGTATTGTAGGTATATATGCTTGCAATATTCTTTATTACCTCATATCTTCCAAACCACTGAACGGATTTAATAATTAAATATCGTTAGATTCAACTTGATAACCCAAGTGTTTATAAACACTTTATTTAAGTCTTTAAGAATCGATTGTCATATTTAAGCCCGCGGTATGATATTTTATAAGGAGTAAAATAAAACCTTCTCCGTAACGTTATGCGTTATGTTTGTAATTCGTAACACAGAATCTAGATGGCGTTTGATAGCTGATCAGTAACAACGCCATCTAATGATAATAATAATCTTGGTACATCTTCACATCATCATCATCATCCGTTGTGACTGATTTGACGATTGCAAACTAGATGGCGTTAATCTCCAGTCGTGCATCGCACAATTTTTATTATTCTTAACAAGAGGAGGAGATAGTCGCCTCTATTATAACCGTCAATAAAGATGTTCTATCTACTTTAATGATATTTAAAAAAAAAATAGATACGTTATGCCCTTACAAATCAACCAAAAAATCTGTTCCGAAAAGAGCTACAACACACACACGTTTATCTTTTGTTTCACTACACCAATCACATTGGTATAATACACGAAGGCATTTTAAAGCTTTATGTCAAATGTCAAGCACTTCTGACAACAACAAAAGCGTGCGTATCGTCTTGTATTGACAGAGCAACTACGAGCAGAACGGTCAACTGCCTGTTCTCACCATAGACATAATACTACTAGACTAGACAAGCGGGCCTTCTTTGCGTCACGCTATTAGAAAGAAAAAGAGACCAAGGAGACTCGCGTAACTCGTAAGTAAGACAAGGATAGGTTTACCTCCTGCCTTTCTTCGCAGCGTGACGGTTTCACTTACATATGCTCAGATACCTTGCCTAGTCTAGTAGTATTATGTCTATGGTTCTCACACTCTTCATCGTCGGCGCGCTAGTGACATATCTACTTCTTTTTTACATTATGATATCATAGAGCAAAATTATCTAGCAAAATTGGTTAACTATAGCCCAACGTACAGAGACAATAGATATAGTTGTTTGAAATCGGTTATTTTTAACTCAAAGGAGGAGGTTCTCAATTCGACTATATGTATATTTTTATGTGTATTACGTCATAACTTTTTACTGGGTGCACCGATTTTAATGATTCCTTTTATTTTTAACCGACTTCAAAAAAAGGAGGAGGTTCTCAATTCGACTGTTTTTTTTAATGTTTGTTACCTCAGAACTTTGGACTGGGCGAACCGATTTTGATGATTGTTTTTTTAATCGAAAGCTGGTGGCTGTCATGTGGTCCCACATAAATTTTATTGAGATCTGATAATGGCATCCATGAGAAAACCACATAAGTCGTAAATTTGTGTTAAGATATGCGCGACAAATTGACGAATAACTCAATATCACGCCAACCGATTTCGATGATTCTTTTTTTAATCGAAAGCAGGTGCTTGTCATGTGGTCCCACATAAATTTGAACGAGATCTGAAAAGTAGTTTTTGAGACTTTGAAGTCGGTTATTTTTTGTTAGTAAAATTTTGACTAACTTTGTATCGCCTAACAATCTATTTTTTTTTCTAAAATAAAAGTAGCCTAAGTTACTCCTTGTTACATCAGCTATCTGCCAGTGAAAGTCCTGTCAAAATCGGTCCAGCTATTTCAGAGATTAGCCGGAACAAACAGACAGACAGACAGACAGACAGACAAAAATTGTAAAAAAATTGTTTTGGTATGTGTACCGTGTATACATCCAAATGCACTTAGTAAAAAGCGGTTATTTTAATATTACAAACAGACACTCCAATTTTATTTATTGGTATGTATGTATGTATTTGTATGTATGTATATATTTTTACCCCAGCACTAGGCAACGCGAGAGTGGTTGTATAATACAATCGTATTATGTTAGATTATTTATATAATCCCCATTTTCTCAACTCAGTGGGATATCAATTAATTGTGAGTAGGTTTTCTTGCACGCAGCGTGCGTTGAGTAATCCTCTATGAGTTAATTTTACCCCTATGGGGTAATATGGGTCATAATCTCGAGGGTTGATTGTATAGCAACAAACAATCTTGGGGTAACACTGATTCTTTGAGTTCTTGGAGATAATTGAAGTCAAGTTAATCAAAGTTTTTATTGTACGGTTTTAGAGGGTAAAAGGGTATATAAACTTTGTCCGTTAAGAAACACTTAATGTTCGGTTTACACGTATTAAGTAGTTAAGTAGTTAACTAAATTTTAACTAAATTTTAAGTAAATTAATACGTGTAAACGGACAATTTAGTAGTTAAGTAATTTAGTAGTTAAGTAATCAAGTAGATAAGTAATTTAGAAATTTTTCTATTTTCTGTTAAGTAGGTGGGCGGGGCTTATCACTTAACACGTGTGGACAGGCACTTTTAAGTTAAAATTTAGTAAAATGCTTAAGTAGTTAAGTATAATTGTATGAACTAAAGAGCTTTACTAAATTATTACGTGTGGACGGACACTAAAAATTATTCACTTAAAATTTAGTTAAAATTTACTTATCTACTTAACTACTTAATACGTGTAAACCGGACTTAAGAGTAATTTAACGCTATTTCAAACCAATGGCATGCACGGATGGTAGGACATGCAATTTTTTTTAAATGCTTTTAGCAGGCAAACGAGCAGACGGGTCACCTGATGGTAAGTGATCACCGCCGCCCATGGACATTAGCAACACTGGGGCCGTCACCAACACGTTGCCGGCCAAGAAAATGACGATAGACCCGCTTCTTGAAGGACCCCATGTCATAGCTTAGGGGGAACACCGATGCAGGAAGTTTGTTCCACAGTTTACACGTACGAGGTAGAAAATTACGTGAGAACCGAACTGTGGACGAATGCCAGGTATCCAGGTGATGTTGGTGGAACCTGGAACCCCGTGATGTGCGGTGTCGAAAACCAACTGCAGGTATTAAGCCAAATAGTTCTTCAGAACATTCCCCATTGTACAGACGGTAGAATACGCAGAGAGAGCCTACATCTCTCCTCAACTCGAGTGATTCTAGTCCGTCTGTAAGCATGGGATCGTCGACAAGACGAATAGCTCGCCGTTGAATTCGATTGAACGGATCCACTTGGCTAGCTGGGGCTCCAGCCCAAAGGTGGGAGCAGTACTCCATGTGTGGTCAAATTTGCGCCTTATAGAGCATCAACCTGTGCTTAGGCATGAAGTACTGCTTAAAATTTACTTATCTACTTAACTACTTAATACGTGTAAACTGGACTTAAGAGTAATTTAACGCTATTTCAAACCAATGGCATGCACGGATGGTAGGACATGCAATTTTTTTTAAATGCTTTTAGCAGGCAAACGAGCAGACGGGTCACCTGATGGTAAGTGATCACCGCCGCCCATGGACATTAGCAACACTGGGGCCGTCACCAACACGTTGCCGGCCAAGAAAATGACGATAGACCCGCTTCTTGAAGGACCCCATGTCATAGCTTAGGGGGAACACCGATGCAGGAAGTTTGTTCCACAGTTTACACGTACGAGGTAGAAAATTACGTGAGAACCGAACTGTGGACGAATGCCAGGTATCCAGGTGATGTTGGTGGAACCTGGAACCCCGTGATGTGCGGTGTCGAAAACCAACTGCAGGTATTAAGCCAAATAGTTCTTCAGAACATTCCCCATTGTACAGACGGTAGAATACGCAGAGAGAGCCTACATCTCTCCTCAACTCGAGTGATTCTAGTCCGTCTGTAAGCATGGGATCGTCGACAAGACGAATAGCTCGCCGTTGAATTCGATTGAACGGATCCACTTGGCTAGCTGGGGCTCCAGCCCAAAGGTGGGAGCAGTACTCCATGTGTGGTCAAATTTGCGCCTTATAGAGCATCAACCTGTGCTTAGGCATGAAGTACTGCTTAGCTCTGTTGAGTACTCCCAATTTCTTTGCAGCTAGTTTGGCCTTACTAACCAAGTGGTCCCGAAACTGAACTTCATTCGAGATGTCGCCACCAAGGATCCCAATGCTTTTAGAGATGTTAAGAGGAATGTTCTGGAACTGTGGTGCTATGACAAATGGGGTTTTTTTAGCGATTAACGTGCAAACTTGTGTCTTCTCGGGGTTATACAATCAACAATATAAATACAATCAACCCTGTAGTCTAGTTGGTAGCGACCCTGCCTGCGAAGCGAGGGGTCCCGGGTTCGATTCCCGGCCGGAGCAGATATTTATGTAACAGATAGGTTTGTGTACTCCGGCCCAGGGTGTTATTGTGATGTGTTATATGTGTCGTCCATGCCACCCGCGACACAGGTAATAACCTACTGCGGGTATGAGTGTGTAAGCGTATATTTATTCATAGCCATACACCGTCAAGTTTACTGGATGCCGCATCAAGTCCGCTGCAAACTTGATATGTAAACTTGATCATTGTATAACCAGCTTAAATATGGCTTAACATGTTCGCTGCGTAACGATTTTTAGTGTACTTTTTGCTGGTGCGTCGTGAGGTTATATTGACTCATAGAGGACCTTTTTACAGTGCGGCGTGTGGTCAAATAAGCCCTCATTCAGTTCTGTTTCTTAATAGGTTTTTGTCATTGGTGATATATATTATTGGATATATTTTATTTTGAGGTCAAAGATTAATAAGGGTGTGAGTGTGTAAGAATAGAATAGAATACTCTTTATTGTACACAACAAAGAATATAATATAAATAACATGTACACGGACGTAAAAAAAGAACGGACGTAACCTTGTCTAATCAAGAGTGAAGCATAGCAATGACAGCTCGCTTACCATGTGTGCGTAATTTTGTAATTTTTGATTCGCAATGGTGTCAATGTCGTAGCCGTATGGTGCCAATGTGTGGGTGTGTGTACTTGTACGAATACAGAGTTGGTATTACTATGGGTGCTTCACTGAATTTGTTGTTGGGATTACGTCCGTCTTTTTTTACGTCCGTGAACATGTAGTACCAAAGGCGGTCTTATCGCTACAAAAATATATCTCTTTTCCAGACAACCTTTGGGCAGAGGACATAGAAATCAGTGTGAAGAGGGTAGTGTGTAAGCGTTTATTATTATTAAACTAACAAACTTGCACGTTTTTATAATAATAATAATAATTTATTTCAGATAACCAAGATCCATTAATTACAAAATCATGTCCAAAAAAAATCAATAAATTAGAGATAAACTATTAATTAAGAAATAAAAAATAATAAAAACAATCAAATACAAAGTCAAGTTTAAAATACAATTCATTACAATTAAATTCATTACAAATAAAAATATTATTCACGAGTAACCGCCCTCGCTTTGCTTCGGTTTTCTTATTTTTTTATATACCTTGGGTTAGATTATTGGAGTTTTATTAAGGATCCCTAATTTTTTTGAAAATATAATATAGCCTATGTTACTCGGGGATAGTGTAGCTTCCTAACAGTGAAAGAATTTTTCAAATCGGTTCAGTAGTTACGGAGCCTATTCAATGCAAACAAAAAATCAAATCTTTCCTCTTTATGTATTAGTATAGATTACTAATATAATATTAAGTAAGAATTGTTTTTTGTATCTAGTAATTGACACAAAGAAAATAGTAATTGAACTAATTCGATCACTACCTAACTTTCTAGGATCACTGAGCTGGTTTAAAGACCTGAAATTTTCATCAAAATCGGTCACGCCGTTTTGGTACCCATAGAAAACATACAAACACATGGGTTTTATACCATTATCATTACTTTAAATGATTGAAAAGGTCGTCCCAACCACCTCATGTGAATCCAGCCTAAGGGGAAGAATTCAGTAATTTAAGTAAATGTAGGGCGCGAGTTTACATGTACATTAATGTATACTTTTTAACATGCGTGACACGTATCGCGGGCGCGGCGTAGCGTTGGCAAAACAGGCGGAAATATTTTCATTTAAATTTAACTTACACTAAAACCTATTTCTTTGTCTAATAGATTGACCCCAATCTTGTACAGGCATACTTGGATGTTGTAAGCAACTATTTAAACTTGTTTGGTGGGTTTTGCGTAAAGATTATTATTATGCGGTTTTGCGTAAAGATTATTATGCGGTTTTGCGTAAAGATTATTATTATGCGGTTTACGTAAATATTATTATTATGCGGTTTTACAAAGATAAAGATTATTATTATGCAGTTTTGCGTAAAGATTATTATGCGGTTTTGCGTAAAGATTATTATTATGCGGTTTACGTAAATATTATTATTATGCGGTTTTACATAGATAAAGATTATTATTATGCAGTTTTGCGTAAAGATTATTATGTGGTTTTGCGTAAAGATTATTATTATGCGGTTTTACGTAAAGATTGTTATTATGCGGTTTACGTAAATATTATTATTATGCGGTTTTACAAAGATAAAGATTATTATTATGCAGTTTTGCGTAAAGATTATTATGCGGTTTTGCGTAAAGATTATTATTATGCGGTTTACGTAAATATTATTATTATGCGGTTTTACATAGATAAAGATTATTATTATGCAGTTTTGCGTAAAGATTATTATGTGGTTTTGCGTAAAGATTATTATTATGCGGTTTTGCGTAAAGATTATATTATGCGGTTTTACGTAAAGATTATTATTATGCAGATTTGCGTAAAGATTATTATTATGCGGTTTTGCCCGCGTTTTTGAGATAATAATTACGCTATATGTTATTCTAGTTCATGGTCTATCTGTGTGTTCAGTTTCATGAAAATCCATTCAGTAGTTTTTGCGTGAAAGAGTAACAAACATACATACATCCTCACAAACTTTCACTTTTATAAATATTAGCAAAAGATAATAGTTTATTAAACTTGACAAGTGCGAGTTAAACTCGCTTGGAGAGGGTTCCGTACGTTGATTTTGTTTTTACCGTAATTTTTATGTTTTATTAATTTTTTCCTTTTTATAAGACCAGAGACTATAAGTAAAGAACTAAATATTTTTTGAATTTTTCTCAAAATTTTAACTTCAGCAGTTACGGAATTAAGGTAGGGGAGGGGAAGGGGGGGGGAGTGGTCAATTTTTGTTTTCAATTTTCGGTCTTTCTTTAATAATTTAAAACTATCCATTGTACAACTAAAACAATAAAAATATATGTATTTTAGATCCTTACAACAGTCCTTTCTTTTGACATACCATACGATACAGTTTGCAGAACAGTTTTTTAAATATGAATTTCGTTAGCAAAAATCTAAATTCATTTGTTTTTTTAATACCTTCATCTTTGGATTGCAAAAAAGCACATGAATACCAAATTTCAACTCATTTGGTCTAGTAGTTTTGGAGAAAATTGGCTATGAATGGCGGTCGCCCAGACACGAGTGATCCTATAAATGTTCCGTTTTTCGTTTTTTCGTACGGAACCCTAAAAACAGTCGAATTGATAACTTCCTCCTTTTTTTGAAGTCGCTTAATAAAACCCATTTTATGTACTGTCATTGTGACATGTAATGCATTAAATAAAATGTAAATGAAATGAAATTAACTCTAAATATGACTATGAGCAGTTACAAATCTCAGTATATCGAAACATAAATAATGTAGGATTTGTTACATCTCAATCCATCATAAGTTAGAATGAGATTTCATCCCGGATCACTGGGATTCAATCATTTCTCGAACGAAACCTTGTCGATTCAACTCAAGGCAATATACATTTTATTACAGGAGAAAAAGGATTAAATTAGGAATGAAATATTAGATTACTAAAAAAGTTACCTTTCGTCTGGTAATTCCACTTCGCTTCGGTACTGGAAGTATTTCTCGTAAATGCGCTTTATTTTGGACAAGCGAAAAAATTCCCAAAAATAGGTTATATGATGATTGACAGTTAAAACTGTGATTTCTGATTGTTTAAATACTCGTAGTTTACAGTGTAATAATATTAATCAAGGGTAATTTTAATAGTTATTTTTTAGTTCTATAAATGAAACGACTGTGATTTTTGATTAAATCAGTCTAACCAAGCTATGGGTGTATAATTTTTTCCCCAAACACTTTTGATCACGAATGTACAAATGTTTCACATAATACAACATATTTACCTTTTTTTAAAGCGGGATGAGTTGACCAAAGAAAAATAATAACAATATTAATGTGGACAACTTATCCCGCGGGATGAGTTAACCAACTACTCGAATTTACAACGAAAACTATCACGACTATGTTAGCATAAATAGTTAATGAGTAAAAGTCGATAAACTTACTACTTCGTAACTCTACATTGCCTAGTTATTTTTTATTTGAAAGGTTGACATTGATTCCATTCCAAAATTTTATTAATCCTTGAGGAATTGAGGGAAATCTTAATACTATAGATATAGTGGCGGTTTTTCTTAAACCGTTTCTTTGAAGTCGTTTTAAATTTAAATTAATTTTAAAAGATTTAAATTATGTTCAGTGAAATTTGAATAAGTCCTTTAAAAAAGTTAATATTTTTATTTTATTATGCCTTATGTTTTCTAATAAAACATTATGTCATGGTTATTTTGTATACTAACTTAGGCCCGCGGCTTCACCCACGGTAGAGTGGTTCCGGGATAAAAAATTGCTTATGTGTTAATGCAGGGTATAGACTATCTCCATTCCCAGTCTTGTTTTAATAGGATTATATTTAGTGAAATTGAAATCAGGCCCTTAAAGAAACCTTAATATTTTATTTGATTAAGCCATATTTAAGCTGGTTATACAATGATCAAGTTTACTTATCAAGTTTGCAGCGGACTTGATGCGGCATCCAGTAAACTTGACGGTGTATGGCTATGAATAAATAAACGCTAACACACTCATACCCCCGCAGTAGGTAATCACCTGTGTCGCGGGCGGCATGGACGACACATATAACACATCACAATCACACCCTGCACCCGAGTACAAATATTTATCTGTCACATAAATATCTACCTCGGTTGGGACTCGAAACCAGGACCCCTCGCTTCGCAGGCAGGGTCGCTACCAACTAAGCTATAGGGTCGTCTGTCTGGCTATATAGCTATCTCATGCAAACTGGATACCGCATCAAGTCAAACTGCAAACTGACAAGTAAACTTGAACGTGTATCGTCAGATTTATGTCCCTAAAATGTCATTTTATATTTATTTTGGTATACAAAATAGTTTGGAAGTTTCTATGACGGTTATAAATTGAAGTAACTAAAATACATTTTACCAACTATACTACGTATGTTGTATCAAAACTCTAATGATAATAATGTAAAGAGAGGTAGATATGTCACTAGCGCGCCGACGATGAAGACCGTAAGAACAGGCAATTGACCGTTCTGCTCGTAGTCGCTCTGTCAATACAAGACGATACGCACGCTTTTGTTTTTGTCAGAAGTGCTTGACATTTGACATACAGCGTTAAAATGCCTTCGTGTATTATACCAATGTGATTGGTGTAGAGAAAAAAAAGATATACGTGTGTGTTGTAGCTCTTTTCGGAACAGATTTTTTGGTTGATTTGTAAGGGTATCTATATTTTTTTAAATAATATCATTGCAAAACTCGAGTGAAATTCTTTACTCTCATGCCAGACTTTACTGACATATAGTACGTACATCATTGATAAATCTCTCTGAGCTGTGAGTCGTTTTGTTGCCAAATTTCAAGATTTTAGGTCACCGAATGTCGTCTGTAAACTTCATTAAAAAGAAACTTAGGAATAAATACTACTAGCTGCCCGGACAGACTTCGTTCTGTCAATTTTTTTTTATTAAAACCTTCCGTGAGATGTAGGCTATCCTATCTTTCAAGTTGGATCAAACTGCAGACGGTGTGCAAATTTGATTAAACTCGGTTCAGTAGTTTAGGAGTCCATCGCGGACAGCGTCACACGTAATTTATATATATTAAGATATATAAGACGACCCTGTATCCTAGTTGAAGCGACCATGCCTGCGAAGCGAGGGATCCCGGGTTTAATTCCCGGCCGGGGCAGATATTTATGTGACAGATAACAATTTAATGGTCACAATATTAACAATTTAATGATAACAATTTAGTGGTCTTTTACTGTTGGCCTCATTCGAAGGCTCAAAGTCACACAGCGCGCTATGGAACGAGCTATGTTAGGTATTTCACTACGAGATAAGATTCGTAACGATGAAGTCCGTAGGCGAACAAAAGTTACCGACATAGCTCGTAGAGTTAGCTGGCTGAAGTGGCAATGGGCAGGCCACATCGTTCGAAGGACAGATAACCGATGGGGTCGCAAAGTCCTCGAACGGCGGCCACGTCTCGGTAAAAGAAGCACTGGTCGCCCCCCGACCAGGTGGACTGATGACCTGAAGAAGACGGCGGGAAGCCGCTGGATTCAGAGGGCCCAGGACCGGTCGGAGTGGCGCCAATTAGGGGAGGCCTATGTCCAGCAGTGGACTTTAAAAGGCTGTTAGATAGATAGATAGATAGATAGATAACAATTTGTATTCAGGTGTTATTGTGATGTGTTATATGTGTCGCCCGTGCCCCCTGCGACACAGGTAAAAACCTACTGCGGGGGTATAAGAGTGTAGAAGTTTATTTATTTATTTATAATGTATAAAACATATTTCTGATTAACTTCAAAGAAATTACACCTTTTCATTTAATGAATAACACACACGGTTTTACAATATTGATATTTCTGTTGTATTCGTGTCTAAAGAGCTGGAAGGAATATATTTAGACTTATCAGTCCTATCACCATTAATAAAATCATTATGCGTCTCGCATTTAAGCCCACGATCCTTATTTTACTTTATTTATGACGAGTAACCGCCCTCGCTTTGCTTCGGTTTTCTTATTTTTTACACCTTGCGTTACATTATTGGAGTTTTATTAAGGATCCCTAATTTTTTTGAAAATATAATATAGCCTATGTTACTCGGGGATAGTGTAGCTTCCCAACAGTGAAAGAATTTTCGAAATCGGTTCAGTACTTTCAGAGCCTATTCAATGCAAACAAAAAATCAAATCTTTCCTCTTTATATATTAGTATTGAAGTATAGACGAGTAACCGCCCTCGCTTTGCTTCGGTTTTTTTATTTTTTTACACCTTGGGTTACATTATTCGAGTTTTCTTAAGGATCCCTAATTTTTTTTCAATATAATATAGCCTATGTTCACCGGGGATAGTGTAGCTTTGTAACAGTGAAAGAATTTTTGAAATCAGTTCAGTAGTTTCGGAACCTATTCAATGCAAACAAAAAATCAAATCTTTCCTCTTTATATATTAGTATAGATTAGGTAAGCTATATCTTAAAATTAGATGGAGTTGAAAATCCTTGTTTTACTTTATTTATTATTTCACTTACTTTGTTTATTATTTGTTAACATATGATACGTATGGAAAAGTTCCTTTTATGGTGGTGGTAGACCGTTTATTCCTAAGTGTGGGTTACGCAGCGAAAAAAATAGATGGTCTTAGAATTATAAAGAAAAACTGTAGATTTGGATTTGGAGGTCTAAACTAAAAAACCGGCCAAGTGCGAGTCGGACTCGCCCATGAAGGGTTCCGTAGCAGCAAGTAACGTAATATAAAAGTTCTTGTAGTTCGTTGTAACTTTGATCAATGTTTTTTGCGGTTTACGATTTATGACGTATTAAAAAAAAAACTACTTACTAGATCTCATTCAAACCAATTTTCGTTGGAAGTTTGCTTGGTAATGTACATCATATATTTTTTTTAGTTTTATCATTCCCTTATTTTAGAAGTTACAGGGGGGGGGACACACATTTTACCACTTTGGAAGTGTCTCTCGCGCAAACTATTCAGTTTAGAAAAAAATGATATTAGAAACCTCAATATCATTTTTGAAGACCTATCCATACATATCCCACACGTATGGGTTTGATGAAAAAAACATTTTTGAGTTTCAGTTCTAAGTATGGGGAACCCCCAAAACTTATTGCTTCTTTTCTATTTTTGTGTGAAAATCTTAATGCGGTTCACAGAATACATCTACCTACCAAGTTTCAGTGGTATAGCTCTTATAGTTTCGGAAAAAAGTGGCTGTGACATACGGACGGACGGACAGACAGACAGACAGACAGACAGACAGACAGACAGACAGACATGACGAATCCATAAGGGTTCCATTTTTTGCCATTCGGCTACGGAACCCTAAAAACTGTGAAGATATCGAAAATACTGTAAATCTACAGTTAAAACTGTAGGGTTGGCAACTCTGCTTATTGTTAGCACGTGCGCAGGTAGCCGTTTATCGAAGGGTCCGGCGCTGCACATTCCTATCTCTTTTAATAATAAACGCTAACACACTCATACCCCCGCAGTAGGTTATTACCTGTGTCGCGGGTGGCATAGACTACACATAACACATCACAGTAACACCCATGACCCGAGTACAAATATTTATCTGCCACATAAATATCTGCCCCGGCCGGGAATCGAACCCGGGACCCCTCGCTTCGCAGGCAGGGTCGCTACCAACTAGGCTACAGGGTCGTCAAGTTTTTTGACTTTTTGACTTTTGACTTTTAATGACCTGACGACTCAGATGATAACGCGCATACTATAGATTCCAGCGTATCTGTGCTTTACGCTTCCCGCCCACGTCCGATAATCGGTGACCGATTTTTGTACTAGAAAAATAGAACGTACTGATAGCAATAGTGCAACGCACACGTCCTATAAAAAGTCTGTCAGAAATAATATGGCAGGAAAAATAGGCCCGATTATCGGTCCTACAAAAAGACTGACGTGGGCGGGAAGCGTTATGATGACACGGATAATCCTACTATGTCCAGTGCAGCGAGATACTACGAGTTCTATATATTATAGATGTGAAAGTTTGTATGGATTTCGTCGTTCTTTCACGCCAAAACTACTGAACGAATTTTCATGAAATTTAGCATACAGATAGACCATGATCTGAAATAACATATAGGGTAGTTATTATCCCGGAAAATGCGGTAAAAGTCGCAGGAAGAGCCCTAGTTTATGATCTTTTTCTATTCAATGATGAATCTGATCTTACTAATCTAATTTACTTACACCGATACGGAACTCTAGCCACGTCCTCACGGAACCCTAAACAATACTACAGAAATACTGAATTTGATACCCACATCACATATAGCAAATAACAACTTGGACCAAAGCCAACGTCAGACGAATGTCAAGCAATTTCTTAGCAATGTTTATGATGCAATGCCACTATCAAATGAACTGGAATAACGAGATGAGTATATAAAGCGAGCAATGGACTATCTGATTATAGATTTAGTGATGTCATGGTTTGAAAAATGTAGTGCATGTATGTATTTTATTTATCCTACAGAGATACATTGATGTACAAAAGTGGGTAATAGGCATGATAACTGATTTTGAAATACTGTTCTATATTGTTGGGAAATATATTAAAATTACAACGTATATCATATTTCCGCAAAAATATAAGGTTTAGTATAAAATAAATACATTTCAAATTATAAGTTTAAAATTCGCACCAAAACGCTTCAAACTGTCATGGCGCGGTTGTGACGTCAGTCCTCAGGAAAACAAAAGACAATACGTCATTATTAGTATGATGATATTCATTCGTTTTAAGAAGTGTGACGTATTTCGCGCTAATTGAGACTGACTGGCGTTTTAGCTAAGATGGCGGCTTGCCGTATTTTGTAGTTTTATTTTATCAAAAATATTGTTTATCTCGCTAATAATAATACGATAAATGTGTGTTTTGTAATCCATTAACAGGGTTTCATTAAATACATAATTTAATTTTAGTGATTTTTACTTACTGTCATCATGCCTATTGTCTTTTTATCAGTCTTGCGGCAGACAGTCGCGGTCAGTCGTACACCCTTGTAGCTTATGTCAGCTGTTTATCACTATCCCACAATCTATGCATTTTTGTGGTACACTTTACTGAGAAGCTATCACACTTTCGAGTTTGAGCTTTGACATAGTATTTTCTATTTGTGTCTAGATCGGTTATCAATCATAAAAATATTATTTTATCCACACTTAAAAAAATATAATTTAAATAAGAGTTTTATTGTATTAGTACGCCATCTTTAAGAAAATTATAAATACTTTTATAGTAATTTTAACACCATCTGTTTAAAAAAAGCTTTTATAGTATGAATGGAGCATAACATAATGAAAAAATGTAGGAATTCTCTTAAAAAAACTGTCTTCAAAATTACTAGGTAGACAACTTCGCAAGCCCTCCTAAAGCACCGCTTTTTTGTTAGTTGTATAATGTAATCTATACTAATATTATAAAGGGGAAAGATTTGATTGTTTGTTTGCATTGAATAGGCTCCGAAACTACTGAACCGATTTGAACAATTCTTTCAATGTTGGGAAGCTACACTATCCCCGGGTGACATAGGCTATATTATATTTAAAAAAAAGTTAGGGATCCTTACTAAAACTCCAATAATGTAACTCAAGATGTAAAAAAATAAGAAAACCGAAGCAAAGCGAGGGCGGTTGCTCGTACCTTATAACAATAAGAAAGAAAACCATCTCAATTCATATGAATCGCGTTTATTTTACATGCAGGTAACAGACTCGTGCAAGAATTTTATTTATTAATTTGGACGGTAAGCTTCGAAGGAATACATGAATTAGAATCATGTGACATTGGACTTCGTGGACCTGTGTACTCTATTTTTATTCGACTACCAAGGAAGAGCTATGTTTTTTACGTGCATAAGTGTATCAGTGATACCTATATGAATAAAATATTTTGACTTTGACTTTGACTATATTGACAGTCCTTACGTATAAGGCGACATGTCAAAAATGGCAATTTTTTATTGCATAGATGGCTTTAGATTGAGAATACGCTCATTCTTATTCAAGGTTTTTATTTGAATACAATGTATTTTATTAGTTAAACAAGTCTTATATGAAAATAGTATAACTAATTATTATGTCTTGATTACCTCATATTATTGTCCAAACCGCTAGACCAATTAATAAAATTGAGATATCGTTAGATTTGTCTTCATAACCCAAGTGTTTTTAGATAGGTGACATTGAAGAAAACAAATATGGTGGCTGTGAGATGCAATTGTCTAAAGTATCAAAAAATAAAAATAAATCGAATAATGCAATATGGATATCAAATTAAAGAGCTCACCATAAGGATTTCAAAAAGGTATCATGATAGCTATTTGATAGCAGGCGGGTTTTTTTTTAATTTTTAACCGACTTCAAAAAAAAGGAGGAGGTTCTCAATTCGACTGTATTTTTTTAAGTTCGTTACCTCAGAACTTTGGACTGGGCGAAACGATTTTGATGATTATTTTTTTAATCGAAATCTGGTGGCTGTCATGTAGTCCCATATAAATTTTATTGAGATCTGACAATGGCATCCATGATAAAACCAAAAGTTTTAAATTTGTATTAAGTAAGCGCGACAAATGAACGAATAACTCAATATCACGTCAACCGATTTCGATGATTATTTTTTTAATCGAAAGCAGGTGCTTGTCACGTAATCCCACATAAATTTTAACCAGATCTGACAAGTAGTTTTAGAGTAACTTTGAAGTCGGTTATTTTTTGTTAGTAAAATTTAGATTATTAAATTTATACTAGTTTGACGACCCTGTAGCCTAGTTGGTAGCGCCCTGCCTGCGAAGCGAGGGGTCCCGGGTTAGATTCCCGGCCGGGGCAGATATTTATGTGACAGATAAATATTAGTACTCGGGTGCAGGGTGTGATTGTGATGTGTTTTATGTGTCGTCCATGCCACCCGCGACACAGGTGATAACCTACTGCGGGGGTGTGAGTGTGTTAGCATTAGTAAGGTTTAACTATCAACTTGTAAAACATTTGACTACACAACTACGGAATAGTTAAATTTAACATATCTCTAGATGAGCTGGAGTTGGGAAAGTTTTGATGAATTTATAAGTTGTGACTTATCTGTCTCTTGGGTGTACCTACTTGTAAAGTATGTTTTAGATCATTTGTAGTTTATTTAAACTACTTTTTACGAAGGGTTTCCTCGCGTTGACCTTAAGGAAGACATTTTCCGGATTTGGTAAGGTATTTAGGTCCGTACCCAAAGGGTAAGAACGGGACCCTATTACTAAGACTCCACTGTTTGTCTGTCTGTCTGTCACCAGGCTGTATCTCATGAATCGTGATAGCTAGACAGTTGCAATTTTCACAGATGATATATTTTTGTTGCCGCTATAACAATAAATACTAAAAAAAGAATAAAATAAATATTTAAGTGGGGCTCCCATACAACAAACCAGATTTTTTTGCCTTTTTTGCTCTATATAAAAACAGCAACAAGTAGACGCTTAAAATATTCCCAGAATGTGTCTAATGTTGTATAAATAATGGTACGGAACCATTCGTGCGCGAATCCGACTTGCACTTGGCCGGGTTTTTATTTAACTAGCCAGCAAACGAGCTGATGATCCACCTGATAGTAATTGGCTATCGTCATAAGGCATCACTGATGCGTTGGTTGCCGGGTTAAAAAGAAGATAGATAAAAAAAGAAACGTCCCTCAAGCCCTCAGCCGGAACACTGACTCAAGAGCGTGGCAGCAAAGAGAAATAATAATATAATTATTAATAAAATAATCAATAATAGGACCTACCCTCAAGAGAAGCCATCAATTCGCCTCTTACGACGTTCATCTTCTGTGAAATCTACATATGTATATCATGTTAAAACGATTTTATATTTGAATTTGAATTAGACTATGCAGTGCAGAAACGATCGACATCCAAGTGGAGTAATTCAGTATCTGGATGGATGGATGGAGTTTATTCCTTGCCAATATATATCTATCCTATGAAATGATATTATCTAACCATCAGGTGACTGCATCAGATACTGAGATGGATTAGTGATGTTTAATCAATATATCGATGTATAACATGCAATGATCAATGGCTTTAACCTATAATGGCTCACTACTGATCTCACTAAATTCTACTTTAGTACGTACGTACGTAGTGCATACTCCACCAGGCTGCTCCAGTGCGGATTGGTGGAGGGGTGTGGCCACTACCAACCCAAGTGTCGGAAGTTTTTTTAACCGACTTCAAAAAAGGAGGAGGTATTCAATTCGACTGTATTTTTTTTTTCGAAAGCTGGTCCTTGTCATGTTGTTTCACTCAAATTTGAATGACATTTGACGAGTAGTTTTTGAGTTATCCCTAATTTTGAAGTCGGTTTTTTTTTATCAAGAATTATTTAAATTATACTCGTAATTGGTTATCTTAAGCACTTAATGGTTTGAAACGATTTATTCTGCTATACATTTTGTACTGAAATAAATTCAGATACATAATTTTTCAAACTGACTATCCAATATATCTATCTATATATATATCTCTATCTGTCTATATATCTATCTATCTACCAAATCTTGTCGTAAGAATTATGACAAACATTTACTGTAACATACATAACTCCGAATTTAAACCATTCACTCTTAACTAACCTATATCGCTTTAAGCTCCTATAATTTAACTAACTACATAACCACATTAAAATATTAATTTAATTTATCGATAAGGCCCAGCACATCCCTACCCTTTAAATTAGTTCAGGGCGACCGTCTCGTGATTAAATTTTCAGCCAGAGTCAACAAACTGATGGACTGGACCGACATACCGTTATATAATACATACATACATACATACATAATACATACACACTTGTAACCCTCACTTTACTTCGATAGATATCTTGGTACCTAGCTACCTAGCTAGCCGTATTGGGGTGGCTTAGAATACTAACCCCAATCTCACGCCGGATGGATGTCGTAAAAGGCGAATAAAACCGGCCCGCTGGTGGTAGGGCCCCTCGAGGGATTATATTGGTAATATTGATTTTAATTGCTAATTAATACCATTATTATTTCTCCATGGAGTTCGCCTAGATAGCCACCACCCTTGAGCATGAGTCAGCCGCCAAACGACTCGTCGTGTTCCGGCTGGGGGCTTGAGAGCCAGTTCTTTCTTTCTTTTTCTTCTCTCTTTCTTGGCCGGCAACGCATCGGTGATGCCTTTGGTGTTGCTGATGTTCATGGGCGACGATAGCCACTTACCATCAGGTGGATCGTCAGCTCGTTTGCCGGCTATTTACATAAAAAAAAACCCGAATGCTAAACGATTGCTATTTATAGTTGAAGGCGTAAACCTCTTTTTCTGTTATACGTATAATTCTAGCGGATACCCGGCGCTAAAATTTGTAGCGTCTACTACGTTAAAACATATAAGTTACGCTGAAAATTCTTATATGGGTAAAGCCGAAAATCGAATTCAAGGACGGTCCGAATGTGCCTAATGCATTGTTTTAGGCTTCAGCATTTTAACTTAATGAAAGCTACAAATCCAAAGATTTTTATGAATAATAAATGCTAATGAAGGCTATATTTTAACAAACGAAAGCTAAAAATAAATAACACCGTTAAAGTAAAACAATCAATGATATTATGGGTACAAAAAGAGACTGATTAATCCAAGAGCATGCAGAAATTGAATCAGCCTAATTCAGTCACTTGTCGTAACTTTATTCAGATATGTCACATAAAGTTAGTTCAAGAAAAATTAATCAGAAGTAATATTGTAGGTGCAATATAAAACTCATATTTTAATAAAAGTTATAATACTTTTAACAGTAAAACTTGATTTATTAATTAACGAGTAACCGCCCTCGCTTTGCTTCGGTTTTCTTATTTTTTAACACCTTATTGGAGTTTTATTAAGGATCCCTAATTTTTTTGAAAATATAATATAGCCTATGTTACCCGGGGATAGTGTAGCTTCCCACCAGTGAAAGAATTTTTCAAATCGGTTCAGTAGTTTTGGAGCCTATTCAATGCAAACAAAAAATCAAATCTTTCCTCTTTATATATTAGTATAGATAAAAACATTGTAATAATTATTACACAATTATGACGTCATAATTGTGTATTATATATTTTTAAGACTCATCTTAAAATGGAGGGCAGTAAAATATCTATACTAATATTATAAAGACGAAAGATTTGATTGTTTGTTTGCATTGAACATTCTCCGAAACTACTGAACCGATTTGAAAAATTCTTTCACTGTTGGGAAGCTACACTATCCCCGAGTGACATAGGCTATATTATATTTTCATGAAATTAGGGATCCTTAATAAAACTCCAATAATGTAACCCAAGGTGTAAAAAAATAAGAACACCGAAGCAAAGCGAGAACGGTTACTCGTCTTTGATAAAAATAGAGTTTCACAGCACAAAGGGAGGACGCATTTAAACGAGACAGGCTGTTGACCCCAGCGGACATACAACGAAACTTGAAGATTTTACGTTCACACAATTACTATGGACACACAATATTCTAACTGACTTTAACAAACATGTGAATAGTTCAAAAACTAAATAAGATTAGTGCTTCAGAAAATGTGAATACGTGCAATGTTATAATGTAACAAGATACATAATCTAAATTTTACTAACAAAAAATAACCGATTTCAAAGTCTCAAAAACTACTTTTCAGATCTCGTTCAAATTTATGTGGGACCACATGACAAGCACCTGCTTTCGATTAAAAAAAGAATCATCGAAATCGGTTGGCGTGATATTGAGTTATTCGTCAATTTGTCGGGCACATTTTAACACAAATTTACGACTTATGTGGTTTTCTCACGGATGCCATTATCAGATCTCAATAAAATTTATGTGGGACCACATGACAGCCACCAGCTTTCGATTAAAAAAACAATCATCAAAATCGGTTCGCCCAGTCCAAAGTTCTGAGGTAACAAACATAAAAAAAATACAGTCGAATTGAGAACCTCCTCCTTTTTTTGAAGTCGGTTAAAAAGAGGTAATTATGTCACTAGCGCGCCGACGATGAAGAGCGTAGGAACAGGCAATTGACCGTTCTGCTCGTAGTCGCTCTGTCAATACAAGACGATACGCACGCTTTTGTTGTTGTCAGAAGTGCTTGAAATTTGACATACAGCGTTAAAATGCCTTCGTGTATTATACCAATGTGATTGGTGTAGTGAAACAAAAGATAAACGTGTGTCTTGTAGCTCTTTTCGGAATAGGTTTTTTGGTTGATTTGTAAGGATATAGCGTATCTATATTTAAATACCAGTATCTACTAAGATTTGAACCTCACAAATAGATGAATAAAACCGTTCAAATACAACTTAATAATTTAAAAACTAAATAAACGATTTTATAGTGCCATTGTAGGAGCTAAAGAAAAAAATTGTGAACGCGCTCTTATCCGTAAGGAGTTCCCTCGTCTGGAGCCAACCCTAAAAATATTATCAGGTCATACTTATCATACAAATGCATTGCCATCAGAACCATAGATATATGCAAAATTTTGACGAATAATACTAGTTTTAACTCAATTGTTTATTATTATTATTATTATTATTGTATATTTTAACTAATAATACTTGTTTTAACTCAGATTTTTTATTATTATTTATTAAAATAAACAAACAGTGCAAGCTAAATAAAAGCTTGTAAAAATAATTAACTTTGAAGAAATAGCGTTTGATAAGAACCTCTTAAATTATCGGTAAGTCACCATAAAAAAGTCACCATATTTTATTTGAGGCGTTCCTTTTTTTCCTCATGGATTCCATTCCCATGGTTCATATTAAGGTTCGATTCCCAGCGAGGTAGAGTATCCCAGCCATCATAGAGAAGTTACGTGAAAACTTGGAATAAAATTTCAGTTCATCAATATTAGGAATGTTGACACTAATTGTAAATTAATAAATATGTATAATGATTTTCATTTTTTATTTTTTTTTATGGAAATAGCCGGCAAACGAGCTGACGATCCACCTGACGGTAAGTGGCTATCGTCGCCCATGAACATCAACATTACCAAAGGCATCACTGATGCGTTGCCGGCCAAGAAAGAGATAAGAAAAAGAAAGAAAGAACTGGCTCTCAAGCCCCCAGCCGGAACACGACGAGTCGTTTGACTCATGCTCAAGGGTGGTAGCTATCCAAGCAAACCCCATGGAGAAGTAATAATAGTAATAATGGTATTAATTAACAATTAAAATCAATATTACCAGTATAATCTCTCGAGGGCCCCTACCAACAGCGGGCTGGATTTATTCGCCTTTTACGACACCCATCCGGCGTGGGATTGGGGTTAGTATTCTAAGCCGCCCCAATACGGCAAGTTGTTTTTAAATAGTACATTATTATTTTTATTAAATTTTTTCCGTGAATATTATTGTTCGATGTATAAAATAAAATATAATCCTAAAATTATTCAACATCCTTAATTGTAAACCGAAGTCTTTTTAAATCGTATAAACGTAAGTAAATTGGCATAAAAATAAAGAAAGAGACGGCACGATAAAAGACAAAGACCTCGTCTCTTGTTCCTTGTTTTTGTATTCCTTTGTCATTTTATTAGTAGAACTTTGTATGTCCTTTTCTTTGTTCTAAGTATCGCGTTTTTATTGAATGTCGAATAATTGGCGTCATTTGAAGAGCCAAGGTTTTTATATCGTAGTATGTATGTAGTAGAGGAGAAATGACTCATATAGGGAGGGAGATTAGAAAGAACGAAAGAAAGAAAGACATGTTTATTTCACCTAAATTACCTACAGAAACAAATTATAGCCAAAAAAAACAATACAATATTTACATGTAAGATAAGGGGCCATCCATAAATTACGTCACACGTTAGGGGGGAAGGGGGGGGTCGATGAAGTGTGACATAGTGTGACAAGGGGTGGGAGGGGGTCCTAAATTTCGTGACGTCACATTTCAAAATCGAATAATTGGTATGTATAGGTAAATATTAAAAAAAAAATTAACCCACTTGTTACGGATATAACTTTTTTTGATGGAACTTGCCGGTTTTTGGTATGCCGTATAGTAGTAAAGTAAATAATAAGAAAAAATTAAAAAAAAATTCTAACTCTTGTGGAAATGCTGGAAAATGGTGTTTGATATACGGAACGCTAGTAATATGTACTACCGTGAAATGTTTGTATGAAATACTTGTTTATAGTGAGTTTTAGTCAGATTATATAATAAATAACATATGAATATAGTTTATTCTAATATATTATTTATTACCAATGCCACTTGATAAGTATATTATGTAAAAACCTTGTTGCTGAGTGAATTACGGAGGATTTTCATCAGATTTATCTGATCTCTTATTACTTGCTAGACAACTGAACTACTGAGATTACATCTTTCGCATCATCATCATCATCATTCTGATGCTGCTGGTGATGATGACGACGCCTGCCCTAGTTACTACCTGGCAGGTTTTGTTGTGTCACATTTTCGCCTTCCTATCCTTCAAGGGCTTTATCCATCCTTCACTCCAAATGGATCTCCATGTTCGTGGCGGTTACATGTCGCCAGTTCGCTCGTGTTGAAGGTCACTGGGATCCATCCTAGTACTATCCAGGTTAACCAGGAAGGTTCGCAAATGTGTTGGTGGTTTTTTAACACGTTTGTCAAGTTCTCAAGTTTGTCAGTACCCTAGAAGGTGAATCATCCTAGAAACTGGAGAGGTTATATACGGATCCCAAGTATCTTTATTGGCAAGTAACGCATTACTGATGGCTTTGGTGTTACTAATATTCATGAGCATAGATGACTGCTACCATGAGCTATTCATTTGTAGGGTATTTTTACATCAAAAAGTAATAATTGCATTATGATCTTCAATGACAAAACATGGTAGACTATATTACTATCGTTTGTTATACGGAACACTAACTTTATCGTCAATTTAGTGACATATTCTAAAACAAAATTTATTGATATATATTACGAAAATAATAAGAGCCATCTAATTCAACAAGTTTTCACAAGATATTTTTAAAAAACAGGAAATTCATATTATTTATGCCCTTTGAAAAATTAATGTCAAAAAAGGAGGAACTATCGACGCTCGTAAAATTTTGTATAACCGTTTAATTTGAAAACCAAATATGTCTTGTTATGAAGGAAACATATACCTAATATAAGCAATTAACAATACAATTTGAAACTGCCCACAGTTTGTTCAATATTTTTTAATGTACATTGATCCGTATATCAAACGATAGTAACAAATGGGTTAACGGAAATAAAACGTACTTCGGAACTGCTGTTTTAATTTAATAATTTCTAGGTGTAAAATTTCATAATATGTGACATCACACTAGGGGGGGGGGAGGTCTCACAAATGTGACCAGCTGTGACAAGGGTGGGGAGGGGTCGAAAAGTCATCAAATTAGTGTGACGTAATTTATGGATGGCCCCTAATGAAAAGGGTTCACGCTTAGCATAATGGTCGCGGAAAAAAAACCACGGCCGCTGGTTTTCAGAGTGACCCTCAAATTGTGCAGTTCGGATGATTGAGGGTAACACAATAACAGAACAATATATCCGACTCACTAATAAAATATCTAAAATAGTTGAAAAACTATCCAGTGATAAATAATAATCAAATGGCAATATGGAGAAGCACAGAACCACAGGTGGTATGAGTATAGCAGTTGTTGGCGGATTCAAGTTAGCCAGTGACTCCTGTACCCATAGATACCCATAGATACCCATAGATTACCCCCAATAGATACCGCATACAAGACAACTGACACGCGCCAACACGTACGTGCATTTGCAAGTTCACGACATTAGTGTCGACCAATACTGACCCGTCAAGTCCAAGTATGAATTAGAAATAGCCAATCACAACGCATTTTTTGTCCCCCGCAAGCCGCGCCTTCTGCCAAATTTTGTGAGTTCAAAGTCTAAGAAAATGTCACTTACGGCCGGTCTCAATAATGTACTAACAGATGGAAGACTGTGGATAGGGCTACCATTAGTATGTTATCTGTCATACTTGTCAATTTTTGCGTCTGAAAAATTGACAAGTATGACAGATAACATACTAATGGTAGCCCTATCCACAGTCTTCCATCTGTTAGTACATTATTGAGACCGGCCGTTAAGCGGTATCTATTGGGAGTAATATCTGTGTATACCAAATTTCAATTGATTACCATTAGATTAGTCATCTTATTTAACAGAGTTCGATGGTAAAGTAAATCACGTGCTACGAAATGCTACGAAGATCTACAAATAGCTACGCAGTGCTACGTCAAGCTACGAGGTACTACGAAACAAATGCGATTTTTTTGTTCTTGTCAAATCGTTTTTTAGGGTTCCGTAGCCAAATGGCAAAAAACGGAACCCTTATAAATTCGTCATGTTTGTCTGTCTGTCTGTCTGTCTGTCCGTATGTCACAGCCACTTTTCTCCGAAACTATAAGAACTATACTGTTGAAACTTGGTAAGTAGATGTATTCTGTAAACCGCATTAAGATTGTCACACAAAAATATAAAAAAAAACAATAAATTTTGGGGGCTCCCCATACTTAGAACTGAAACTCACAAAATTTTTTTTTATCAAACCCATACGTGTGGGGTATCTATGGATAGGTCTTCAAAAATGATATTGAGGTTTCTAATATCATTTTTTTCTAAATTGAATAGTTTACGCGAGAGACACTTCCAAAGTGGTAAAATGTATGTCCCTCCCCCCTGTAACTTCTAAAATAAGAGAATGATAAAACTAAAAAAATATATGATGTACATTACTATGCAAACTTCCAACAAAAATTGATTTGAACGAAATCTAGTAAGTAGTTTTTTTTTAATACGTCATAACGAACTAGAAGAACTTTTATATTATGTTACTTGCTGCCACGGAATCCTTCATGGGCGAGTCCAACACGCACTTGGCCGCTTTTTTTTAATGTCTGTGAGTCGAGAACCCTGCTATTTATCAAGCATTACCATTACTTCTCCAGTGCAGAGATTCTCCTCACAGGTGAGGCCATAATCTTTATGGCCAAGTCACTTCACACAACTTGACTTCGTAAGGGGCCATCCATAAATTAAGTCACACGTTAGGCGGGAGGGAGGGGGTCGATGAAGTGTGACATTGTGTGACAAGGGGTGGGAGGGGATCCTAAATTTCGTGACGTCACATTTCAAAATCGAATAATTGGTATGTATAGGTAAATATTAAAAAACAATTAACCTTGGGTTACATTATTGGAGTTTTATTCAGGATCCCTATTTTTTTGAAAATACTATATAGCCTATGTCACCCGGGAATTGTGTAGCTTCCCAACAGTGAAAGAATTTTTCAAATCGGTTCAGTAGTTTCGGAGCCTATTCAATGCAAACAAAGAATCAAATCTTTCCTCTTTATAATATTAGTATAGAAAAATAAAAATAATTCTTATTAACCGGTAAGTGTAACGCCCCAACTCAGAGTCACTAACGGTTACTTTAATCGCTCCTTACCCGTATTCAAGAACAACACTGTGAGGTCTCACAGTGTTTGCGAGTGCATAGTGGCATTAAAATCATTTCGTAAACAATACTTGATTGAAGTCCTTCGCTGTGCGTTTGTCAAAATCGATAAAGTAGCTGCCGAGCTACTTTACCGAACGCATAGTGTTGGTTTGACTTCTATCAAAATAGAAAGAAAGGATCGATTGTTTGTATTGTTATCTTTGTCTTTTGCCTGTGTCAAATGACTAGAGTGAAGTTAGCCGCATCAAATGGACCAATAAGAGGGCTGTATACAGCTCTGTGCGTCCGCACAGCCAAGTGATACTTAAGGGTCGACTGTGAAACAGAAGGCTTGCCATGACGAACGCACTGAGAAATGCCTTACTTCGCATAGTATTGCTTCTTTACTTACACAAGTATTGTTCTTGAATACGGGGGTTATTGTCACTTAAATCACCATACAAAGCAAAATTAATTAATAATTAAGGAGTGAACCGTTAGTGATTCGGTTTGGAGCGTTAAGGGGCGTAAATGTGTATTTATATTTATATTTATCTATACAAATAATTTAAATGGGGTGTCTACTAAGGGGTTTTACTGAGTGCATTTGGGTGTATACGCGGCACATATACCAAAACAACATTTTTTACAAATTTTGTCTGTCTGTCTGTTTGTTCCGGCTAATCTCAGAAATGGCTGGACTGATTTCGACGGGACTTTCACTGGCTAATAGCTGATGTAACAAGGAGTAACTTAGGCTACTTTTATTTTAGAAAAAATACTTTATAAGGCGATACGAAGTTCGTCGGGTCAGCTAGTTTAATATAAAATGTTTCTTAAATATTGCTTTAAAATATACAATATAACAAAAATACCGTAAATCCACGTTAATTTTTACGTAGACAATCTCAAACTCGTTATTACTTACAATTACAAGATCTTATTCTTTATTAAAACAAAAACGATGTTTTTCTTAACTTGACTAAACAAGGACTCGGAATGAAAACACGTTTCACCATATGAAAATATCTTCTTAAGAAAAAATCATTTATTCATAACATACGCCACTGACCTCAAAGAAATTTCAAACCTTGTGTATATAAAAATAAAGTCGAATCTCCTTTGGCGATGTTTTTTCAATCCATTGACTGCTTTTGCAGAGTATTTTTTCAGCTATTGTTTTGAAAGCTCGGTGTATTGATACATGGTTATAAAAACCTTACAGTTTTATGAATTATATTCCGAACAGCTGGAAAAATACAGTTTTCTCGATAATCATTTATTCATTGGACAGTATCTATGTATCTATCTTTTCTAAAGAGTATATAGAGGAAAGATTTGATTGTTTGTTTGCATTGAATAGGCTCCAAAAGTACTGAACCGATTTGAAAAAATCTTTTACTGTTAAAAAGCTACACTATCCCTGGGTGATATGGGCTATATTATATTTTCAAAAAAATTAGGGATCCTTAATAAAATCAAAGGTGTAAAAAAATAAAAGAACCGAAGCAAAGCGAGGGTGGTTACTTGTCTATACTAATATATAAAGAGGAAAGATTTGATTTTTTGTTTGCATTGAATAGGCTCCGAAACTACTGAACCGATTTAAAAAATTCTTTCACTGTTGGGAAGCTACACTATTCCCGAGTAACATAGGTTATTATTATATTTTCAAAAAAATTAGGGATCCTTAATAAAACTCCAATAATGTAACCCAAGGTGTAAAAAATAAGAAAACCGAAGCAAAGCGAGGGCGGTTACTCGTAATTAATAAACAGCTCTGTTAATACTGACAGAGAAGACACAGCCTAAACCAGTACAAAAAGCTGGTATTTTCCGTTTAAAAAATCTTTATTTCTCATAAGATTATTACATCAATTAAAATGAGAAACTTAAATACTAAATTAAGTTAAGGTTTGTGTCCGGCATGCATTCTTGTGTGTGAGTGTGTTTGTTTGTGTTGTATTTAGTTATTTATTTATTTTTATTGTTATTTACAACAGTACATACCATTTACGCTAATTAACGCAATATCATGTCATATCATCATTATTATATCATTTACCACAAATTCATAATTAACAGTGTAATGGTGGTGTAGGGGTCCACCATTAACAGACTCCAATAAGAATGATGCTCAGAAGGTCAAATAAAACTGCTGGTCTTGATGTTTTCTATGTGCAAGCGAATAGGAATGGTTTATTTGAGCACCCCTGCCTATATTTATATGCCTGGCTAAACTTACAATTGACCAATAGCAATTCATTTTATTTTCTTAACCAATTATAATACATAAATTTTGTCCAATGAGATTAAAATAATAATAATATTATTAAAACATTATGTACATCGTTAATAACAGACGAAACGCATAATAGTTCTGTCGCGCTCTAACCGACGATGGGCCGGTCGCCGGGCGGTCGTGCAGATTCGTGTGCGGCCTCTCGCAGATGCTTCGCCGGACGGTCTTATAAAAGCGCGCAGGACAGCGCGCGCGCACACTCGGCGGGCGGCGACGGCGCGGAACACATCTCCGGAACAGCAAGAAGAACTCGGAAGAAGCGGCTGCGGCGTTGAAGAAACTTGCTCGAAGATGGTCGTCGGATGCATGAAGATTAATTGAAGATAGTCTGCGTGTGAAGACGATGCGGCGCTGATGATATTTGCGGCTGTTTCATGTTTCTAAACGGAGACGTTATACGTTGAATTATCTCGCTTCAATATGCAGCTCGCAGTATCTCAGTAGCCGGGGGTAGATAGGAAATAAATATTTTCTTCAGACCTTCGCCTTCTGCGTTATAATAGTAGCAGGGTGTATATTATTTATTTACCCTTATTTGGCTGCTACAACAGTCAAAATAATAAAATAAGAATAATTAATACAAATTCATTTCAAATTAATAAAATACATGTCATAAATGTCAAGTTAATAAAACGCATTATTAAATAATCATGGGGTTTCGCTGAACCTTAGACACATATTAAGGACTTTCCTCCACATGTTCATGTGTTTTATGTGTGTTTGAGTGTGTATGTGTGTGTGAGTGTGTGTGCTTTGTCACTGTGTGAATCTTATTTAGTTAATAGATAGTTTTTTTTGTGTATTCCGACTGACTAGGTTTTCCTTAAGAGCTCACGCCCCAACTCAGACTCACTAACGGTTATTTTAATGGCTCCTTAGTAAAGAATCACCATACAAATTCTGTACTAAGCAGCGATTTAAGTAACCGTTAGTGACTCATTGAGGCGTCAGAGAAGCATCAACGTTCGAATTTTTTTTCTAAGATCGCCACGATCCTCCGGACTATGAGCGAATTGACGTCACACTATTATTTTCATGCGTTTTTCTTATTTGGTTCGTTCGTTTTATATTATATTCAGACCTCACATATTCATTCATTAACTAATTAGTTCATCGGTCCCTCTTTCAGTAAACGTACGTTTACCCAAATTGCGTTCAAAAGGTAATTGAATGAGTAATAAGTCAGTTATAATTTATTAATTGAATGTCATTCGCGAAGTCAATGATATATAAATATAAATACGTTATACCCTTACAAATCAACCAAAAAATTTGCTCCGAAAATAGCTACAACACACGTTTCACTACACCAATCACATTGGTATAATACACGAAGGCATTTTAACGCTGTATGTCAAATGTCAAGCACTTTGACAACAACAAAAGCGTGCGTATCGTCTTGTACTGACAGAGCGACTGCGAGCAGAACGGTCAATTGCCTGTTCTTACGCTCTTCATCGTCGGCGCGCTAGTGACATATCTATTTCTTTTTAACCGACGAAAAAAAAAGGAGGAGGTTCTCAATTCGACGCGTATATATATATATTTTTTTTATGTATGATCACTCGGCAATCGGCACAGGGTGGTCCGATTTTGATCATTCTTTTTTTAATGGATAGGGTATATCTTGAAGTTGGTCCCATATTTTTTTGAAAATTTTATTCCCACCCTAAAGGTACGAAAATAGGGGATGATTGATTATTCACCCACGGAATTTTTACCCGTTACCCCAATAACTTTGTACTGGATGATCCGATTTCGATGATTCTTTTTTATTGAATATTGTATACCTTGAAGTTACTCTTGTTTAAATTTGGAAAGAGAATTTTACCCCTAAAGGTACGAAAATAGGGGATGATTTATATTTCACCTACTACATTTTTACCTGGTAACTGAATATATCACCAATAACTTAATAATTTTCATAGCAACTAAAAATTAAAAAATAATTATTTTTTGACAAAAAATAAAACCAACAAAAAAAAAACTGAAAAGCGAAAAATAAAATAAACCATTTAGTATTATAAATTAAGATCCTAAATTAACTGAAAATAAATAATTTTGAGGCGGTGCCAAACCAATGAAAAAACAAACGGTGAAAAGATGTGCGCCGCGTTGCTGCTGCCGTGTGCATCGCATGCCACTGCCCTTATAAAATGAACTTTATGTAATTAATTTTGTTTGTTTGGCACGGTCTCAAAATTATTTATTTTCAGTTAATTTAGGATCTTAATTTATAATACTAAATGGTTTATTTTATTTTTCGCTTTTCAGTTTTTTTTTTCGTTGGTTTTATTTTTTGTCAAAAAATAATTATTTACATTATAATATCATTGCTTGAAGTCATATAGTTTCTGGGTATATTAAATTACCTCATTTACTGCGTTTTTATGTGGTTAATAATATAAAACAAGTTATGGAAATGTTTAAGTGAAAAATCATCCTCTAGTAGATACAAAAATGGAAAGTTTGTACGAGAAACAATAATTTCACCGAATATATAGATCTGATATTAATAGAAGTAGCAGATAATAGTATATTAGTATTAGATATAATGAAGTAAGCGTGCTGCTGAAAATTGGAATGTACTCTTGTTAAATGAATTAAAAAAAATTTGAAAATTCATCTCCTAAATGGCTGAAATAATGTTTCCGCGAAGTTGCGGAAACTAGAAGATTTATTGTTGGCTTCGATCGACCATAACTATCCATTTTTGACGATGCCTAGAGAATACTCCACTGCACTGCTTCAGTGCGAATAAGATTTATAGTATTTTGGCCTTAAGGTGAGGCCAAACGAGTGAAATATGTCAAATCCTTTGGGTTTCATATTAAACTCCTGTTTGTAACACACGGCGACGCAAAATGAGTATGGACTTTAGTATGAGACCGACTCATTTCACGTAACTCACAGCCACGGACATAAAAAAAGAACGGACGTAACCTTGTCTAATCGAGAGTGAAGCTGACAGCTGACAGCTCGCTTACCATGTGTGCGTAATTTTGTAATTTTTGATTCGCGATGGTGTCAATGTCGTAGCAGTATGGTGTCAATGTGTGGGTGTGTGTACTTGTACGAATAGAGAGTTGGTATTCCTATGGGTGCTTCACTGAATTTGTTTTTGGGATTACGTCCGTATTTTTTTTACGTCCGTGCTCACAGCTTAAAAAATACGCTCGTTCAACCCTTACTCATAATCGTATAATAAGTCTATTTTAGCTATTCAGTGCAATAGCTATATAATTATGTTTTATCTTTATCGATTTTCATAAGAGTGAAAGAAACTAAAAACTTTGTAAGCATTCTATAATTTTGCTTGTTTTTATGAATGGGTGTTTGGATATAAATATTTTGTTGATTTCTTTTTACTCGGTTTTCACATCTGGTTTATACTCGTAAAGTAAGCATTTTTAAATTAAGATAAAATATTTGCAAGAACGGGCACCTGTATCTTTGTTCTCTTTCGCACTGCTCGGATAATCTGAAACAAGAAGAAATATTTTTAAAATATTAGTTAAATATTATTAAAAGTAATACAAGTATATATTTTTCAGTGAAAGGTATTGAGAATACTTTTATGTTCTTTTGATAAGATATTATTTTTATTAAAAATACAGTTTTTTTTGTCGATGATGCTTAGATGTCTAGATTTTTTATTCCGAATATTGTTTTTAATTGTGTCATGTTTCCTTTAATAAATGGTATCAAATTCTTGTTATGAGGAATACGAAATAGTTCTGTGCCTCCTGTGATGTATATCAGTTTACACAAAGACAATTTATAAGTGCAACATAATTTAACTCTACTTGTATCATTTATCACGTAATATTAGCACACATTTGAAATAAAAAAGGTACAACTCATAGGTCTTTGATGAATTACTTTAATATTATAATATTTACTACAAAAAACTAAATGTACGGCGACAGTAAATGTTTTTATCTATAAAAGAAGGTACTCATATTGTTAGCGTGTTATTATATAATTACAGTGTAATGCATTCTCTTTGTATAACTATTGTGAATATCAGAATGGTAATTGACTTATGCAGCCTACTGTCATCAGTCTCTGTCAGGCGTATTGATGTATTGATTCAACGTCAGTCAGTTGATTACGTTAAAGCAAAGAGCACCGAACGCGATTCATTCGTCTTTCGACATTTGGCCTGAACATGAAATAATTATGACTTGTAAAATAAATTTATTTTTAAGTAAAATATAATATTAACATACTTGTAGCTAGTAAATTAATAAGTAAGCAAAATTGACTTTTGTATTAAATATTGACATAGGTATAAAATTAATTAATTATAAAATAAGAAATATGTATTTAGTGATGGAAGTGATACTAATATTGACATTCTAAGTAATAATGATCTAATTTCTACATAACATTAATTGAATTGAGTTCTGCCAAAAATTTCTGGATAGGGACACCCTAATCACCTAACGGTATGAAATATACTTTACTACCTATTCTCGTATCTACTAAATATTGTATACACAAAGAAATTCTTATAAATCGGTCCAGCCGTTTCGGAGGAAAGCGACCACAAATATCGTGACACGAGATTTTATATACTTACTAGCTGCCCGGACAGAATTCATTCTGGCAAAAGTTTTTTTTAAAACCTTGAGATGTAAGCTATCCTATCTTTCAAGTTGGAGCAAGCTGCACACGGTGTGCTTTGATTAAAGTCGGTTAAGTAGTTTAGGAGTCTATCGCGGACAAACAACGTGACACGTAATTTATATATATTAAGATTAAATTATGCGACGGTACAATTTGACGTTGGTTTTTCAGCAATTCTTTGTTCTAAAACGCTTAAAATAATAATTGTTTTACCTACAAAATAGTTGACATTAAATTATACTCTCAATTATCGCCACTAAGGTACCAGAAGGTATTCAAAACTCAATTTCATGGTCTACAAAAGATCTTGATAAGCCTTTGTATAGCGGCCATTTTGTTTAGAAAATTTAAGTTAATTTAAATAATTTATTTTAGGTAGGTACGCTGTGCAATTAGTTATAATAATATTATTGAAAATTATTTAATTTTCATATTGTTTAGCGATATTGATAGATTTAGTGGTCCACATGATTAATAAAAACTTTTTAGTAAAAAATGTAGCCGCCTTCAAAATTAAAAACAAAATAAATTTAAAAAAAGAAAAATAATTTAATGAAAAATTACGTAATTATTAATTTACTAAAAGTATTATTATTATAGTTACGCTATCTACTGAAATGTTTTAAGTTGAACTTCGAGTTATCGGTGAAGACGCAAAGAAAAAAATATAATACGTGACCATTGAAGTATAATGTCATAGAACAGACATCTCAAACAAAATGTGTGTCCCTGCGCGAGGTTCTATTTTCAAAATTGAGCCCCCGTTCTCCTTTCAAAATCGAACGAATCCATTGGTAATTGGAGCCGCTCGGCGCCAATGCATTGTAACATACATTGTGTTCGCGGTGTCTGTTCTATACGCTAGTAATAATACTTCAATGTACGTGACGAATTTATAAACTCCTCCTGTTAAACGACTTCATCGTTTAAAAAAGGATCATCCATTTTACCCAAAATGATCCATATTACTCAAAATGATCCTCATTACTCAAAATGATCTGTTACACAAATAGATCATAAAATGTTTCACTTCTAACCACACAATTAATAATTAAATTGTTATTGCATTTGTCATTCTGTTCGTTATTCAATTGCTTTGTACCCTTCTCACCGACATCAAAGGCTAGTTCAATGAAATGGAATCATAACTTCAGGAATGTACAGGTATAGTCAGGGCCGGATTTGGTCTGGAAGCCCTAGAGCAAAGAGCGGAGGCCCCTAATTATTTTTCGTATAATTTTTTTTGTCGTCTTTCAAAAATTTATTGTTAAGAAATAAAATTGTTTCAACAAAGAATGTAGTAATTAGTTAGCCAAAAAAAAATATTAAAAACGAAATGAATGAAACTTCATGCAAGTTTTTTCGATGAAAGTCGTTGATGATTTCAATTTTTGACCCGTCGAAACATGTCCAACATCTACCATTTAGCTGGCAAGGGGGGAAACTTGACTCAAACCGGGGCAAATAGACCCCTGAACATTTGCCCGCTTAAGGCATAAAAAAGGGTTCCATTTTAACTACTGAATCCTAAAAATCTAACCAAAAATGTTCCTTCATTATTTCTCAAAATAAGAGTCTTGTGTTACGTACCTAATTAAATGTCAACTATCCACCATTTTAAATCTGACGACCCGCGTGACGCAATAGTTGCCATGCCGGATCGCCGCACCAAGGGTCCTGGGTTCGATTCCCAGCGAGGCGTGAAATTTGATGATGAGTTTGAATTTCTATTCTATTCTAATTGGCTATGTGTGTGTAACGTTATTATTGCGACGACTCGTGTGGCGCAATGGTTACCATGCCGGATCGCCGCACCGAGGGTCCTGGGTTCGATTCCCAGCGAGGCGGAAATTTGAATGATGAGTTTGAATTTCTGTTCTCGGTCTGGGTGTGAATGTCCTTGTCTAGTGTGTTGTTCATGGCACCCACGACACAGGGAATCCTAGTGTGGGGCTATGAGTGTGAAGCGTTATTATTATTATAATTATTATTATTTACCTAATCCAGACATACAGACACATTAGTTCATGTCATTTCTATATTATTAAAGGAGATATGTCCGGTAATAAGCGAGTTAATTTTCTTATTTCCCGCGCGAACTGAGAACTGTCACGCACACTTTTAGGGCTGTGAACCAGCGCAAGCTAGTTGGAACCGGTTTGGACTGGATTGAAAGGAAGAAAGAGAGAAAAAAGGAAGAAGAAAGAATGAAAAAGAGCTGTGAACCAACGCAAGCTAGTTGGAACCGGTTTGGACTGGATTGGAAGGTCTTCCTTCCAGAAAGAAAGAAAGAAAGAAAGAAAGAAAAAGGAAGAAAAAAGAATGAAAAAAGAAATAAAAAACATTTATTTGAAGCACAATGCAGCGCACATATAAAAAAACCGGGCAAGTGCGTGTCAGGCCACGCACAATGTAGGGTTCCGGAGTTGTAAGTTTATCGACTATTACTCATTAACTACTTATGTTAACATAGCCGTGATAGTTTTTCTTGTAAATTCATCATATAACCTATTTTTGAGAATTTTTTCACTTGCCCAAACTCAACTGTTTAGCCGGCAGGGGGGTCCGCACTTGACTCTAACCAAAATTTGCACTTTAAAGCCAAATATTTCGCAAACGGACCCCTAATTCCAAAAATGGTCGAATAAAACCCAAAATATTTTTGAAAGTTCTTTTTAACGATACCCCACACTATAGAGTACGTGGTTCGATTTCCAGCGACTAAATATACTATAAATAAACATTACCATTTTAAATATTGCTTTAAACACATTTAAATTAATATTTCCACGCAGGTTGGAACAATATTTAGTAGGGGCTTTAATTTTTAACCGACTTCAAAAAAAGGAGGAGGTTCTCAATTCGACTGTATTTTTTTTATGTTTGTTACCTCAGAACTTTGGACTGGGTGAACCGATTTTGATGATTTTTTTTTAGTCGAAAGCAGATGCTTGACACGTAGTGCCACATAAATTTGAGCGAGATCTGACAAGTAGTTTTTGAGTAATTTTGAAGTCGGTTATTTTTTGTTAGTAAAATTGAGATTTTTAAAGTAGACATCTACCAATATTCATTAGCATGATATAGCGCGTGATATCATAGCAACCATTACTCAGCTAACATTAAGTAGTCACGCGAAAGAGTCACGAAATTTTTTATCGGAACACATCGCCCCGCCCAATTATGATACGAAACAATGGTATTAACGATTTCGTATAAATTACAGCGCAAACTGAGTGTTTTACGAGTTCCCCGTTTACTTTTGATATTATAATTGTGTTTTGCCGTTTGTTTTTATTTAAAACTAGCTGACTCGGCGAACTTGGTACCACAAACTATTTTTTTTAAAATAAAAGTAGCCTAAGTTACTCCTTGTGACATCAGCTATCTGCCAGTGACAGACATAGACAGATAGACAGACAGACAGACAGACAGACAGACAGACAGACAGACAGACAGACAGACAGACAGACAGACAGACAGACAGACAGACAGACAGACAGACAGACAGACAGACAGACAGACAGACAGACAGACAGACAGACAGACAGACAGACAGACAGACAGACAGACAGACAGACAGACAGACAAAAATTGTAAAAAATGTTGTTTTGGTATATGTACTGTGTATATATCCAAATGCACTTAGTAAAAAGCGGTTATTTTAATAAATATGTTTAACTTAGTAAAAAGTGGTTATTTTAATATTACAAACAGACACTCCAATTTTATTTATTTGTATAGATTATATGCATACATATAAGATACGCGCGAAAAACATATCCCTTCCTGGAAGTCGGGTAAAAATAGCTGTTATTTTTAGAGTATTCCAAATATATCTAAATCTTATAAGTCTGATTAATCTTTATTTGTTAAGCTATCATAATCGTTTTTATAAATATACAAAAACCTTTATTAAAATATATTTTTTTATAATATTATTGTAGAAAAAAACCAGCCAAGTGCGTGTCAGGCCACTCGCAATGTAGGGTTCCGAAGTAGTAAGTTTATCGACTATTACTCATTAACTACTAATGTTAACATAACCATGATAGTTTTCCTTGAAAATCCATCATAATTATAACCAATTGTGGAGAATTTTTTAACTTGTCCAGCTCCAACCGTTTAGCCTCCAGGGGGAACACTTGTTGCTAACCATTATTAGCATTTTAAGCCAAATATTTCGCAAACGGACCCCTAATTCCAAAAATCTGCGGAACCCTACATTGCGCGTGGCCTGACATACACTTGGCTGGTTTTCTTTTAATTCCTCATAGATCCATTTATCAGATTAGATTTTTTGATAAAAATAAAAAAAATCTGAGCAACTATATCCTTTCAAATCTATATTCGTTTAAGTCGAAGAATAAATCTGTGCACACGTGAAAATCGATCTCATTTTGATCAATTCATAGGTTAAATACGAAGTGGACTATTTAATTGTAAGTAGGAACTTTACATAAAAGAATTATCAACTAACTCATTTTTCTTGTAGTTAATAGTATCAGGCGTTTGAGGAAATCCATTGTTATTAAGTTAGTATAGTTAGTTAGTCTACTTTGCAACAATCCGCGTTTAACATGTATACGCATGTTTTAAAGTATATATCTACCATCATACTGTTAAACGCGGATTGTTGCAGTCATTTTTAGGGTTCCGTAGCCAAATGGCAAAAAACGGAACCCTTATGGATTCGTCATGTCTGTCTGTCTGTCTGTCTGTCTGTCTGTCCGTCCGTATGTCACAGCCACTTTTTTCCAAAACTATAAGAGCTATACCATTGAAACTTGGTAAATAGATGTATTCTGTGAACCGCATTAAGATTTTCACACAAAAATAGAAAAAAAACAATAAATTTTGGGGGCTCCCCATACTTAGAACTGAAACTCAAAAATGTTTTTTTCATCAAACCCATACGTGTGGGGTATCTATGGATAGGTCTTTAAAAATGATATTGAGGTTTCTAATATCATTTTTTTCTAAACTGAATAGTTTGCGCGAGAGACACTTCCAAAGTGGGAAAATGTGTGTCCCCCCCCCTGTAACTTCTAAAATAAGGGAATGATAAAACTAAAAAAAATATATGATATACATTACCATGCAAACTTCCAGCGAAAATTGGTTTGAATGAGATCTAGTAAGTAGTTTTTTTTTCAATACGTCATAAATCGTAAACCGCAAAAAACACTGATCAAAGTTACAACGAACTACAAGAACTTTTATATTATGTTACTTGCTGCTACGGAACCCTTTATGGGCGAGTCCGACTCGCACTTGGCCGCTTTTTCTTGGTCCTTCCTTCATTTAAGATATTATGTTGTTTAACAGAAATTGATCCTTATGAATGACCCTTTCGGTTGAAATCATAAAAATACAGGGTGTTTCTTTTCCACATTTCACCGGTTCGATACCCGGCTCAAGCAGGTGAATTTCCAATTATCTTTGAATGCAGATTTACTTAGGTTTGAAAATAAAGGAGTGTTTCCTTTCAGTAAAATTTGCTATTATCAATATTCATCAATTTCCTCCAACTATCGAATCGTGTTGTTTTCCAACCTGTATAAAACACGGACCTGAAAAAAAGACGGACGTAACCTCGTCTAATCGAGAGGGAATCATAGCAATGGCCGCCCGCTTACCATGTGTGTGTAATTTTTGATTTGCGATTGAAGCAATATGGTGTCAATGTGTGGGTGTGTGTACTTGTACGAATATAGAGTTGGTATTACTATGGGTGCTTCACTGAATTTGTTGTTGGGTTCACGTCCGTCGTTTTTTTAGGTCTGTGGTATAAAACACAAAGTTTTTCTACGGATGTCCTTTATCAACTTTTAAATATCCAACCTATAGCTATATGTTTGAAGCATTAGTTGCTTGAAGCATAGGTATCTAATGGTTTCATTTGAAAGGCAACAATCATGGACATCAAAAAAGAACGGACGTAACCTTCTCTAATCGAGAGTGAAGCTGACAGCTGACAGCTCGCTTACCATGTGTGCGTAATTTTGTAATTTTTGATTCGCGATGGTGTCAATGTCGTAGCCGTATGGTGTCAATGTGTGGGTGTGTGTACTTGTACGAATACAGAGTTGGTATTACTATGGGTGCTTCACTGAATTTGTTGTTGGGTTCACGTCCGTCTTTTTTTTAGGTCTGTGGTATAAAACACAAAGTTTTTCTACGGATGTCCTTTATCAACTTTTAAATATCCAACCTATAGCTATATGTTTGAAGCATTAGTTGCTTGAAGCATAGGTATCTAATGGTTTCATTTGAAAGGCAACAATCATGGACATCAAAAAAGAACGGACGTAACCTTCTCTAATCGAGAGTGAAGCTGACAGCTGACAGCTCGCTTACCATGTGTGCGTAATTTTGTAATTTTTGATTCGCGATGGTGTCAATGTCGTAGCCGTATGGTGTCAATGTGTGGGTGTGTGTACTTGTACGAATACAGAGTTGGTATTCCTATGGGTGCTTCACTGAATTTGTTCTTAAGATTACGTCCGTCTTTTTTTTACGTCTGTGGCAATAATGTGAATACGGTTTGAGACCCCTAAAACAATGCATAAGGCACACTTTCGATGTTCAACTTATCCTGACAAAAATGTTTGCGTACTAGCATTGAATTAATATAATGTAGTTAAATATATCGACACTTAATGAAATACAGATATTAGTTCCCGGTATCAATTTAGTAAATGAATGCATTTCTCCGGGGAAATTCATATAAAATTTGGCAGTAATGACGCGTTCGCGTCGGCATTTCGTATTTAATATTGCGTTACACGGTATGAATATTATGCAGTCTTGGTATTAAATTATATTTTACTATCACTCTGAACAGCTTTGCTCGTGCTTTTCAGGATAATAAGTACTTTATATATGAGACTAGCTGACCCGGCGAACTTCGTATCGCCTAACAATTTTTTTTCCAAAATAAAAGTAGCCTAAGTTACTCCTTGTTACATCAGCTATCTGCCAGTGAAAGTCCCGTCATAATCGATCCAGCCATTTCAGACATTAGCGAGAACAAACAGACAGACAGACAGACAAAAATTGTAAAAAATGTTGTTTTGGTATATGTACCGTGTATATCCAAAGGCACTTCGTAAAAACCGGTTATTTTAATATTACAAACAGACACTCGCAATTTTATTTATTTGTATAGATGTATAGATAATAAGTACTTTATATATGTGACTAGCTGACTCGACAAACGTTGTTCTGCCAAAAAAAATCTGGATAGGAACACCTGAATAACCTGGCGGTATCAAATATACTTAACAACCTATTATCATATCCATCAAATATACACATTATTTGGAGTTTACTCGTTACGCTACGCTACGAGTTTAAGAATGAATTGTCATATATTGCTATACATTTATATTATACGGGTAACCGCCCTCGCTTTGCTTCGGTTTTCTTATTTTTTTTACACCTTGGGTTACATTATTGGACTTTTATTAAGGATCCCTAATTTTTTTGAAAATATAATATAGCCTATGTTACTCGGGGATAGTGTAGCTTCCCAACAGTGAAAGAATTTTTAAAATCGGTTCAGTAGTTTCGGAGCCTATTCAATGCAAACAAAAAATCAAATCTTTCCTCTTTATATATTAGTATAGATAATATATATTATATATATATATATATCTATATATAATATTGTATATATTTATATATAGCTGCCCGGACAGACTTCGTTCTGTCAAAAGCTTTTTTTTGAAGTTTTACTTCTTATGCGATTTGCAAAAAGGTTGCGTTAAACGTTTGCGTTACCATGGAGGGGTATGAAAGCACTGGATATATGGCCCTAGTAATCACGCTGTTGAGACTCTGTGAGATTTGTATAAATAATAACATTAAATTTTAAAAGAGGTAAAGAAAATAAGAAGCTAGGGCCATCTATCCAGTGCTTTCATACCCCCTCCATGGTAGTGCAAACGTTTAACGCAACCTTTTTGCAAGTCGCATAAGAAGTATAACTTCAAAAAACAAAAAGAACACAAAAAACTTCAAAAAAGAAAAAGAACAAAAAGTATTGATAAAGTAACTTTCAAATAATATACTTGACAAACGTAATCGGACCACCAAATGTAACTTTGCACAGTAAAAAATGATAATTTCCCTGAACCGGCAGAGTAAATCTGTACTACGTGCATTTAAAAAAACAACCATGTCTCATATTATTAAAAGCTTGCTGTGAGCACATACAAAATTTATGGCTATACCCGTCTCACTCGCACCCGTGGTCTAGAATACACTTCGACCCGTCTTGCGTCTTTTTCTAGCCGCGCATGCGTAGAAACGCTTTCTTTGTTCGAGTGTGATATGTTTTGTAGATATATTTAATAACTGAATGAGATGCCTACGACTTACGCTTCCCAATATTCTATCTATCTATAATCTACAGTAACTTTAAAAAAATCATAACGTCTGTTAAAACCTATTAACTAGAGATTGTTAGATAGATTATTGAAAACAATCATTTACCTATCGGCTATCCATAGTAAGTTCAGCTATAAAAGGTCATAGTGCGTTCACCTTTTATCTCCATCAATCTTCAGCCTTTCTGGGCCGTTTTATCTTGTTTTGTTACTTAATTAATATAATTAGGGTTCCTCAAAATGGAACCTTTATAGTTTTATCATGTCCATTCGTCCGTCGTCGTACAAAACTGTTTGGCATGGATATACATATTCGTATTTATTAAAACTACAAAGTGGTACAGTATAATAAAATTCGTGTCAAAAAATAACTGACTTCAAAATTAGGGATAACTCAAAAACTACTCGTTAGATCTCGCTCAAATTTAAATGGGACCACATGACAAGCACCAGCTTTTGATTATATTGATAATTTTTAAAATCGGTTCACCCAGTGAAAAGTTATAAGGTAACATACATATTATATAATCTAAATTTTACTAACAAAAAATAGCCGACTTCAAAATTACTCAGAAACTACTCATCAGATCTCGCCCAAATTTATGTGGGACCGCATGACAAGCACCAGCTTTCGATTAAAAAAGAATCATCAAAATCGGTTCACCCAATCGAAAGTTCTGAGTAACAAACATAAAAAAATATAGTCGAATTGAGAACCTCCTACTTTTTTTAAATTCGGTTAAAAATTTTAAAATAACATTTTTTCACGGTACCTTTTCTACTGACAAAGTGATATTTTAAAGCAGGGCCAAGCGCTTGTTCAAATATACCTACTTTTTATCTCATTGCATGGACCTGTTTCCGACATTACAGA
Organism: Thymelicus acteon; assembly: GCA_951805285.1. Lineage (NCBI taxonomy): Eukaryota > Metazoa > Arthropoda > Insecta > Lepidoptera > Hesperiidae > Thymelicus > Thymelicus acteon. The sequence goes on from OX638238.1 coordinate 1,376,287, forward strand.
ATACATACGAGATAATAAAAGTTTTTTTGTTAGGTTAGGTTACGTTAAATAAGAATTCAAATGTGTATTATAAATCAAATATTTCAAATTAAACAACTCGCGTTTTAACCATTTTACCCGGTAACAATTGCTATTCTTTGAATATGCGTTGTATAAATTTCATGATCACCATTTTTAAAACATTTTATGTACTTTATTTTAAACCGACTTCAAAAAAGGGAAGGTATTCAATTCGACTGATTTTTTATGTGTGTTACCTCAGAACTTTCGACTGGGTGAACCGATTTTGATGATTTTTTTTAATCAAAAGCTGGTGCTTTTCATGTAGTCTCATTTAAGAGCGAGATTTGACAAGTAGTTTTTGAGTTATCCCTAATTTTGAAGTTGGATATTTTTTATCAAGAATTATCAATGTATATATCTTGTTTGTTGAAATCCTAGGTAAAAGAAATAAACAATCACATTTATAATATGAATCTACTAGTATTAAACATTTTAAAATAAATTTTTATTAAACGTTGCACTAATGACTTTAAAAAATAAGTTTAACACCAACCAAAACTATGAGGCATAATTATAGAAAATGGAAGCGTTGGGTTGCTTAAATTTTTAATTAATTGTAGTCTGGCCAGGAATTTTTTAACCAATCCACTCGTGATATACATTTTAGCACTAGCTGACCCGGCGAACTTCGTATCGCCTAACAATTTTTTTTCTATAATAAAAATAGCCTAAGTTACTCCTTGTTACATCAGCTATCTGTCAGTGAAAGTCCAAAATTGGTCCAGCCACCAATCATTTCAAAGATTAGCCGGAACAACACAGACAGACAGACAGACAGACAAAAATTGTAAAAAATGTTGTTTTGGTATATGCACCTTGTATACATCCAAATGCACTTAGTAAAAAGCGGTTATTTTAATATTACAAACAGATACTCCAATTTTATTTATTTGTATAGAGTATAGATTTTGCAATTTGATTCAAGAATCACTTTAACCTTCATCACTAATTATTAATCTATTTATTTGTATTTTGTAATCTGTAAAGGTTCGCGGTCAAACGGAAGCTTCGTGTTATAAGAAGAACTTCTTTTGATTTCTCGCCAAAATACCGCTGGCTGAAGAATTATAACTGCTGCCAAAACGCCCGAGGGTGAGACTCATTACATGGTAAAATATGTTTTCTTAAAATAATATAATTGGATGACTTATTACTTATATTAAAACTGAACGAGATCGGATTTTCTATCGACGCTAAAATTACACTTTTAGGGATGTATTTTGTTGATATAATCTAAATTTTACTAACAAAAAATTACCGACTTCAAAGTTACTCTAAAACTACTTGTCAGATCTCGATAAAATTTGTATAGGACCACATGACAGCCACCAGCTTTCGATTAAAAAAAGAATCATCAAAATCGGTTTGCCCAGTCCAAAGTTCTGAGGTAACGAACAAAAAAAATACAGTCTATTTGAGAACCTACTCCATTTTTAGGGTTCCGTAGCCGAATGGCAAAAAACGGAACCCTTATAGATTCGTCATGTCTGTCTGTCTGTCTGTCTGTCCGTCCGTATGTCACAGCCACTTTTTTCCGAAACTATAAGAGCTATACCATTGAAACTTGGTAAGTAGATGTATTCTGTGAACCGCATTAAGATTTTCACACAAAAATAGAAAAAAAAAAAACTAAATTTTGGGGGTTCCCCATACTTAGAACTGAAACTCAAAAATGTTTTTTTCATCAAACCCATACGTGTGGGGTATCTATGGATAGGTCTTCAAAAATGATATTGAGGTTTCTAATATCATTTTTTTCTAAACTGAATAGTTTGCGCGAGAGACACTTCCAAAGTGGTAAAATGTGTGTCCTCCCCCTGTAACTTCTAAAATAAGAGAATGATAAAACTAAAAAAAATATATGATGTACATTACCATGAAAACTTCCAACGAAAATTGGTTTGAATGATATTTAGTAAGTAGTTTTTTTTAATACGTCATAAATCGTAAACCGCAAAAAACATTGATCAAAGTTACAACGAACTACAAGAACTTTTATATTATGTTACTTGCTGCTACGGAACCCTTCATGGGCGAGTCCGACTCGCACTTGGCCGCTTTTTGAAGTTGGATAAAATGGATATCCAGGATAATAAATACTTTATGACTTATACTAGATCACGAACTACCTTTGTGATTTTCATGAAATTCATTCAGTAGTAAGAGGCGACCAAATCCGGCCCGCTGGTGGTAGGTTGGAGGGATTATATTGGTAATATTGATTTTAATTGCTGATGAATACCATTATTACTATTATTATTTCTCCATGGGGTTCGCCTGGATAGCTACCACCCTTGAGCATGAGTCAGCCGCCAATGCATCAGCCTTTGGTGTTGCTGATGTCCATGGGCAACGATAGCCACTTACCATCAGGTGGATCGTCAGCTCGTTTGACGGCTATTACCTTTAAAAATAACGTCATGACATAGCTCCGCTCCGCCCCGCTCTGCTCCACTCAACTACGATCGCCTACGGCATCGGCTACGATACGCCGATCGTAGCCGGTCGTGCCTCTCTCTCGCTTTTTCCGCTCTCTCGCTCGCGGAACGCTACATTTTTTCGTGCGTGCGCCCGGCGTTCATCGTTTTAATAGACGTTATCACGTCAAAAATAGCTGACTTTTATTAATTCTCATTTTATTACTTGCTCGAAGACTTTCTTTGAAGTCTGTTATTTTTTTGTTACTGTTAAAAGTTATCAAAACTATATTCAAGTTCCAAAGAGCTACCTACTGTCCGCCTGTCTGTATTTGGCGCGGGTTCAAATCTGAGCCGCTACCGAGCAACCAATTACATATTCAATCAATTCAACATTGAGCAGTTCACGGCATGTAACTGCCAAAATTTAAGCTTGTTATGCTGTCGATTCGAGTTTTTTGTTGGGAAAACTATGCCTTAATTCTTAGGTATAACTAGCTGACCCGGCGAACTTCGTATCGCCTAACAAATCTTTTTTCTAAAATAAAAGTAGCCTACGTTACTCCTTGTTACATTAGCTATCTGCCAGTGAAAGTCTCGTCAAAATCGGTCCAACCATTTTAGAGATTAGCCGGAACAAACAGACAGACAGACAGACAGACAGACAAAAATTGTAAAAAATGTTGTTTTGGTATATGTACTGTGTATACATCCAAATGCACTTAATAAAAAGCGGTTATTTTAATATTATAAACAGACACTCCAATTTTATTTATGTATTTGTATTTGTATAGAGTATAAATGTATAGATAAGTATTGATAAACCGATGTCGGCTTAAGAACGCGATCTCATCACAAATGTCCCTTGAACATACGATCTGACGTTATATATCAGCATTTCAAAACGAACCTTGAGATCGCAAATACTTAAAATAGATCGGTTTATTAATTACTAGCTTTTGCTCACGGCTTCGCCCGCGGTAGAGATAATTTTTTACAAATTCCACAGGAATTCTGAAGTTTTTTGGGATAAAAAGTAGCCTATGTTTTAATCCAGGGTATAGGCTGTCCCCATTACAAATTTCAGCCAAATCGGTTAAGTAGTTGTGGCGTGATTGAGGAACAAACATACACTTCACAAACTTTCACATTTATTAGGGTTCCGAAGTAAAATTGGAACCCTTATAGTTTCGTCATGTCCATCCGTCCGTCTGTCCGTCCGTCTGTCTATCTGTCTGTCCGAAGCAAAGCGCCGAGAATCTTAGAGCTAGAAAGCTGTAATTTGGCATGAATACACATATTTATTAAAACTCCAGAATCTTAGAATAAAATATTGAAAAACATTTTTTCAGGGTACCTACCCCACAGGTAATCTCGGTCTACCCTACCTCCTACGTGTGTACCTCATTCCTTAAAAAAGATCTACATTTTTTTCTCTCTTCATAATAATACAGATTAATTATATTTATCAATTAACAACTCAACAAAAACGCCGAACCTAAAACTAATTGTTCGTAAAACGGAACGAATAAATCATTTGAAAACGAACCTGTTGCTTCAAGATGGCCGCCCGTCACTCTGACGTTTGACAAATGAGTTTTGGCGCGAGTCCGCGTCGCTACGTCACAGGCTCCATTTTGCAATATTTGGTCGTTCTCAGCTAATTTAAATTCAACGGGAGAATTTCTTTAAGGTAAACGCTGAATATTGATATTAGTGGATTGGTTTCAAATTGTTTTTGACTGTCTGGTTTTTGTTACCTGGTTTCATGGAAGTATTTTTGGTACATTCGTCTTTTGGGAATGTAACTGGTACAGAAATTATGAGATAACAAAAATAAAATCCTATTTAAAACTATAACAGAATTCGTTAAATAAATAAGGATCGAATATATTTTGTTTTATTCCCGTTTTTCCATGTCTCTACTGGTATAGTCCCGGGAAAATTATGTCTTCCCGCGCAATAGATACAAGTCGTGGAGGTTCCGTCAAAATATTAGTAAATATTTTATTCCAGATCATGATCTATCTCTGTGCTAAATTTCATGAAAATCGGTTCAGTAGTTTTTACGTGAAAGATTAAGTTTAAGTAACATCCAAACATACATACACTTCACATTTATAATATTAGTTAGTTATGATTATAACCTATTTTTAACCGACTCCAAAAAAGGAGGAGGTATTTAATCCGACTGTTTTTATGTTTGTTACCTCAGAACTTTCGACTGGGTGAACCGATGTAATTGATTTTTTTTAATCGAAAGCTGGTGCTTGTCATGTGGTTCCACTTAAATTTGAGCGAGATCTGATGAGTAGTTTTCGAGCTATCCCTAATTTTGAAGACCGTTATTTTTTGGTCAAGAATTATTAAGTGTTATTGCTGTCCATGGGCTACTTTGACCTCTTACCATCAGTTCGTCTACGTTGTCGACTGTCTCGCGATAGAAGTTCAAAATAAGGCCTTCTGTCCACGTAGACATAGCTAGCTGACCCGGCGAACTTCGTATCGCCAAACAAACTATTTTTTTTCTAAAATAAAAGTAGCCTAAGTTACTTCTTGTTACATCAGCCATCTGCCAGTGAAAGTCCCATCAAAATCGGTCTAGCCGTTTCAAAGATTAGCCGGAACAGACAGACAAACAGACAGACAAAAATTGTAAAAAATGTTGTTTTGGTATATGTACTGTGTATACATCCAGAGGCACTTAGTAAAGAGCGGTTATTTTAATATTATAAACAGACACTTCAGTTTTATTTATTTGTATAGACTAGCATTTGCTTTTTAAGTACGAGATCTGTTCACAGAGCGGCATTGTAGGTTTGCCTATTGCATGTTTTATTATGCGGCATGAAATCGTCAAAGGAAGCACCGTGGACAGTAGGCCTAACATGATTTGTTTATCGTCTAACGATTGACACCAAATACCAACCCCCTCCCCTCGCTTTTCAATACACCTTAATATCCGTTGGGGTGGTTTAAATGACAAAGCGGTGACACCCCTGAATATAGGGTTGATACGCAAGTCATTGTTGTATGGATTGAGTTAGACGAGATAGCGATTTTATAAGCTTGTTGACTCGCCGGGTTTGTTAGTAGTTTTGAAAGAACTCATCCATCGGAATTAAAATCCTACTAAAAATATTTTTTTTTATGGAAATAGCTAGCAAACGAGCTAGTGATCCACCTGATGGTAAGTGGCTATCGTCGCCCATGGACATCAGCAACACCAAAGGCATCACTGATGCGTTGCCGGCCAAGAAAGAGAGAAGAAAGAGAAAGAAAGAACTGGCTCTCAAGCCCCCAGCCGGAACACGACGAGTCGTTTGGCGGCTGACTCATGCTCAAAGGTGGTAGCTATCCAGGCGAACCCCATGGAGAAATAATAATAGTAATAATGGTATTTTTTTAACAATTAAAATCAATATTACCAATGTAATCCTTCGAGGGGCCCTACCACCAGCGAAAATATAATTTAGTAATCTATACTAATATATGTACATATAAAGAGGAAAGATTTGATTGTTTGTTTGCATTAAATAGGCTCCGAAACTACTAAACCGATTTGAAAAATTCTTTCACTGTTGGGAAGCTACACTATCCCCGGGTGACAAAGGCTATATTATATTTTCAAAAAAATTAGGGATCCTTAATAAAACTCCCATAATATAACCCAAGGTGTAAAAAAATAAGAAAACCGATGCAAAGCGAGGGCGGTATCACAGTAGTATCACAGTAGTACATTTCTAATGTGAAAATTTGAGAGGAAGTTTGGATGTTTGTTTCTCTGTCACTCAAAAAGTACTGAACGAATTTTAACAAAACTTAGCACACAGATAGACCATAATAACATATAGGTCACTTATTATTCCGGTAAAACCGAGCAAAATACTATTTATTTTTATAAATAAATGGTTAACTTATATCCCGCAACAAGATTATCTGTTTTGGACAAAACAAATAAATACATCACAAAACAACACAACAAAAACAAAACGAATAAAGACATGATCAAAGAATACAAATTAATAATTTATTTTTATGTTATTTTTATAAACCTTATTTATATTTATAAGCTTATCCTGGTACTCTTGGTCTGAACCGGCATCGCATCTGACCGCTAGCATAATATTTATCGAAGATACTACTATAAAACTTCTACTAAACTAGTTTAAATAATGCCTTTAAATGAAACCAGTTTGAAGCACATAGTTTCAAAGTCTGCAACGGCTATAGGCAGAAATATTTTTTGAACATAGAGTACTTTTAATATATGTATTTTAAGACTTGTAATACCTATGATCACAAATAAAGAATTACTATTATTATTTTGGTTTCTTATTTATTTTCACTGGATATACCAGGTAGTTATAAATAACACGGGCTTGTACCAAGTGTTATTTACAATTAAGTTACACACTTACGCTTTTGCTATTACGTGTTCTACAACACTATTTTCAGTATCTAATTGTAAAAAATTACGAACAATGCGACATGTGTTCAATATTGCAGCTTTTTTATTGTGTTTTATTATTAACCGACTTCAAAAAAAGGAGGAGGTTCTCAATTCGACTGTATATTTTTTTTTATGTTTGTTACCTCAGAACTTTGGACTGGGCGAACCGATTTTGATGATTGTTTTTTTAATCGAAAGCTAGTGGCTGTCATGTGGTCCCGCATAAATTTTATTGAGATCTGACAATGGCATCCATGAGAAAACCACATAAGTCGTAAATCTGTGTTAAGATGTGCGCGACAAATTGACGAATAACTCAATATCACGCCAACCGATTTCGATGATTCTTTTTTTAATCGAAAGCAGGTGCTTGTCATGTGGTCCCACATAAATTTGATCGAGATCTGAAAAGTAGTTTTTGAGACTTTGAAGTCGGTTATTTTTTGTTAGTAAAATTTAGATTATATTTAGTACAAAAATAGTTTTTGAAAGATAATTAAAACTGATACACATTATTAAATTAAATATTTATTTAATTATGTCAAAGAAGTGTAACTTCTCACGCGCGTTCAAAAGTACACGGACTCTTTTTATTATTATGAAGATAATAGCAGGAATTATGATTTAGATCAATAACCACTCAAAATTCCCGCTGAAAAATACATAAATTCCGAAATACTTAGCACAACATTTAACAATTTCAAAATCTATCCAATCGCAAACTATCCCGAAGGTAAATTCCGATTACATCTCCGCACAAAATTCCCAGCTAAAGTCCATATTCCCGAGCTCCTTAAAAAAATAAAAATATAACAAAGGCTTTGTCGAGCGGTTAATCTCGGCCGTTAGTTAAAGTTGACCTAACTTTAAAATTTATAACCTATAGCTTATCTACATCAAAGAGGGTGGTTCAAGTTCTACTGGGACCGTTCCAATTCTAAAGTAGGTTATTTTCTTTTGTTGGGCGATAAAAGAAATCTGTGTAAGATTGTTCGTTTATCCTATCGAACTCAACTGTTTCAATGAGAGATAATAAATGAACGCACACACATATTTCACAGTAACTTTTACCTGTGTCGTGGACAACATATATAAAACTACTAAAATAATAATAATAATGTTTTATTATTCAAATTCAAATCAATTTATTGTGGAATATAGGTACACAGGTGTGTTACATAGGTAAATTATCCCCTATATCCCTGCCACATATGGGCGTACCATATTAGCTTAGGTCAATAATAAAATAATTACCTATACATTAAGAAATAATAACGAAAGAATATTAAATGTTAAAAGATTAGCAAAGTATGTCAATCAATAATACAATAATTATATAATAGTAGTCAATAATAAACAATAATCAAAATTAAGAATACTAATAAAAATGTGCTATAATTTATCCGTCATGAATAAATAATAATAATTTATATTATACTAGCTGCCCGGACAGACTTCATTCTGTCAAAAGTTTTTTTTTTATTAAAACCTTCCGTCTATGCTATTTTTCAAGTTGGATCAAACTGCCCACGGTGTACAAAGATTAAAATCGGTTTAGTAGTTCAGGAATTCATCGCGGACAAACAACGTGACACGTAATTTATATATATTTAGATATAAATATATAAACGCTAACACACTCATACCCCCGCAGTAGGTTTTTACCTATGTCGCGGGTGGCATGGACGACACATATAACACATCACAACACCCTGCACCCGAGTATAAATATTTATCTGTCACATAAATATCTGCCGCGGCCGGGAATCGAACCCGGGACCCCTCGCTTCGCAGGCAGGGTCGCTACCAACTAGACTACAGGGTCGAAATAAAATAATAATAAATTTTTAGGCGTTTCAGTGCTTGAGAGGGCACATAAATCGTTAAGCCATGTCGGAGGGTCTCCGGCGGTTTGAACACTTGCGACACTTGGGTTGGCCAAATAGGCCAACCTCTCCACCAATCCGCACTGGAGCAGCGTGGTGCAGTATGCTCTAGGCTTCCTCAAGAGGAGACACCTGTGCTCAGTAATGGGTTATCAATGAATTAAAGCCAAGATTTGCTAACGATTTCGGAATTTATGTGTTATTCAGCGGGAATTTTGAGGAGGATTCGAGTAATTTATTGATTTATATCTACGATTTCCTCCTAATATGTGAATGTTTGTAAAGATGTATGGATTTGTTACTCTTTCACGCAAAAACTACTGAACGGATTTTGATGAAATTTGGCACACAGATAGGCCATGACCTAGAATAAGATATAGAGTACTTATTGTCCCGGAGAACGCGGACAGAGCCACGGGCAGAATGCTAGTAGTTAAGGAATAGAATCTGGGAACAGAATAGGGTCTGTATATAACTAACATACCAAACTAAATTAAATTAGGACACCGAGGGTCCTGGATTCGATTCCCAGCGAGGCGGAAATTTAAATGATGAGTTTGAATTTCTGTTCTCGTTCTGGGTGTGAATGTCCTTGTCTAGTGTGTTGTCCATGGCACCCACGACACAGGGAATCCTAGTGTGGGGCTATGAGTGTGAAGCGTTATTTATTTATTATTTATTTATTTAAATTATGTCAATTCACCCAGGAGTCTTGACATATACATACGTACAAAAACATACATATTATGTATATGTATACGTTCAAAAATACCATTTTCACTATTATTATTTCTCATCTCGATGGGGTTCGCCTGGATAGCTACCACCCTTGAGCATGTGTGAGCCGCCAAACGACTCGTCGTGTTCCGGCTGGGGGCTTGAGAGCCAGTTCTTTGTTTCTTTTTTTTCCCTCTTGGCCGGCAACGCATCAGTGATGCTTTTGGTGTTGCTGATGTCCATAGGCGACGATAGCCATTTACCATCAGGTGGATCGTCGGCTCATAGGCCGGCTATTTCCATAAAAAAAACAACTCTTTAGCATCGGGGGTTAACAACCTAAAAACCCCTATAAAAGCAAATTCCTTTGATAAAATTTATATTCTAACTTTAGCATTCTCCGATAACAGAAATCTAATATTCTCAGTTTATAATAGCCAAGTCTGTTATTCTTATAAAAAAATTAAGATAATGTTTATTACGAAGAAGTTTATCGGCTATACATATACTTATCACGGACCTAAGAAAAAGACGGACGTAATCCCAAGAACAAATTCAGTGAAGCACCCATAGTAATACCAACTCTCTATTCGTACAAGTACATACACACACCCACACATAGACACTTCACTGCTTTAATCGCGAATCAAAAATTACGCACACATGGTAAGCGGGCGGCCATTGCTATGCTTCACTCTCGATTAGACGAGGTTACGTCCGTTTTTTTTTCAGGTCCGTGATACTTATGTAATTTAAATAACAAGTATAAATTTAAAAATTTAAAAAAATACCCGCCTGCTATCAAAAAAGCTATACCTTTTTGAAATATTTATGAACTGAACTGTTGTTGGACTTGGTGCTGTTGGTGAACTGTTTAATTAAATACGCATATTACGTTATTCGATTTATTTATTTTTTGATACTTCAAACAATGGCATCTCACAGCCACCATATTTTTTTTTTATTTCACTTATCGAAGAACACTTGGGTTATCAAAATTAAAAATCAAGACGAATCTAACGATATCTAAATCATATAAATCCGTTCAGCGATTTGGAAGATACGAGGTAACAAAGAATATTACATGCATACAAACATACATACATACATACATACATACATACATGCATACATACATACATACATACATACATACATACATACATACATACATACATACATACATACATACATACATACATACATACATACATACATACATACATACAAGACACTAACGAAAAACCCTTCCTGGCAGTCGGGTAATTAAGAATCTTTTCTTTTTTTGAAGTCGCTTCAAAATACGTACAATTAACAAATTACTTTCTTTGCCAGCAACGCAACACTCATCTTCAAATAAATGTTGTTGCCATAACCGCTTGCCATTGATCCTCGTCTGCTTATCAGCTGTTTATATATAATGTATATGAAATGTTATGCTTTAAAACACAGAGGGGTGAATCATCCCTTCTGCTTAGTATGCAAGCGGGGTGTTTTAATCCAAACAAGAGGAAAAACTGTTAAAAATCGCGGAAAAAATTCATAATGAATAAGGGAACGTATCTTCTGTACATATTTAGTTTTATTATCATTTTGTATGTTTTTATAATACGAACAACTGATGGTATTTTGGAGATAACTGTACCGCTTCCAGTCTCGTGTGATAGAGGATTATTTTGTAAGTAATGTAACGTTTTCTGGAATAATATATAGGCCGATTAGAAAGCCAAGCCAAGCAGAAAAAAATTAAAAACTACAAGCGAGTTGGATGTATCGTAACGTACTAGGAATCGTGCCATCTTGGGATTTTCTACCAAAAATAATATTTTTTAACACTGGCATCACTAAAATAAAATTATGCTACTTGTAGTACATACTATAGTATAGAGGTAAGGAGGAATGACTCGTATAGGGGGCAAGCACGGACGTAAAAAAATACGGACGTAATCCTAAGAACAAATTCAGTGAAGCACCCATAGTAATACCAACTCTGTATTCGTACAAGTACACACACCCACACATTGACACCATACGGCTACGACATTGACACCATCGCGAATCAAAAATTACAAAATTACGCACACATGGTAAGCGAGCTGTCAGCTGTCAGCTTCACTCTCAATTAGACAAGGTTACGTCCGTTCTTTTTTTATGTCCGTGGTTAGAGGATTATTTTGTAACTAATGTAACGTTTTCCGGGATAATTTATATAGGCCGATTAGAAAGCCAAGCCAAGCAGAAAAAAATTAAAAACTACAGGCGAGTTGGATGTATCGTAACGTACTATGAATCGTGTCACCTTGGGATTTTCTACCAAAAATTATTATTTTTTAACACAGGAACACGGACCTGAAAAAAAGACGGACGTAACCTCGTCTAATCGAGAGTGAAGCATAGCAATGGCCGCCCGCTTACCATGTGTGCGTAATTTTTTATTTGCGATTAAAGCAGTGAAGTGTCAATGTGTGGGTGTGTGTGTTGTACGAGTACCAATAGAGAATTGGTATTACTATGGGTTCACTGAATTTGGTGTTGGGATTACGTCCGTCTTTTTTTTAGGTCCGTGCACAGGAATCAATAAAATATTAATATGTTACTTGTAGTACATACCATGTAGTATAAAGGTAAGGAGGAATGACTCGTATAGGGGGCAAGTTGAACAAGTGTGGTAAGCAGTAAATAAATGGCAATATGGCCGATGCACAGGACCTCTGGTGGTATGATTATAGCAGCTGAGCTGTTGACAGATTGAAGTTTGACAGTGACAGTCCTGTATACCAAACTTCAACTGATTACGTAATCAAAATTTACAGTGTTGCTATAGTGGCGCCACCTTATTTATCAGAGTTTGACCACGGACCTAAAAAAAGACGGACGTAATCCCAACAACAAATTCAGTGAAGCACCCATAGTAATACCAACTCTCATTTCGTACAAGTACACACACCCACACATTGACACTTCACTGCTTCAATCGCGAATCAAAAATTACGCACACATGGTAAGCGAGCGGCCATTGCTATGCTTCACTCTCGATAAGACGAGGTTACGTCCGTCTATTTTTCCGGTTCGTGAGTTTGACGGATTTTTTTTCACAACAGAGTTATTCCTCCTCACATCTATACTCCATGGTACATATTCTAGTGGATTAGTAGACATATTATAGGATCTGTTGCCGATGTAGAAAAAAGTTAAGTTTTGGTAGAAAATCTCAAGATACTGGTTGGTACTATTCATCCAACTCTCCCCTACCTATACTAGTGATAGACAAAGGGAGACAACAAACAAGGGAGACAGACAACAAAGGGAGACAACAAGATATTAACTTATCCCGACATTATGGGCAGATAGTTTACTTAAAACTATAGACAGACACTTTCTAAACTCTTCTATCAGCTTCAAAGAGATGCAAATTCCAGTCTAAATTCTGGTTTAGTTGCCAACATGAATAAATGATTTCGTCTGAATACACCTAGAACTAGAAATGCTTCCGCAGTCAGTTAAAGCCTGGAATTGGCAGATCTCCAGAACTCACAGGTGTGGGGGAGTGACAAGTTAGGAGTTTGATATTGCTTACATTAAATATGATCAAACGGTAAGCGCTGACATTCCATTTCCTAAAAATATTTGATGATTTTTTAAGTTTATGTTATTATAAATTTTACTAACAAAAAATAACCGACTTCAAAATTACTCAAAAACTACTTGTCAGATCTCACTCAAATTTATGTGAGACTACATGACAAGCACCTGCTTTCGATTAAAAAAAAACATCAAAATCGGTTCACCCAGTTATCGGTTCACCCAAAGTTCTTAGGTAACAAACATAAAAAAATACAGTCGAATTGAGAACCTCCTCCTTTTTTTGAAGTGGGTTAAAAATCATTTTTTTTCCAAAATAAATTATCGGAAAAGGACCAGCCGAATAACGATGGCTTAGAATACAAACCCTAATCCCACACCAGATGGGTGTCGTAAGAGGCGACATAACGACGATTATTACTCCATGGGGTCTGCCTGGATAGCTACCACCATGTTGCTTAAGTTAGACGAACGACTCGTCATGAGAGGCAAGCTCTTTCTATCTTTCTTTTTCTTCTCTCTTTCTTGGCCAGCAACGTCAGTGATGCCTTTGGTGTTGCTGATGTCCATGGGCAACGATAGCCACTTCCCATCAGGTGGATCGTCAGCTCGTTTGCCGGCTATTTCCATAAAATATCTCCATCAATCGATCGCACACCAGTGACCCAGCTCAGAATACCACAGATTAATAAAAACTCATTAAATCTTTCATTATGATGAATAAATGCTACGTTTCACGTTTTATATTAATTTGCTGTCAGTCACAAAATGGAGGATTACTGAATAGGGTTGTCACTTTTATTAAACGGTTTTATTTTTTATTTTTTACGGAAATAGCCGGCAAACGAGCTGACGATCCACCTGATGATAAGTGGCTATCGTCGCCCATGAACATCAGCAACACCAAAGGCATCACTGATGCGTTGCCGGCCAAGAAAGAGACAAGAAAAAGAAACAAAGAACTGGCTCTCAAGCCCCCAGCCGGAACACGACAAGTCGTTTGGCGGCTGACTCATGCTCAAGGGTGGTAGCTATCCAGGCGAACCCCATGGAGAAATAATAATAGTAATAATGGTATTAATTAAAATTAAAATCAATATTACCAATATAATCCCTCGAGGGGCCCTACCACCAGCGGGCTGGATTTAGTCGCCTCTTACGACACCCATACGGTTTTATTTAGCTCACCCTGTTTGTGTGGGGCTTGCAAACTTATAAACCTACTTCTCCTTATCGTAAGAGTTGAATTTTTTTTACATATTGTTTTAGTTCTGACTAGCTGACCCGGCGAACTTCGTATCGCCTAACAAAAATTTTTTCTAAAATAAAAGTTACCTAAGTTACTCCTTGTTACATCAGCTATCTGCCAGTAAAATTCCCGTCAAAATAGGTCCAGCCATTTCAGAGATTAGCCGGAACAAACAGATAGACAGACAGACAAAAATTGTAAAAAATGTTGTTTTGCTATATGTACCGTGTATACATCGAAATGCACTTAGTAAAAAGCGGTAATTTATACATTACAAACAGACACTCCAATTTTATTTATTTGTACCTATAGATAGATGACAATGTATTTTTGTTATAAGCATTATCAACAGCACAGTATTTTTTAGGATTTCGAAGAAAAATCGGAACACTTATAGTTTCGTCATGTCCATCCATCTGTCAGTCCGTCCGTCCGTCCAAAGCAATGCACCGAGACCCTATGCTACACTCCAGAACATTGTTTTTCCTCCCCTACATGTAACGTAAACCCTATATTGTGGGGTATCGTTGAAAAGGTCTCTCAAAAATATTATGGGTCTTCTAAGACCATTTTTGTAATTAGGGATCCGTTTCCGAAATATTTGACTTTAAAATGCTAATTTTGGTTAGAGTCAAGTGTCCCCCCCGTCGGCTAAACGGTTAGAGTTGGATAAGTAAAAAAAATTCAAAAATAGCTCTCTGAAAAAAAATCACGTAATCCATTTTCGTAACTATTTTTTATAACTACGAAAAAGTAATTTTTTTCACTGTTTCGTAACTGGAAGGCTATTCTCTTTTGTAACTTGACAGCGGAGTTTCAAAATTGACGTTCGAGTTCTAGGATCACTTCACTTCGCAAGTGCCGTACTAGATGATTAGAGGATGACATATTTATTATTCTCGATCATCGAATTACGTCACCGTCGAAGCTCGTGTCCAATTGTCAAACGAAAAGTTAGTCAAGAGTTATCGGAGCTATTTGACAGCGGAGTTTCAAAATTGACGTTTGAGTTCGAGACTCCCTTCAATTCGCAAGTGCGTACCAAATGATTCGAGAATCACATATCAAGATCTCGGACTCGAACTTCAATTTTGACACTCATCGCGGAATCCGCTGTCAAGTTACAAAACTGAATAGCCCTGCTGGTTATCAAACAAGATTGTTTTCCGTTTTCATAACCATTTATATTTAACTTACTATGTCTTAAAATGTTACATTAGAATCGTTTTCATAACTATGTTAATTTTTATATTGCGAACGAGAATAATACATTATTTATATAGTGAGAAAATTCATTCATGACTATGGAAATAATACTGTTACGATATGATTATTATTACGGCTATGTTAACATAAGTAGTTAATGAGTAATAGTCGATAAACTTACTACTTCGGAACCCTACATTGCGCGTGGTCTGACACGCAGTTGCCCGGTTTTTTTTTAATAGTTAATTTTATGAAAGTATGTTTTGAATGTATTTAGGTATATAATATTTTGTTTTATAATGAAACAGGCACGTAAAAATCTAAGAATTTCTACAGTTAAAATTAGCTTAGAGAGGAAGTACAAAATATGAATAAATACAATAAATTATTTATCTATACATCTATATCTGTACATACAAATAAATAAAATTGGAGTGTCTGTTTGTAATATTAAAATAACCGGTTTTTACTAAGTGCGTTTGGATGTATACACGGTACAAATACCAAAACAACATTTTTTATAATTTTTGTCTGTCTGTCTGTCTGTTTATTCCGGATAACTCTGAAATGGCTGGACTGATTTTGACGCGATTTTCACTGGCAGATAGCTGACATAACAAGGAGTAATATAGGCTACTTTTATTTTAGAAAAAAAAATAGTTACGCGATTCGACGGGTCAGCTGTTTATATATATTTCATTAATTTTGTACACAACGTCGATTATCCGAAAAGAGTAACAGTTCCTAAACTCACCATTCACTTGCATAACTCACAAACTCAGTTCTACCAGAAACACAGCCCTAACTTACGCTATTAACTCTAGATCCAGTATTCAAATACAAACCCCCAATTCATACCAAAGTTCTGTTTGTACAACCCTACGAAGTCTTCCAATTTCGCGTCGCAAATGTGTGGCGTATTCAACGCAAATGGTTTTCATAAACTACAGCAGTCAACAGAACAAAACTACGAGTTTTGGTTTATTTTGGGTCTGTTTATAATTATTCGACGATGAAAGAGTTGAATGAATTCCATCTATTCTTGAGTTCACAACCCTAAGAGCTGGTTCGGTTCATGGTGAACTGAGTCTGAGTGAATCAGCTCATAGTTCAGTTCGATTTGTATTTTGTGCCTTACATTGTTCATTTTATGATCTTTACAGTTTGTGTCTCGTTTCAGTGAACTATTGATTTGTATTCGAAGATAAAAACCCTTACAACGTTATTTTTACACCCAAAACATCGTACAGGGCTGGGTTGGAGTGTGTTCATTCGTATGTTCACATCATAGAAACCATGTATCAATGTAGCAAAGCCCCCCGCAATGAAAAAAGGTATAAAAATTCAAAACGGAATGGGTTAAGCTAGGTTAGGTTCGTATAATTTTTTTTATGTGAAAATAGGTCCCTATTTTCATGAAGCGGGGTTCCGTCGCATTTATGACGAAGTATAGTTTTGTTGTATAATTGAATTATTATAATATCGTTTGTGCGGCAAGAAAATAATTAAAAATTGAGAGACATTGAAATGGGTATACGTTATAGTACAGCAAGATAGAATATCTAACATGAAAATATACCCCAGAAAAATGTTGCAGTCGGGTATATTTTGAAATTCTTAACAAGGTTGTATAATTATGTATATTTTTATTGTATAATCAAGCTCAATACTGAATCTTTGTGTGAAGGTATAAATTCAATGTACGCCCCCTTGTAGTCTTAAGGTCGCTGCATACGTAACGGATGGGACGGGGACGGGACGTGGACGAGGCATAAATATACGAGCGTGCCCCGTTCCCGTCCCGTACGTGCCGTACGTCCGTGGCGTATGCGCTATCGTTTACATTTTCTATTAAACAATGTTTTCAAATCTTCACGTCCCGTCCCGTCCCCGTCCCGTCCACGTCACGTATGTATCAACCTTAGGCTTGTATTCATAAATAAAACTATTACATGAGGACTCCTTGCGAGTGCTTAGTGTCATACCGAACGCATAGTATTGGTTTGACTTCTGTCAAAATAGAAAGAAAGGATTGATTGCTAGTACTGCCATCTTTGTCTTTTGCCTGTGTCAAATGTCTAGAGTGAAGTTTCACGCATCAAATCATATACCTATATGTATATACTATACTAGACAGGCTGTTCAGTACTAAAAGTTTCGACAGCTACGTTGACACCATATGGTGCTAACGCATTTTAGTCGGCTGCGAGCAAGCGAGACAAGTAGATGTCATTTTTGAAAAACCCCGACCGTTCAAGGACACATAGTAACGCATATTGTTTATTGTGCACAGTTAAAACGTCTTCATTATTTACGTTTGAACTTTATTTGAGTTTATTTAAATCATAATTGGTAAATAACTATATTTTACTTGCATTTTTAAAAAATTTTTAGTGCAAAATATTTGATATCCGCCATCTTGAACCGAATTTGACCGAACAAACGCTGTCACCAAGCTGTCAGTGAGTACAAAAAATGTGACACGGATTTTGCTCGGAACAGCCCGTCTATATATTTAAGTCTATACATCAAATGGCTGTAATTACATTACAGACTGCATCTGCTCAGCTAAGTAATACTTAGGTGTTTGCATGGCGTTGCTTCCTTACTTAGCTAAGTGTCGATTTTTAATACGGTGGTTATATAGGCTTTTATTAATAAATATTGTATCGATATAACTTCTGCACCGATAAAGCAATTATATCGAAACAATAACCATTGAAGTATAATAGAACATAATTATAGTCATAGAACAGACATCTCGAGCAAAATGTGTGTCCCGCCGGGAGGTTCTATTTTCAAAATTGAGCCCCCGTTCTCCTTTCAAAATCGAACGAATCCATTGGAAATTGAAGCCGCTCGGCGCCAATTCATTGGGACATACATTGTGTTCGCGGTGTCGGTTCTATATGCTAGTACTCGATACTTCTATGACTATAACAAGCTTTCTTCGATAATACTGTGCGTTGGATCAAATTCGGATATCCAAACCCGATAGTTACAAATATTCTTTTCAAATTCGTTTTAAAATATCACAATAGAGAGAAAACAGGCCGCACTCAGACGCCATTTTGTTTTGCAGCGGCCATTTTGAAGTTAGCGAGCTCAACGGAGCGTGACCGTTCGGGTGGGAATTTGTGGAAACTTTACTGATATCAGAAAAAATAAAGCCGTGTTCACAACTTTACTTTTAGGTTTAAAAACAATTTGTGTGGCAAAATTACATTGTTTTTTTGGTTTCGAGAGTGCTATGAACAAAACGATAAACTGAATTGCAGTTTGGCAGAAATGGAAATGTGGAACTTGTACACTCTTTTTTAGAAATAAATAAATAATAAAAAAAATGGTTGTCTGTAAAGTCGGTATACGGACGGAGATTTAACGTGACAACGTCTGTTCGTGGTATAAGTTTTTGGAACATAGAATTAAATGAAAATCACAATTTTAAATTCATAATTCACTGACATAATTCGTTGACGCCAGAAACGCTCGCGTAGAAGAGAGACGCAAGGCGCGTGCCGGTCGAGCGAGCCTCTCTCTCTCGCGCGCGCATGGTAACGTTCCTTACACAGTTTTCGTGAATGACACCCGAGTCAACCAATTTATAAGACGTTATCACGTCAAAAAAATATTCAAGACCCGTCACACATTGTTGTCTAACACAAATAACCCGGCCGGGGATCGAATGTGGGATCCTTTCGGGAGCAAGCTAGGATAAAGCTATAAGGCCAATGACCTTGACCCTAACTATCACCATAAAGAATCGTGAAAAAAAAAACTCAAGAACAGATTCTACTATTATTACAAATTTTATGTTAGAGTTCGTTTGCCGGAAAACGCAGGCAAAGCCAGGTAAAGCAGGTAAAGCGCTAGTCAGCCACACATAAATTAAATTACATTCAAAGACAAAAAACGAACTGATCACACGAATACACTGTACAAAAAACCTGATTGCCACTGGCTGTATAAAATTGGATCCTTTTTCAATTTGACATTTGGAACAAAATGGCCGTTTCCCGCTTATTCTGCTCACGTCTTAACTGACGGCGACAAATGGCGGCTGCGTAACAAGGTGTTTACCAGATGTATTCAATACGTTATATTGTTCGGGTGTGCATTCATTTGCCTATTATATCAATGTTAATTACCCGACTGCCAGGAAGGATTATGTTTTTCGCGCATATCTTGCATGTAGGTATGTGTGAAATATTTTTTATTATCTCAATCTGATATCTTCCAAACCGCTGAACGAATTTATATAATTAAGATATCGTTTGATTCGTCTTGATAATCCAATTAGATAAGTACTATAATAAAAACCGGGGCCTTTCAGGCCACGCGCAATGTAGGGTTCCAAAGTAGTAAGTTGATCGGCTATTACTCATTAACTACGTATGTTAACATAGCCGTGATAGTTTTCCTGGTAAATTCATCATAGAACCTACTCTCGAGAATTTTTTCACTTATCCAACTTCAACCGTTTAGCCGACAGGAGGAGGGGAACTTGACTCTAATCAAAATTAGCACTTCAAAATCAAATATTTTGCAAACGGACCCCTAATTCAAAAAAATGGTCTTAAAAGACCCATAATATTTTTAAAAGACCTTTTCAACGATACCCCACACTATAGGGTACGCGACCATTAAGGTATATACATAGAGAAGACATCTCAAACAAAATGCGTGTCCCTGCGCGAGGTTCTATTTTCAAAATTGAGCCCCCGTTCTCCTTTCAAAATCGAACGAATCCATTGGACATTGAAGCCGCGCGGCGCCAATTCATTGGAACATACATTGTGTTCGTGGTGTCTGTTCTATACGCTAGTAATAATACTTCAATGTACGCGACGAATAAAAAATTCATCCTCACGTTACCTGTAGGGGAGAGGTACCCTGAAAAAGTTTTAATAAATATATATATCAATGCCGAATAAGAGCTTTCCAGCACTAAGGGTAAGGGTAAAAACAGGGACAAAACTATATAGGGTTCCGATTCTACTTCGGAACCGTAAAAACAAATATGGCTGTGTGAGATGCCATTTAAAGTATTAAAAAATAAAAATCAAAAAGCTCTCCACTGGATTACAAAAAGTTATATCATGATAGCTTCTTTGATAGCAGGCGTGTGCTCATTTTAAGTAAACAATTTTATTAATATCTTTTCAGTTTCTTAAATTTAATATTAACAGTAAAGCACGGACCTAAAAAAAAGACGGACGTAATCCCAACAACAAATTCAGTGAAGCACCCATAGTAAGACCAACTCTCTATTCGTACAAGTACACACACCCACACATTGACACCATATCGCGTCAATCGCAAATCAAAAATTACGCGCACATGGTAAGCGGGCGGCCATTGCTATGCTTCACTCTCGATTAGACGAAGTTACGTCCGTCTTTTTTTCAGGTCCGTGCCTAGACCCTGTATATTGTAGTATTTACTATTTGGGTCCTAGTTTATACAATTCTATTCTCTATTTTCTATTTTCTTCTTTCTTGCTTCCTTCCTTCTGTTTCCTTTTCTTTATTTATTACTTTTATTTCTATATACTTTATATGTTGCTTTACCATTTTATAGTACTTTTCTTGACTGGAAGTAGGTTATAATGTTTTAGAAATCCTTTAGATTACATATTGATTAGTTTTGGTGGCTATTCTAGGAACCATGCCTTAGACAATGTACTACGCGTTCACTCTAAGTTTGCCCTCGTCGACCGTTACGATTTAACAGCTAACGGTACTGTAGACAAAAAAGTAATCAAATAATTTCACTAACTTAAATAACAAATTACGTTTGCTTCTGTGTAAAACATTTTCTATTTTAGTCATTGTAGCGACAAAAATCAACGAACGTAAAATAAATCGATAGAAAAATAATTTAACGAAAGTAACATCAAAATCAACAAAGAACGCACGCGCCGCACGGCACCTCAAAAATACGCGACTAGCGTTGCTGTCCGTACTAAATGAGCTGCGGTATGAGGAAGCGGGACGGGAGGTAAGGGCAAACTTAGAGTGAACGCGTAGTATTATTATTCTATTATTAAGTTGTAGGACTATTGTAACTTTAAATATTACCTTCTGTAATGTTACTTAGAGCCTGTGTATTTAATGATAAGGAAAGGAAAGAATATTAAACTTTCTTTTCAAGCAAGAATAATTTCTAAAAAGCCCCGATTTACCAAAAAAATACCGCGTTCATCCGGGTACTGTAAAATTATACATTATATCTAAACTATAATTTTATTTTAGACGAGTAACCGCCCTCGCTTTGCTTCGGTTTTCTAATTTTTTACACCTTGGGTTACATTATTGGAGTTTTATTAAGGATCCCTATTTTTTTGAAAATATAATATAGCCTATGTTACTCGGGGATAGTGTAGCTTCCCAACAGTGAAAGAATTTTCCAAATCGGTTCAGTAGTTTCGGAGCCTATTCAATGCAAACAAAAAATCAAATCTTTCCTCTTTATATAATAGTATACATGAACTTTTCTACATTACTACTTAATAAGTCAAAACATTTTTCAAAACCCTATCAACCGTTAATATTTAAGCTTTTCCAGAAGAAAAATACGAAGACCCACGAAATAAAACGCTCAACTAAAACGTTTAACTGTGTATCTTTCCGGTTCGCTAAAACTTAGTGAATTACAGTCTGAATGACGTCAGAGTACTAATTAGACTGACTTGGTTTGCTGGTACTTTGTGTAAAATCTCTTTCAGTAGGCTGGTATAATAGAAGATTATGAAGGTAGATACGTAATACGAGGATTCAACCGGTTTGTTTAATGAATAGCTTAAACGAGAGTTGAACTCTGGTACAGACACGGACGTATGGACCGACAGACGGATAGATGGATGGACGGACGGATAGACAGACAGACGGACCGACGGACGGATAGACGACAGACAACGGAGTCGATGGCACAGGAAACTCTTTTGCTATCCTCATTACATAAAGAATTGGGTTTCTTTGCCATCCTTTGGCCACCATTATAGATCTAAATTAGTGACTGATATTCATAAATAAGGAGTTTCTCTTGTTTGAAACCGATCTCCGACCAGAGCTGCAGTCAGATCATCTATATCTATACATCTATACAAATAAATAAAACTGGAGTGTCTGTTTGTAATATTAAAACAACCGCTTTTTACTAAGTGCATTTGGATGTACACACGGTACATATACCAAAACGACATTTATCACAATTTTTGTCTGTCTGTCTGTCTGTCTGTCTGTCTGTCTGTCTGTCTGTCTGTCTGTCTGTCTGTCTGTTTGTCTGTTTGTTCCGGCTAATCTCTGAAATGACTGGACCGTGTTTGACGGGACTTTCCTTGGCAGATAGCTGATGTAACAAGGAGTAGCTTAGGCTACTTTTATTTTAGAAAAAAATTGTTTGTTAAGCGATTCGAAGTTCGCCTGGTCAGCTAGTTGTGTAATATAGAAAGAGCTATTGCAACTGAATTTATGTATAAAATTTCAAATCTGTGCTGCTAATTTTTAAGGAGTTCCCTCATATAAAGCGAGTACTCATTATATCAGAACATGCGTAGAGTAATTCAAAAATTATCCTGTAACGACTAGAAGTGCAGAATAATGTTTTTTATTTTTATTTGGAAAACGTTTATTAACCGACTTCAAAAAAGGAGGAGGTATTCAATTCGACTGTATTTTTTTTTGTTTGTTACCTCAGAACTTTCGACTGGGTGAACCGATTTTGATGATTCTTTTTTTAATCGAAAGCTAGTGCTTGTCATGTGGTCCCACTTTTTGAGCGAGATCTGACGAGTAGTTTTTGTAGTTATTTTGAAGTCGGTTATTTTTGTCAAGAATTATTTAAATAATTATGAGCCAAATTGGAATAAAGCTACTATAATTCGACGTAAAATCGTCGGTCCTGATTGTTATCGTAAGATAACAGTCGTTAAGCCATGTCGGAGGCCCTCGGGCGGCATGAAAACTTCCGACAATTAGGTTGGCCACTAACCCCTCCACCAATCCGCACTGGAGCAGCGTGGTGGAGTATGCTCTAGACCTGTTCAAGAGGAGTAGTGGACCAATAATGAAGAAGTGGAACATTTTGCAAGCGTCCATTAAAATATGAACCGTATTACTTTACCATAAAGCCACAAGTTAAACAAATGTTTATTCGAAAGTAGCGACACCTTTTGCTACTTAGACAACCTACATTTTGCAAGCGTCCATTAAAATATGAACCGTATTACTTTACCATAAAGCCACAAGTTAAACAAATGTTTATTCGAAAGTAGCGACACCTTTTATACTTAGATAACCTACATTTTGCAAGCGTCCATTAAAATATGAACCGTATTACTTTATCATAAAGCCACAAGTTGAACAAATGTTTATTCGAAAGTAGCGACACCTTTTGCTACTTAGACAACCTACATTTTGCAAGCGTCCATTAAAATATGAACCGTATTACTTTACCATAAAGCCACAAGTTAAACAAATGTTTATTCGAAAGTAGCGACACCTTTTGCTACTTAGACAACCTACATTTTGCAAGCGTCCATTAAAATATGAACCGTATTACTTTACCATTAAGCCACAAGTTAAACAAATGTTTATTCGAAAGTAGCGACACCTTTTGCTACTTAGACAACCTACATTTTGCAAGCGTCCATTAAAATATGAACCGTATTACTTTACCATAAAGCCACAAGTTGAACAAATGTTTATTCGAAACTAGCGACACCTTTTACTACTTAGACAACCTACATTTTGCAAGCGTCCATTAAAATATGAATCGTATTACTTCACCATAAAGCCACAAGTTAAACAAATGTTTATTCGAAAGTAGCGACACCTTTTGCTACTTAGTCAACCTACATTTTGCAAGCGTCCAGTAAAATATGAACCGTATTACTTTACCATAAAGCCACAAGTTGAACAAATGTTTATTCGAAACTAGCGACACCTTTTACTACTTAGATAACCTACATTTTGCAAGCTTCCATTAAAATATGAACCGTATTACTTCACCATAAAGCCACAAGTTAAACAAATACTTATTCGAAACTAGCGACACCTTTTACTACTTAGACAACAGTAACTTACGTGGGCTTATTTCTCAAATCAGTTTTTGCAAACTCGTTATCTAATGAAGTTTAAGCCACGTTAGGAAGTTTCTAACTCCAATTAAATCCCGAGAATTTGAAGTAATAACTTCAAAACTTGAAACCAAATCGACCGACATACCGGAACATACCGGAACGCAAGTTAGGAATAACGGAAATGCTGTAATTAGAAGCAATCAGCACGTCTAGTGCAGGTAAATTAATACAGCATTCTATAGACGCAGATTGAAGGTGTATCCTACTTAAAGTCTGAGTTAAATTCACAACCATAATTGTCCCACTGTTGGGCTTGAGTCTCCTCTCATAATGTGAGGGGTACAGGCCATAGTCTACCACGCTGGCCAAGTTTGGACTGGTAGACTTCACACATCTTTGAGAAGCAACTTATTTTTAACGTTCCGTAGCAGCAAGTAACATAATATAAAAGTTCTTGTACTTCATTGTAACTTTGATCGATGTTTTTTGCGGTTTACGATTTATGACGTATTAAAAAAAACTACTTACTACATCTCGTTCAAATCAATTTTCGTTGGAAGTTTGCATGGTAATGTACATCATATATTTTTTTTAGTTTTATCTTTCTCTTATTTTAGAAGTTACAGGGGGGGGGGAGGACACACATTTTACCACTTTGGAAGTGTCTCTCGCGCAAACTATTCAATTTAGAAAAAAATGATATTAGAAACCTCAATATCATTTTTAAGGACCTGTCTAAGAAAAAAAATTTTTTGAGTTTCAGTTCTATGTATGGGGAACCCCCAAAACTTACTGTTTTTTTTTTCAATTTTTGTGTGAAAATCTTAATGCGGTTTACGGTATACATCTACTGACCAAGTTTCAACAGTATAGTTCTTATAGTTTCGGAGAAAAGTGGCTGTGACATACGGACAGACAGACAGACAGACAGACAGACAGACAGACAGACATGACGAATTTATAAGGGTTCCGTTTTTTGCCATTTGGCTACGGAACCCTAAAAACAAGCTATGTTTTAGAACGCTTATAAAGTGTTTTGTTTCTTTCATTGTTATGAAAACCGATAAAGATAAAACATACGAGTAGTATAACAGTGCAATAACTAAAATAATTTTAATCATTGCAGTATTATTACTAACATATAGAACCGACACCGCGAACACAATGCATGTTCCAATGAATTGGCGCCGATCGGCTTCAATTTTCAATGGATTTGATTATTGATTTTTGATTTTGATTTTTTTGATTCGTTCGATTTTGAAAGGAGAACGGGGGCTCAATTTTGATTTTCAAAGAACTTCTATGACATTATACTTGAATGAGTTTAATAAGCTTTTAAGAATAAGGCCGTAATATGAAAGTTTGTTTGAGAGGAATTTTCATGAAATTTAGCACATGAAGACTATCTGGAATAACATGGGGTGCCTATTATAAACGCATATGTTATGCCCTTACAAATCAACCAAAAAAATCTATTACGAAAAGAGCTACAACACACACACGTTTATCCTTTGTTTCACTACACCAATCACATTAGTATAATGCACGAAGGCATTTTAACGTTGTATGTCAAATGTCAAGCACTTCTGACAACAACAAAAGCGTGCGTATCGTCTTGTATCGACAGAGCGACTACGAGCAGAACGGTCAATTGCCTGTTCTTACGCTCTTCATCGTCGGCGCGCTAGTGACATATCATTGTACCACGCCAAAATTTTTGACCTTGTCCAATGTTTCACATCAAAACCCTGGAGCCCTCTAAATAGTACATTTCTGCATTCAGAACTGAAGCCACGACCCGAAATGGAAAGATTCTTTTATTTTTATCTCAGTTTGCAATTCAAATATCGTTTAAAGTTTAGGCAGTAGTACCGTCGCATCGCAGAAAGTTCAAAAATTCATTTCTCTTTCAAATATTTCGTACTCCGAGCTCGGATTTAGTTTTGAACTGTGTTTGATATTTTTTGGGGGTCTATAAGTTCTAAAAACTATATTTTATGCTTCTGATTTATAGTGCGTTGGATAAATCTGAAGATATGTCCAAATTTAACTCTTAAAAATCAGATAGGACTCCCTTATCTCTGATAGAGTAAGATGGAGCACAATATGTCATCTATACAAATAAATAAAACTGGAGTGTATGTTTGTAATATTAAAATAACCGCTTTTTACTAAGTGCATTTGGATGTATACACGGTACTATACAATACACGGTACATATACCAATACAATATTTTTTTACAATTTTTGTCTGTCTCTTTGTTTGTTTAGGCTAATCTCTGACCGATTTTGACGGGACTTTCACAGGCAGATAGCTTATGTAACAAGGAGTAACTTAGGCTACTTTTATTTTAGAAAAAAAAAACAAAAACTTTTTTGTTAAATACCACGCGGACGAAATCGCGGGTAACAGCTAGTATGTTATATGACATTTGCAGTAGCATTTTTATTTCTCGTCTCTGTACTATTTTGCCCCCAATTACCATACCGAGGTATGAAAATTTAAAACTAAAGCTAAAAAGTTAATATCTTTTAAATTATTTGGCCTAGGGAGCCTAAAAATTTGATTGTGATGCAGAAATAACTCCTTTATCACTCACATCTCGGTGGTCCATAACAATGGACATTGTGTATATCTTTGATAATTATATCGAGTATATACGTCTTAATTGATTTACGAAAGTGTTAATAATGTAAATCATGACGAAAAATGTATATTTTTTCATTTTTAGTAAGGTTTTTTCATCTAACAATTTTTCTTTATTTCAAAATTTTTTATATCTAACCTATAACTATTTATTGAGCCTGCATACAAAATCTTAACGGCGTGGTAATATTAAGGTTTCTGGGCAATCAAAAATAATTAGGTGAAATAATACCACCTTGTGGAATGCCAACATGTATTAACGTCAGTATCCGTCTGTGGACCATAAACAAATCAAATGTTCCACTACTATAACAGCAGGCAATCTCATAAATTCACTCTTTTACGTATTCCCAGAGATATGTCATAGGTATGTCGAGGTAAATTTTCAGCGGGCAACGTAAACACAGTCAAAGGCTTTGCAAAATTCGATGTGACAACCAAAGCCTCTGTTCAGGAGACTTATGTTCGTTGATTTACACGTTGCTTTACAAGGTAATTTATCGGAGGATAATGACAGGGATAATAAGGGAGCTATTTACCACAACAGACGCCAATTATAAAACCTCTTTCTAATTTTCTTGACCATAGCTAAGAAGAACGACCATAATTTTATTATGTCGGTAACCCTTGTTTATTAGGGTTCCGAAGTAGAATTGGAACCCTTATAGTTTCGTCATGTCCGTCTGTCCGTCTGTCCGAAACGAAGCGCCGATACCCTTAGTGCTAGAAAGCTGTAATTTGGCATGGATATATTAAAACTCTAGAAGAATAAAATATTGAAAAATTGTTTTTTTTTTCAGGGTACCTTCCTACAGGCAACGTGAGGATGATTTTTTTATTCATCGCATAATAGTTATTACGATTTTAAGTACCTCCATTAAAATTAACCACAATATTAAAAAAAATCAAAATATGTAGTAGGTAAGGGAATAAAATGGTATTTTAAATAATGATAAAATAATAATAATTAGATAAATAAAACGAATTAGTCAAAGATAAAAATGCATCCAATCATTGGATCTCGATCAACGTTAGGCACACACTCAGGACCTTTTTGAACCGACTTCAAAAAAAGGAGGAGGTTCTCAATTGGACTGTATTTTTTATGTTTGTTACCTCAGAACTTTCGACTAGGTGAACCGATTTTGATGATTCTTTTTTTAATTATTAAAATAATAATAATAATAAACGCTTTCACACTCATACCCCCGCAGTAGGTTTTCACCTGTGTCACAGGTGGCATGGACACATATAACACGTCACAATAACACCCATGACCCGAGTACAAATATTTATCTGTCACATAAATATCTGCCCCGGCCGGGAATCGAACCCGGGACCCCTCGCTTCGCAGGCAGGTTTGCTACCAACTAGGCTACAGGGTCGTCAAAGCTGGTGCTTGTCATGTGATCTGATCAAGATCTGACGAGTAGTTTTTGAGTTACCCCTAATAACGCGTATTTAAATCACTTCGACTACGTTGATGTTTCCATTTTATTTGAAGTTGGTTATTTTGTGAGTCATAAATAAAAAAGATTATTAAAGTTGACAACCTCTATCACAATTACAACATCCAACCAGAATATAACTGAACACATAGTTTTTGAGTTATTTTGAAGTCGGTTAATTTTTTCTTCGTAAAATTCAAATTATTGACGAATCTACACATTATAGCCAACCAGTATTTTTTTATCATTGGTCAACAAAGTTGATGTTTCTTTGAATTTGCAATATCTTACAGACAGACAGACAGACAGACAATAATTCTAAAAAATATATTTTTATGCTCTAACACGTTAATGAAGTGCTCCCTAATCGAATTTTTTTAATAATATGTACATTGAGTACAGAAAATTCGCCCTTTGAGTTTTATTATAGTATAGATTTATTTTACTTATTCCTAGCAACTTAACTTACACAATTACTTAATTGTAAACGTCAATATTGAGAAACATCAGGAATGCATCTCAGTGGACAAACTATGTATAGAAGGCCTTAAAACGACTTGTTAAAAAATAGTTGAAAGAGCACGTGAGTCTTTTGCAAGGTTCAATACGAAACTGAAACAAAGTGACACAACAGCCGTGGCCAGTTTTATCTAAAAGCTTGTTTGAAATCCTATGTAGTTTTAACTTTGAGGCCTCCACAAGTTCACATTTCTTTCTACTCTTTAGGCTCGGAGCGGCCATCTTTTTATTTTCAAAGCCTCTTTGTTGAAGCCGGGTTAAATTTGAAACGTTTTTACGATTTTTCACTTGGTATACTTAATTGACATACATTAATATTAAGTTATTTTGGTGATAGATTCAATTACTAGGTAAAAATGTAGTAGGTGAAATATAAATCATCCCCTATTTTCGTACCTTTAGGGGTAAAATTTTGTTTCCAAATTTAAACAAGAGTAACTTCAAGGTATACAATATTCAATAAAAAAAGAGTCATCGATATCGGATCATCCAGTACAAAGTTATTGGGGTAACGGATAAAACTTCAGTGGGTGAATAAAATCAATCATCCCCTATTTTCGTACCTTTAAGGTCGGAATAAAATTAAAAAAAAATATGGGACCAACTTCAAGACATACCCTATCCATTAAAAAAAGAATCATCAAAATCGGACCACTCTGTGCCGATTGCTGCGTGATCCTCCTTTTTTTTCGTCGGTTAAAAATGAGAATCCGACCTTTTCCGAATATGAAGAAGTGCGTAAATTATTTAAGTCTTATTTTTAGTAAAAAAAAACTCACAGGGTCTTTTTAACGTCATTTGAAATTTTGAAATAAGACAGTCATAAAATAAACGGAAACGAATGATAAATTATCATTTAATGCTAAAACTAATTTCTGCTTCCTATGAATTAATCGCTGAATCGGCAAACGTTGTTCTGTCAAATTTTTTTTGGATATCGACACCCTAATCACCTAGCGGTATGAAATATACTTTACTACCTATTCTCGTATGTACCAAATATAAACATATTAAAAAAAAACTTGATCAAGCCGTTTCGGAGAAGCGCGACCGATAAACACCGTGACACGAATTTTTTAACCGACGAAAAAAAAAGGAGGAGGTTCTAAATTCGACACGTATATTTTTTATGTATGATCACGCAGCAATCCGATTTTGATGATTCTTTTTTTAATGGAAAGGGCATATTTTGAAGTTGGTCCCATATTTTTTTATATAATAGATTTTAAGTTAATATTTCAATAAAAAATTGTGCCAATTTTGCTTTCCAATAAGAATCATCTACATACCGACTATAGACAAGAAACGTGGAAGAAACGAATCAAAAGCAATCGACTAACAAAAGTTTATAGTTTAAAAGGGTTAAAACCCTATAAATAATTCAACCCAATTATAAAAATTCAAGCAAGTTTCTAGCATACACGCTGTTTACAGAGGGATAATATTTGAAGAGGATGGCTCGCAAAAAGTTAGTTTTAAATTGGGAATATATTTGCCGGCAGCCGAAGCGAAGTCCGCCGCCATTTTATTCCCGAGAGGTCAAAATGAATTGTTACTTAGACTGTTATCTTTTGAAAGATAGTTTTATTTAGGTTATTTGGGTCAGATTTTGCAAGCTTAATTAGACGTACTTTCTTTTCCTAAGGAGTTGAAATTTTACATATTGCTTTAATTCTGATGACAATGCATTTTAGGGTTCCGTACGAAGAAACCAAAAACGGAACCATATAGAATCACTCGTGCGACTGGGCGACCGCCGTTCACAGCAAATTTACTCCGAAACTACTAGACCAAATGAGTTGAAATTTGGTACTCATGTGCTATTTTGTAACCCAAAGACGAAGGTATAAAGTAAAAAACTGAATTTTGAAATATTTTTTAACAAAATCAAAATTAAGCAAGAACTGTTTTGCAAACCGTATCGTTTGGTATGTCAAATAAAAGGGTTTGTTATAAGGATCTTAAATATATTTTTGTTATAGTTCTACAAGGGATAGTTTTAAAATTATTCAAGAAAGAATGAAAATTAAAGCCAAAAATTGTCCATTTCCCACCCTTTTATCTCTGAAACTACTGACGCAAGAATTTGGAAAAAAATACAGAGAATGCTCTTTACTCAAATATTACAGGAAAACCTATAAAAAGTTTATGGTCTAAGAAACGCCAAAAATACATTGAAGTATAATGTCATAGAACAGACATCTTGAACAAAATGTGTGTCCCGCCGAGAGGTTCTATTTTCAAAATTGAGCCCCCGTTCTTCTTTCAAAATCGAACGAATCCATTGAAAATTGAAGCCAATCGGAGCCAATTCATTGGGACATACATCGTGTAAGCGGTGTCGGTTCTATAAGCTAGTAATAATACTTCAATGCAAAAATATATAAAATAAGTAAATAACGGTAAAAATCAACGTACGGAACCCTGTCCAAGCGAGTTTAACTAACACTTGTCAAGTTTATTGTGATAAGCATAATCAGCTGATACTACAAACAGGCTTGGCTTCAGATAAGGAAGTTGGCTTATATATGAAGGAGTTCCTTAAAGGTTAACAGCATATATTTGAAGTTATACTTCTTAAGCGACTTGCAAAAAGGTTGCGTTAAACGTTTGCGCTACCATGGAGGGGGTATGAAAGCACTGGATAGATGGCGCTAGCTTCTTATTATCTCTACCTTTTAAAATTTAATGTTATTACTAATACAAATCTCACAGATTCTCAACAGCGTGATTCAGGTTCCTGAACAACGCCATCTAGTTCTTTACTACCTACATTGACACTATAAAACCGTGTACACTTAGTTTTTAATCTATGGACTTGTTAAACACCATGGAGCATAGAAGGTAGAAGGAGCCATCTCATATGAGGGGAAAGTTGAAAAAGTATCCAGCTGTTTACAGAAAATAGAGGTTCCAATAACGGCCATTTCTGAATGGCGCTACTGTGATACAAATAGCGAACCATGAATGTAGCTGTTGTAGACGGAGTGAAGTTTGCTGAGTTATGCCACCCGTAATGAATGGCGCTAGTGTCTGATAAATAGATATTCGAACATAGCTATTCAGTTGTAGACCACACCGCAGCGCCACCCGTAATTGGACGCGTTTTTACGGACACTTTTCATACACAGAGATGACCCTCCTTCTACTCTATCCTTCATGTTAAACACGTATCTTAGTAATGCGTTATTGTTATTATTATATTTTTACTACTATTACAACGCCCATCACTTTTTAACCGACTTCAAAAAAAAGAGGAGGTTCTCAATTCGACTATTTTTTATGTGTTACCTCATAACTTTTTACTGGATGTACCGATTTTGATGATTCTTTTTACATTCGAAAGCTGGTACTTGTCATGTGGTCCAGTTTAAATTTGAGCGAGATCTGATGAGTAGTTTTTGAGTTATCCCTAATAATAAGTATTTAATTGACGAATACGTTGATGCTTCCATTTTATTTGGAGTTAGTTATTTTGTGAGTCAATAAAAAAGATAATCAAAGTTGACAACCTCTAACACACCTACATCTAACTAGTATACAGCTGAACACGAAATCCACAGACCTAAAACTAAGGACCTGAGAGCAGGACGCAGTAGGTACCGGATCGATACGGAGCAGTATCGTGGCAAGCTTTCACAGCAATTTACCTGCGCTGTATAATTTATGTACAGTAATGGTTGACAAGTTAAAAGAGGAGCGTGAGTATCGGGTTGTGGTATGTGAATGATTCAAGTGTATATTATAAATATGTTCATGAGATATTTGTTACTGAACGGCGCAAAAAGTAATGAACGGATTTTCATGAATTTTATATTCAAAGTAGTTAAGCTCTTTTTACATGCGGACATTGCTGTATAATTTATGTACAGTAATGGTTGACAATTAAAAGAGGAGCGTGAGTATCGGGTTGTGGTATGTGAATGATTCAAGTGTATATTATAAATATGTTCATGAGATATTTGTTACTGAACGGCGCAAAAAGTAATGAACGGATTTTCATGAATTTTATATTCAAAGTAGTTAAGCTCTTTTTACATGCGGACATTGCTGTATAATTTATGTACAGTAATGGCTGACAATTAAAAGAGGAGGGTGTGTATCGGGTTGTGGTATGTGAATGATTCAAGTGTATATTATAAATATGTTCATGAGATATTTGTTACTGAACGGCGCAAAAAGTAATGAACGGATTTTCATGAATTTTATATTCAAAGTAGTTAAGCTCTTTTTACATGCGGACATTGCTGTATAATTTATGTACAGTAATGGTTGACAAGTTAAAAGAGGAGCGTGAGTATCGTGTTGTGGTATGTGAATGATTCAAGTGTATATTATAAATATGTTCATGAGATATTTGTTACTGAACGGCGCAAAAAGTAATGAACGGATTTTCATGAATTTTATATTCAAAGTAGTTAAGCTCTTTTTACATGCGGACATTGCTGTATAATTTATGTACAGTAATGGTTGACAATTAAAATAGGAGCGTGAGTATCGTGTTGTGGTATGTGAATGATTCAAGTGTATATTATAAATATGTTCATGAGATATTTGTTACTGAACGGCGCAAAAAGTAATGAACGGATTTTCATGAATTTTATATTCAAAGTAGTTAAGCTCTTTTTACATGCGGACATTGCTGTATAATTTATGTACAGTAATGGCTGACAATTAAAAGAGGAGGGTGTGTATCGGGTTGTGGTATGTGAATGATTCAAGTGTATATTATAAATATGTTCATGAGATATTTGTTACTGAACGGCGCAAAAAGTAATGAACGGATTTTCATGAATTTTATATTCAAAGTAGTTAAGCTCTTTTTACATGCGGACATTGCTGTATAATTTATGTACAGTAATGGTTGACAATTAAAAGAGGAGGGTGTGTATCGGGTTGTGGTATGTGAATGATTCAAGTGTATATTATAAATATGTTCATGAGATATTTGTTACTGAAAGGCGCAAAAAGTAATGAACGGATTTTCATGAATTTTATATTCAAAGTAGTTAAGCTCTTTTTACATGCGGACATTGCTGTATAATTTATGTACAGTAATGGTTGACAATTAAAAGAGGAGGGTGTGTATCGGGTTGTGGTATGTGAATGATTCAAGTGTATATTATAAATATGTTCATGAGATATTTGTTACTGAACGGCGCAAAAAGTAATGAACGGATTTTCATGAATTTTATATTCAAAGTAGTTAAGCTCTTTTTACATGCGGACATTGCTGTATAATTTATGTACAGTAATGGTTGACAATTAAAAGAGGAGGGTGTGTATCGGGTTGTGGTATGTGAATGATTCAAGTGTATATTATAAATATGTTCATGAGATATTTGTTACTGAACGGCGCAAAAACTAATGAACGGATTATACGCAAAAAGAATAATGAACTGAATAGAATTTTATGAAATTAGCACACAGGTACACGAATATATTAGCGAGCATTTTTGTATTTATGTACAGTAATTGTTATGTAATGAAAATCAGTCCAACCATTTCAGAGATTAGCCCTAACAAACAGACAGACAGACAAAAATTTAAAAAAAATGTTTTTTGTATATGTAACGTTTATATATCCAAATGCACTTAGTAAAAAGTGGTTATTCTAATATTACAAACAGACACTCAAATTTTATTTATTTGTATAGATGTGAGTTTCTAAGGATGTATGGATTTTTTTTATGTAAATAGCCGGCAAACGAGCTGACAATCCACCTGATGGTATGTGGCTATTGCTCATGAACATCAGCGACACCAAAGGCATCAATGATGCGTTGACAAGAAAGAGAGAAGAAAAAGAAAGAAAGAACTGGCTCTCAAGCCCCCAGCGGGAAAACGACGAGTCGTTTGGCGGCTGACTCATGCTTCAAGGGTGGTAGCTATCCAGGCGAACCCCATGGAGAAATAATATTAATAATAATGATATTAATTAACAATTAGAATAAATATAACCAATATAATCCCTTGAGGAGCCCTACTACCAGCGGGCCGGATTTAATCGCCTCTTACGGTAGTATGGATTGATAACACTTACTACTCAATTATTAACTTTGGAAAAGCTTCAGGTATTTATTTAAAGCTGATAGTAAGAACACCTGTGACTTGAAAAATTATTTTTATGTACCATAGACACTAAGGAAGGTTATTAGGCAAAAAGGGTTATTCCCAGTTGCAAAAGGAGTTACTTCAGTTACGGGTTTTTAACAGACTTCGAAAAAAGGAAGACGAAGAAGACGTTCTCAATTCGACTGTATTTTTTTAAATATTTGTTACCTCAGAAATTTCGAATGGGTGAACTGATTTTGATGATTCTTTTTTTAATCGAAAGCTGGTACTTGTCATATGGTCCCACTTAAATTTTATTGAGATCTGACAATGGCATCCATGAGAAAACCATATAAGTCTTTTTGTATTAAGTATGTGCGTGACAAATGGACGAATAACTCAATATCACGCCAACCGATTTTGATGATTCTTTTTTTTATAGAAAGCAGGTGCTTGTCATGTAGTCCAACATAAATTTGACTGAGATCTGAAAAGAAGTTTTTGAGTAACTTTGAAGTCGGTTATTTTTAGTAAAATTTAGATTATACAAGTACCTGATACGATTCTACATCTGACATCTACCTACAAAACAATTGCACCTCAAAACCTAGAGATACAATGCATTAATATTTCCCCTTTCAGCTGTACGTAGTCGTTAAACGCAAACGTACTTAACTGTACATCGCTGTAATTACAGCGCCGCGCTGCGTACCGCTCCGTAGAGATACATTTACTGCATATTAACGCTACGGCGATCGATTCTAAATGTTATCGTTTGCTCTGCCTTCGCGTATTACGTAGCATGGTAGAGTATGTATGAATTGCATTGATTGTACAAGTTTTTAGGGTTCCGTACGATAGAACGAAAAACGGAACCCTTATAGAATCACTCGTGCGTCTGGGCGATTACTCCGAAACTATTGGACCAAAGTACTCATGTACTTTTTTGTAACCCAAAGACCAAGGTATAAAGTAAACAAAAAGTTTATGATCTTAAAAAAAAACAAATGTAAATAAAATAAATGCGACTTTAACTCGCACTTGTCAAATTTATTTAAATTGCAATATATATATGTATCTTGTATGTTTGGTTCAATTCTTGCAAGCTGAATTAGAACAACTTCCTTTCATTTTACAAAGTTGAAATTTTGTGTGCTAAGGTTGCGATGACAATAATATATTTGACGGCTCTGTAGCCTAGTTGATAGCGACCCTGCCTGCGAAGCGTGGTGTCCCGGGTTCGATTCCCGGCCGGGGCTGATATTTATGTGACAGATAGATATGTGTACTCGGGTGCAGGGTGTGATTGTGATGTGTTATATGTGTCGTCCATACCACCAGCGACACAGGTAAACCTACTGCGGGGGCGTGAGTGTGTTAGCGTTTATTATTATTTTATGACATGATGTGATAATATTTTTGAAGTTGACTCCAGACGAGAAAATTTTTTAACGGCTTACAATACATACATATAATTTTATATACGGATTAAATTATGTATAATGTACCCTCTAGTACACAGAAGTAGACTGTAGTACACGAAAATGCTGAAACTACAATTAGAACCTACGTTAGCATTAGCGAAGTCAGTTAATGCAAGTATTGCCGTTTTATTTTAGTGCCAGAAATCTACGCTCGGAATTGTGGTCCTAAAATCTGTTTTTGCAGCGCTTTGTAGAGCTATATAGAGCTATATAGAGCCATATAGAGCTATATAGAGCCATATAGAGTTATATAGAGCTATATAGTTCAAGCTGTAGGGAGGTCTATTTAAACAGATTGTATTCAGCTGTATATAGTGTTTTGCCTAAGCTCAAAATGTAGCTATGTTGATTGTGAAGTCCCTTATATCAACAGCTGTCCCGGGTAGAACGCCATTGATATTATAAATATTGTTTATCTATACAAATAAATAAAATTGGAGTGTCTGTTTGTAATATTAAAATAACCGCTTTTTACTAAGTGCATTTGGATGTATACAAGGTACATATACCAAAACAATATTTATTACAATTCTTGTCTGTCTGTCTGTTTGTTTCGGCTAATCTCTGAAATGGCTGGACCAATTTTGACAGGACTTTTGCTGGCAGATAGCTGATGTAACAAGGAGTAACTTAGGCTACTTTTATTTTAGAAAAAAGTAGTATGTTAGGCGATACGAAGTTCGCCGGGTCAGCTAGTTAATTCTATAAGCATTCTAATGGATACTCGGCGTGTTTCACTACGCTAAACAAATTGTGATGAAAATGACAGATTAGTGTTTTTATGTTGACGTTGATGCGCCATCTTTACATAATATCTTTAAATTGTTACATGGGAAAAGTGGAAAATCGACTTTATCAATGGACAGAATGTACCTAATGCTTTGTTTTAATAGTCTCAAACCACCTTCTGATTATTGCCTTGGAAATTAATCAATTTTGAGACATATCGGTTGAATGGTTTCAGTGTCTATAAAGGACATCCGTACAAATAATTCTTGTGTTTTATACAGGATGTCCCATAAGTAGTGGCTCGACTGTAGAGGGCAGATAGCTTGAAAGTGAGCCTGCCATATGTCAAAAAATGACCTTAGTAAAAGTGTCACCGTTTTCGAGATTTTGACCTTTTTAAAATTTCGAAAATTCGGCAACTTTACCCTACATTTTCCTGCTGACTCCACAAATGAGCAGATATTTTGATAATTTTTTTAAAGCTCTCATCTTAGAGCTTTCAGATAGTTGCTTTATAATTATCAGCATGTAATTAACTAACCGAATTGATTATTTTAAAAAATATTAATAAACTACCTGACCCGGCGAACTTCGTATCGCCTAACATACTACTTTTTTCTAAAATAAAAGTAGCCTAAGTTACTCCTTGTTACATCAGCTATCTACCAGTGAAACTCCCGTCAAAATCGGTCCAACCATTTCAGAGATTAGTTGCAACAAACAAACAGACAGACAAAAATTGTAAAAAATGTTGTTTTGATATATTATTATGTACCATGTATAAATCCAAATGCACTTAGTAAAAAGTGGTTATTTTAATATTACAAAGAGACACTCCAATTTTATTTATTTGTATAGCTGTGAAACTTTCTAAAGATATTTAAATGTTTGTTTTTTTATAACACTAATGAAACTGCAATATTTCGCTAACAAAACTCGCACCACGTTGCAAAACAATCTCAATCTAATTCTTTCACAGTTGACTCATCAACCTCACTTCCCTTTGTGTCTACATAAAGCCGTTCTACCGCCTCTATGTAGACTATGTAGAACTCATGGAGCATAGAATGGTAGGAGGGCCATCTCATATGAGGGGAAAGTAGAAAAAGTGTCCTCTAAAAGGTACATAACCATCTACATATGCATACATATTCATACATACACATGCACACATAGGTACACACACACACGCAACACACACACAGACACACACATTAAATGTACGAAAACAACCGTTTAGATATGTAAAAATATTAATATCGTATTTTATTATAATGTAAAATAGACCTTACTTAAGTAACTGTGTAATCCATTTTTGGCCTTAGTAGTTATGTATATCCTTATATTATTCGACTGTAATTGTAAAAACGCTGTTGGATTGCCTAATAAACTAAATAAATAATAAATTAAATAAATAAATAAATAAATAAAAAGTGTCCATCTAGTTTGTACTTGTGTAAACATAGGTAGTACACATTAAAATTTAATGTTATTACTTATGCAAATCTCACAGAGTCAACAGCGTGATTCAGGTTCCTGAACAACGCCATCTAGTTCTTTACAACCTACATTGACACTATAAAACCGTGTACTTAATTTTTAATCTATGGACTTGTTAAACACCATGGAGTATAGAAAGTAAAAGGAGGGCAATCTCATATGAGGAGAAAGTTGATAAAGTGTCCAGCTGTTTACTGAAAATAGAGGTTCCAATAACGGCCATTTCAGAATGGTGCTAGTGTATGAAAAATAGATATATGAACATGGCTGTTGTAGACGGAGTGAAGTTTGCTGAGTAATGTCACCCGTAATGAATGGCGCTAGTGTCTGATAAATAGATATTCGAACATAGTAGTTGTAGACCGCACCGCACTAATAATTGGACGCGTTTTTACTGACATTTTTTCATACGCAGAGATGGCCTCCTTTTACTCTATCCTCCATCTAAGAGCTGTAGATTCACTCCGTAATCATACGGATGTAGCTAAGTGCTTGCTTACGATAGCGAGGGACTGAAATTCAATTTGATGTCTCTGGGTTAGTTGTTATGTAAAACGGAGAGGTCTTGGATTCGATTTCGGTTATGCTTCAGTTGATGAGTTATGTATAAAGACAGTGCAGTTTCGTGACACTTTCACTGGGCTATTAGGACCAATTCGACAACAGAGTATAATATTTTTCTCAAGAAAAAATAACCGACTTCAAAATAACTCAAAAACTATCGTCAGATCTCGCTCAAATTTCAGTGGGACCACATGACAAGCACCAGCTTTCGAATAAAAAAAACATCAAAATCTGTTCATCCAGTCAAATGTACTGAGGTAACAAACATAAAAATATGTCCTGTAAGTCCGAAATGGGCGTAAACAATTGCAATACAGTTTACCAACTACGAGTATAGCAGTTGTTTACGAACAAATTGTGTACATGTGTTTTATGTTCAATAAAAATCTTTGAAATCTTTGAAAAAATACAGTCAAATTCAATACCTCTTCCTTTTTTAAAATCGGTAAAAAATTACGACACAAAAGTGAAAAAAAACATCGCAGTGGAAACCCTTATCTGATTTTAACGTAATTCACTACTTTGCTTGTATGTAGAACTGTCATATTTCGCCCCGACCACAGAGTACATAATAATACCTGAACCCCGACTTACCCTATTTCAAATAATAGTGTTGCCCTATTTTTTTAATGTTTATAAAAATTTTAAAACTAAGAAAAAATAAGGCATTAGCTAATATTTATCGTACAATTATATAATTTATTTACTCAGTCGCTTTCCTATCGGTAAAACCCTGCCTGTTACCTATATTTCTGCTTTTAAAATTCAGATTTTAAAAACAGAGATTGCTTTTTTCGATAAGAACACTGTTGTATTACATACATATACCTAATATTTTTTTTATTACTACAAAGTTTTATTTAACTTTGTTTGTTAATTTGTTAGCATGTAATATGTATGGGTCTTATCAGCTGAAGAGCATACTCCACCACACTGCTCCAAGTGACCAACCCAAGTGTTGGAATTTTTCAAACTACCCGAGGGCCTCCGACATGGCTTGACGACTGTTATCCTATTATAACAACCGGGACCGACGGCTTTACGTGCCCTTCGAAGCACGGAAACGCGCAGAAATTTTTGCCACTAGCGGTCACCCATCCAACTACCAACCGCGCCCGCTGTTGCTTAACTTTGTCGATCACATAGGATCGACGCAAGCCACCGGGCCATGAGTGCCTCAATTATTAAATTAATTAATTAATAATTTTAAATTGTAGAGAACATTAATGATAATTAAAAAAATATATATTCAATTAATGACTAAATAATTACTTAATTAAATCATCTGTTCGGTACGCTTTGCTTCGGTTTCCTTATTTTTTTACACCTTGGTTTACATTATTGGAGTTTTATTAAGGATCCCTAATTTTTTTGAAAATATAATTAGCCTGTGTTACTCGGGTATAATGTAGCTTCCTAAAAGTGAAAGAATTTTTGAAATCGGTTCAGTAGTTTCGGAGCCTATTCAATGCAAACAAAAAATCAAATCGTTCCTCTTTATATATTAGTATAGATAACATTTTTCAATCAAAAAACTTTATTAATTTTTTTTAACACTTGCACATCAATAGTGGTACGAATTGATAAATTAATTAATAAGCTAAAAAATCGTTTCCAAAGTTCTACGCGGATTATATTTTTATTTATTTAATTTGAGCATACATTACTGTCTTATAATTTTGTCTATCTAACACTTAAAAACTAATGAATTAAGTTTGTCTCAGAGTGTAGATACGTAATTACAATAAGAATTTCATTCAATGCGCAGTGTAAAGTCACAGGTACTGATATTATTGACTAAAACTGTCTCTAACCCCAGCACCGTGCATCCAACAGGACACCCCACTCAACCCCGTACCATGGCCATTATACAGGACAGCATATCTACAGGACCCGATCGATACACCGATGCTACGCCGTAGCGCTACGGTGTAGCATCGCTACGGCGACGACGCGACGTATTATTAAATGGGTTTATGCGTTTTATGTTATTGCGTTTTAAATTATTGCGTTTTGAGTTTATTAATTAATCAGAGGTTGTCCATTTACTTACGTTGTACGTTTTTTATGTAATGGGGATAGCAAACGTTGTTGTAGTGCCAATGATGTAATATATATTTTTTTTTAAAGGCTGAGGAGTTGATTTCCTCCATGACAAAGAACCTTTTCAAAATGGTAGCAAAATTGAAACTTGATGTGTGTAAAAGTGATGCTTATACATATACTATACAGTATTATACAGTACTATACAGTACTATACAGTACATACTATACAGTATTATACATATTATACAGTAAACATTGAATGTAAGTGATTTACGACCCGTTGCCAATCTAAGGTGAGATCTATAAAGGGAACTTGACATGGACTTTACTTAGGCAGCATTCGAATGTACTAGATTACTGACAATTTTTTGGGCATTGAACCTAGTTGGTATAACTACAAACCGCCATTTTGAAAAAACTTTTCTCAACGGCCAGTGATGAAACATTATATCAATCAGTGGAGTAAGTGATAACAATCAAAAAGTATTCAGTGATGAAATGTCTTAAGTAATATACTTTCTAAGATGTCTGAGTTCAAAACCCTAGAAAAATAAAGCAAATTTTTTTGTTTCGGCAAACATTGATAAAACATGTGTCAATCGATAGACTAAATCATTACAATTAAAAAGTATACAGTGATGAAACGTCGTAAGTGATACACTTTCGGAGATATTTGTGTTTATTTGTAATTATTTTTATTTTTGAACTTAAATATCTCAGAAAGTATATAACTTACGACATTTTATCACTGAATACTTTTTGTCTGTAATTACTTACTTCGTCTATTGACTCATATTTCATCAAGAGCCACTGAAACGAGGTTTTTTCAAAATGGTGGACTTGTAAGTATGCCAGGTTCCATACAAAGTTCAAACCCCAAAAGTCAAATAAAAGATTAAGGTTGATTTTGGACCTTTATTTTTATCCAGATATAAGAAACATTAACAACTCCTATAAAACGGCTAATGTTAAGTTTAACTTAGTACCATTAACTTTGTTCGGATAGTTTAACCTAACCTTAGGTGCGGTTTTACGGTCTCATCGTAAATAAGCAAAAATCGTGAGTTTGCATTCAAATTAATTATCCCATGATTAGTGTGAAACCAGCCTAATGCAAGATTTAATCCAATATCAATATATCAATATCAATATCAATATCAATATAATTATAAATTATACAAACTGTATGTATATATTTACACGTAACTTGCTAACTATTAATAAATAAATAATTGTAATTTGAACTATATATTGCTATTATATTATATTAGGAGGATTTACAAAACATTATATACTATAAATATACATATATATAACCACAACACATTAACATAGGAATATATATCTATTTGTTAAACATTAATATCTTTTTATATACTTTTATATATACTTCTATGCATACATACATACATTATTATCAGTAAAACCATATCTTATTGGTATTATTATTTATAAAGCACACTTAACAGAAATATTAAAATTGATTAAGTTAAAATGGATCTAAAAAAGATAACAACCGAATTGGATTCCTACTGTATTAATTGTCACACTGTTAATGAACCTGAAGACTGTGCAAATTTTCTGACAGATCAATACAACTTTAGGACCTTGGCAATTAATATCAGAAGT
Organism: Thymelicus acteon; assembly: GCA_951805285.1. Lineage (NCBI taxonomy): Eukaryota > Metazoa > Arthropoda > Insecta > Lepidoptera > Hesperiidae > Thymelicus > Thymelicus acteon. The sequence goes on from OX638238.1 coordinate 1,419,562, forward strand.
TTAAATAAAAATTTTGATAAATTCCTGACTACCCTAGTTCGTCTAAATATTGAATACGACGCAATCATAATGACTGAATGCTGGTTAAATGCATCACTCAACACCCCCATAATCTCAAACTACACGGGGTATCGTACTTGCAATCTTTCGAACCAAAACGGTGGGGTGGTTATTTACGTAAAAAACACATGGAAGCCTTTAGTTACCGAACCCCACATTAAAGATACAGATTGTATTTTAATAACCATTCCTAACTTAACATCTATATTGGGGATTTACCGCTCACCATCATGTAGTAATTTAGAAAATTTCTTACTCTCTATAGAAAACTTCCTACGTAACACAAACAAAGGCAATCTTATACTAGCCGGTGACATGAACATCAATATTTTATCAGGTACAGGTAATAGCCAAGAATATTTGTGTATTATGGCTGAAAACGGCTTACTTCCGGCAATATATCTACCAACTAGAAACGAATCATGCCTTGATCATATCTTTATTAGAAATCAAAATTCTTCCATCGGCATAGTGTGTAAGTCAGATCTAACAGATCATGATTTAGTTATGGCAGGTATTTCTCTCAATCGTCAAAAAACAGTTAATCAACCGAAGCATCGAACGACTATATGTGTGGAAAATGTAATCAATGAACTCAAATCAGTAAATTGGAAACAACTATTAAATACTCACGACATAAATGAGGCAGTCAATACATTCACAGCCACTCTCTTTCACATAATAGATAAACATACAAACATAGTAAAAACCACTCGTTCAAAAATAATACTAAAACCGTGGATAACTCCTGGGCTGCTACGTTGCATGCGTCATCGAGATCGTCTGCATCTCCGCTCAAGACGTAAGCCTGATGATGAACTGCACAGGATTGTTTTCACACGTTACAGGAATTTTTGCAACCGTCTATTAAAAAAGCTAAAACTCGAATATGAATCCCATGAACTTGAGAGAAACAAAAATAATCCAAAAAGTCTCTGGAAAACAGTCAAGAACATTTGTAACTTAAATACATCGAAAAAAGAACCAACAGAGCTACTAAACTTGGAAACAACAGTAAATTCACAGCATTCTCTTAATTTCTGTAATAATTATTTCTCCACTGTAGGAAAAACCTTTGCTAATAAAATTTTAGACGACTTACAAACAAACGAAAACGTCCTAGCCACAAATATAAAGCCCGATATATACTATCCTGACTCTTTCTTTTTAACCCCGATATCTTTAACATAAGTCTCTCTACAGGAATATTCCCCGAAATGTGGAAACTGGCAAATATCTCACTCATTTACAAAACAGGGCCCCGGAATGACATCGTAAACTATCGCCCAATATCTTTGCTTGGAGTCTTTTCTAAATTATTAGAAAAAATAGTTAACAATCGTCTCTTATGTTACCTAGAACATAAAAATGTCCTCTCGAATATGCAATTTGGCTTTCGTCACAAAAAATCGACTGAAGATGCTCTGTCTACACTTTTAAATATTGTGTCGCCTAAATTAGACCAGGGTACTCACTGTGTGGGTGTATTTTTAGACCTCGCGAAGGCATTTGACACTGTCTCCGTTCCGATCCTGTTAAGAAAATTGGAAAACTCGGGCATCAGAGGTATACCACTCCAGTGGTTCAGCAGTTACTTAAAAAATCGGAGACAGTGTCTGAAAATAAATGATATGAGGAGTGAACCTCAAAACGTAGACTTTGGTGTGCCGCAAGGAAGCATCTTGGGGCCAACGCTATTCATACTCTATATGAACAATATTCACAACCTCAATTTAGAAAATGCTGACATCATATGTTACGCAGATGACACCGCTATAGTCTTTCACGATTCATCATGGGAAAAAACACTTTTAAGAACGGAACAAGGAATGGCTAAAGTATCAGATTGGCTCCAAAATAATCTCTTGACTTTAAATACGCAAAAAACAAAATTCATCTGTTTCCACAAAACAAAGGCAACGGCACCCCCTAAAACACTGCAGACGATTAAAATTCACTCGTGTCAGAATAAAAACTTGAACTGTAGCTGCAACGAAATTTCAAAAACTGACTGCATTAAATATCTTGGTGTTTTAATCGACGAACATTTAAATTTTAAGCAACACATTAACAATCTAGCAAGTAGAACTCGTAAAATTATAAGAATAATGAGACAACTGCGTGATGTAGCTCCTTTTGATATACTAAGATTGACATATATAGCGCTAGGTCAATCCATACTTACTTATTGCATCAGCTGCTGGGGTGGTTCTTGTAAAACCACACTTTTAAAATTAGAACGAGCTCAAAGATCGGTTTTAAAAGTAATGCTAAAGAAGCCATATAGGTACCCAACTGCTAACATATATAAGGAAAGTAATGTTCTTACAGTTCGCCAACTATTTATATTAAGATGTTGCCTTGCGATGCACAAACAAGTTTCAAGTAAACAAGACTATGGCGATCTAATTAAACGGCGACGATTTAGAATCGAAATCCCTCCAACAAAGACTTATTTTGCAAAACGATTTTTTCCATCTTTGTCCGTTTCGATTTACAATAAAGCTGTAGCTATCATACCCGATTTAAAAAATAGCCCTTCGTACAAAGCTAAGACACTTTTAACAAAATGGCTAGCATCCTTGTCGTATGACGCCACTGAAAAACTACTGAGCAAATTATCTTAGTCCACTCTAGTATTAAATTATTATTAGTAGTATAAATACAAATAAATACATACATACATACATACTTATATTTATCATATTATATTATATACAATATAATTATGTATTTACCTTTACATTAACAATATGACTAAAAACTTGTGTCATCTGTTTGCACTATATATATTCTATGTCAACACAAAAAAAAAAAAAAAAACACAAATCATTATGGTTTATACACCTACACCATACATATATCAGTAGATTGAATCACACAATGCATTTACTTTGTTAATCACTAGTAGTAGTCGATGCTCACGATACAGAATCTTTTTTTCTAGTGTGAGCATCACTGTAAGCATTTAGTTTGAAAAATATCCCCTCGGTAAATTCAAGTGTTACTTTTGTTACATACCTCTGACAGTGAATAAGCCTAACTATAAGGCCGGTGTATTTAAAAATTTGCTTGTATTATAAAAATTAAAATGTCATTTCTGTTATGTAACGCTTATAATACTAACAGTACTTAGAAATTGTCATATTATTTATTAACACTTGTTTACTGGAAATAAAATATTTTTCTATTTTTCTATTTCTAATATCAATATAGCCAGATCCATCACTAGACCGTAAGTACTTGAGACTCATTATGGGATCAATGACACTTGCGATACGTAACGGAGCTTCTCTATAACTATCATTATTATTTCATCTTTAACATCCTACTTATTATAAATGTATATATAACTACTGAATTATAAAATTACTGAACGAATTTTCATGAAATTTAGCACACAGATAGACTGTCATAACATAGGTTAATTATTGTCCTGGCAAATGCAAGCGAAGCAGAAAACTGTAGACTTTAAAATAGCTGTCTGATTTGTACCATACATACATTCTAACAAACACAGCAACTTTAATTAAAGTTTGACCCTTGACAATAAATAAGCGACTTCAAAACGAGGGATAACTCAACGACTACTCGTCAAATTTAAATGGAATCACAGGACAAGTACCAGCTTTCAAATATAAAAAGAATCATTAAAATCGGTTCACCCAGTGAAAAGTTATAAGGTAACATACATAAAAAATACAGTCGAATTGAGAACCTCTTTTTTGAAGTCTGTTAAAAAGTTCTAAAGTCTTAATAACTTATTCTTAAACGCTAACATACATATTTTAGCTATAGCACTGTTATAATAGTTATATTTTATCTGTATCGTTTTTCATAAGAGAGAAGGAAACAAAATTTCATCTTTATCGTTTTTCATAAGAGTAAAAGAAACAGAACGATTTATAAGCCTTATACCTATAACTTTGCTTGTTTTTATGAATAAGGGGGTAAATAAACAAAGAAATGAGCGTCGCGTTGTGATTTCGGCTTCTATTTCGGAATGACGAACAAAAGGGTTTCTTGGCAGCTTGTATAGTCACTTTTCATCAGGTGATATTGACGTGGGCCTACTTTCAGTGTGTCACTGGTGCATTTACCCTATTTTTAACCGACTTCAAAACGGAGGAGGTATTTAATTCGACTGTTTTTTTTAAGTTTGTTACCTCAGAACTTTCGATTGCGTGAACCGATTTTGATGATTCTTTTTTTAATCGAAATCTGGTGCTTGTAATATTGTCCCACTTAAATTTGAGCGAGATCTGACGAGTAGTTTTTGAGTTGTTTTGAAATCTGTTATTTTCTGTCAAGAATTATTGTAACTAGGGCCACATATTTATTGTATTTTGTCGGAACTGTGTAAACATGTCAAATAATAAAGTCTTAAAATCTAATAGGGCAACAATCTTATCCGAAATATTAACATAGTAACGTGGGACACAATATGACATAATCTGTACTAATATTATAAAAAGGAAAGATTTGATTGTTTGTTTGCATTGAATAGGCTCCGAAACTACTGAACCGATTTGAAAAATTCTTTCACTGTTGGAAAGCTACACTATCCCCGGGTGACATAGGCTATATTACATTTTCAAAAAAAATAGGGATCCATAATAAAACTCAAATAATGTAACCCAAGGTGTAAAAAAAATAAGAAAACTCAAGCAAAGAGAGGGTTACTCGTCTATCTATACTATAATGAAACTCAAAGAGAAAATTTTCTGTACATTGAATATTATTTAAAATTTTCGATTAGGGGGCACTTCAATAATGTGTTAGAGCACAAAAATATTTTTTTTTGAATTATTGTCTGTCTGTCTGTCTGTTTGTCTGTCCGAGCATCACATGAAAATCTTTGAACGGATTTCAATGAAAATTGATAATGTTGTTATTAATACTTTGGGTCATATTTAAAAAAAAACTTTTTATCCTGGAAAATTAAAAGGTTTCCCTGGGAAACGGAATGGAAGTGTGTATGTAATATTTTTAACATATAAATCGATTTGCTTCAAATTTTCAACAAATGTTCCTTGCTTAAATTGATGGAACATGTATTTTTCAGTTTTTCATTTTGCAAGAAAAACAAATAAATAGAAATTAATGTGAATATTGCTTATTTTTCAAAATCTGCTTTTGGAGGAATCCTTTGTGATTGTATCATGAGTTTCAGTATATAAATTCATGTTTTTTTTTTAACTTTCTTCTACAAGACGTACAAATAAGGTGAAACATAATTTCCGTATGCGAAGCTGCGGGCAACAGCAGGTTATGTTATATAACGTTTGTAGTAGCATTTGTATTAGGAACCCGAGTTCAAATCCTGGCACACGCCTCTAATTTTCAAAAAATATGTACGTATTAGAAGTTAATTATCACTTGATTCGGTGAAGAAAAACATATGCGTATTAGAAGTTAAACAAGAAGGTGAAGAAAACATCGTGAGCAAACCTGCACACCGGAGATTTCTCCATGGCGTTCTCAAAGATGTGTGAAGTCTACCAGTCTGCACTTGGCCAGCGTGGTAGACTATGGCCTGTACTACTCACACTGTAAGAGGACACCACAGCCCAGCAGTGGGATAATTACGGATTGCGACTTTGAATTTTGACAACTCCTTAGTTATATCGACGACCCTGTAGCCTAGTTGGTAGCGACCCTGCCTGCGGAGCGAGGGGTCCCGGGTTCGATTCCCGGCCAGGGCTGATATTTATGTGTCAGATAAATATTAGTACTCGGGTGCAGGGTGTGATTTTGATGTGTTATATGTGTCCATGCCGCCCGCGACACAGGTGACAACCCACTGCGGGGTATGAGTGTGATAGCGTTTATTATATACGAGTAATGGCCCTCGCTTTGCTTCGGTTTTCTTATTTTTTACACCTTGGGTTACATTATTGTAGTTTTATTAAGGATCCCTAATTTTTGAAAATATAATATAGCCTATGTTACTCGGGGATAGTGTAGCTTCCCAACAGTGAAAGAATTTTTCAAATCGGTTCAGTAGTTTCGGAGCCTATTCAATGCAAACAAAAAATCAAATCTTTCCTCTTTATATATTAGTATAGATTATTTATTCTTAGAGGAAGTTTAACAAACTAAGGCTGCAAAATTTGACCACATAGAGTAAGCTAAAACCGTGTAAAAATATAGTGAACCCGCAAAGTTTCATCACAAATCATGAGTAAGTCCTTACATTTAAAATAATCTAACATGAATGAAAAAGACATTTTTATTTGCCTCTCAAATAACATCTAAAACGTAATTTCTGTTCTCGACACGAATAAATTAGCCAAAAAAATGAATACGCTCTAGGGGATGGTATTTTTTTGTATTACATTCGCTGAAAATATTATAATATTATATTAAAATAAGAAGATACAGTCGTCATAAAAGCAGTAAGCGTTTTAATATAATTTTTCCACTAGAGACCTGGGTTCGAATTGCAGATCAAATTTTTAAATAATGGTAATATTATGATTCTTCTAAAAAGACAACCGACTTCACAATCAGGGATAACTCAAAAACAACTCGTCAGATCTCGCTCAGAATTATTAAATGGCACTACATGACAAGCACCAGCTTTGGATTAAAAAAAGAATCATGAACATCGGTTCACCCAGTCGAAAGTTCTGGGGTAACAAACATAAAAAATATAATTAAATACCTCCCCCTTTTTTGAAGTCGGTTAAAAAATAAAATGCAATTAACCCGGACTAGTATTACTTGTATCATTCACTACATCCTTTCAAAAGGCAAGGCATTGATTTCAACCCCGTAAGAACCTACCCTCAAGTCTCATCAACCCTTTACCCCGTCACGAACAAAGAATTAATTTCTAGACCATGAAAACAAGGCCACATACATACTCCTTCCAACTATTTTATTACTGTACTTACTGGTTTATTTCATCGGTTGCACTGAAAACCAGCTTTTCGTTGACTAAAACAGTTTTGTCGTTATATGGAAAGTTTTTATGACGCAAATGCAGCAATTTTTTATATTAGTATTGAAAATATTTCAGTGCAATTAATATTCTGAAAATGGTTTTTAGTGATTATTTTAAACAATATTGCGTCCAAAGAGCCGTGTTAAACATTTTGTTTTTGTAACTGTAAAATAAATATTATATTAGCAATAAAATTGACGATTTTCACAACGTTAATAATAATAATTTTAGTTCACACAAAATTTTTATGAACCAAATTAACAAAAACACGAGAACGAACGCCATAATCCAATTATTATTAACTACCTGTTAACCGCGACTTCGTCCGCGTGGTATTTAACAAAAAAGTTATTGTTCTTTTTTCTACAACTATTTTTATTTCTACAATAAAAGTAGTCTATGTTACTTTTTGTTACATCAGCTATCTACCAGTGAAAGTTCCATCAAAATCAGTCCAGCCATCTCTAAGATCAGCCGAAATAAACAAACAGACAAAAATTGTAAAAAATGTTGTTTTGGTATATGTACCGCGTATACATCCAAATGCACTTAGTATAATCTAAATTATACTAACAAAAAAAAACCGACATCAAAATTACTCAAAAACTACTAGTCAGATCTCGTTTAAATTTACGTGGGACCACATGACAAGCACCTGCTTTCGATTAAAAAAAGAATCATCGAAATCGGTTGGCGTGATATTGAGTTATTCGTCCATTTGTCGCGCACATACTTAATGCAAATTTAAGACATATGGTTTACCCATGGATGTCATTGTCAGATCTCAATAAAATTTAAGTGAGACCACGTGACAAGCACCAGCTTTCGTTTAAAAAAACAATCATGAAAATCGGTTCACCCAGTCAAAAGTTCTGAGGTAACAAACATAAAAAAAATACAGTCGAATTGAGAACCTAAACCTTTCTTTTGAAGACGGTTAATAAACCGGTTATTTTAATATTACAAACAGACACTCCAATTTTATTCATTTGTATAGATGTGAAAATTTGTTTAATTAATTGTTTGGATGTTTGTTCCTCTTTCACACAAAAACTACTGAACGGATTTTGATGAAATTTAGCACACAGGCAGGCCATGATCTGGAATAAGATATAGGGTAGTTATTATCCTTGAAAACATAGGCAAAATCACGGGCAGAGCGCTAGTGATAAATAATTACGTACCAATCGTCAGGTACTTGTCATATTACCAAAATATTAATGTAGAGCGAAAATATGTTCTTATTGTTTCTTATCCAGTGGAAATTAAAAAAATCCAACATTGTCAATTATAAAGGAAAATTGTGTAAAATGTCTCTTAGGGGCCATCCATAAACGTCACACGTTAGGGGGGGGGGGGGGGGGTCGATGTAGTGTGACATTGTGTGACAAGGGGTGGGAGGGGTCCTAGATTTCGTGACGTCACATTTCAAAATGGAATAATTGGTATAAGTAAATATTAAAAAAACAATTAATGGAAATACAACTTATTTCGGAACTGCTGTTTTAATTTAATAATTTCCAGGTGTAAACTTTAATAATATGTTACGTCACACTGGGGAAGATGTCTCACAAATGTGACCAGCTGTGACAAGGGGGGAGGGGTCAAAAAGTCATGAAATTATTGTGACGTAATTTATAATGGCCCCTTAACAGGAATTTCAGATTACTATTAGCTTTTAGTAAATAGAGACAAAATATGAACATTATATAATTCAATAATTCAAATGTAAGTAAGATATTTCACGGTCTAATTTGCATTTCAATACGAATAACGTTTGAATATTTAATATAATTAATAATTCATTCACTATGTTGCTTCAAGGCGTTATTGAAGTCAAAGACTTGAATATAATATTATGGATAATTAAATAAATCACCAATAATTTATCTTAGTAATGATGAAGTCCTTAGAAGTTAATTTATTAACTGTTACTGCCTACGCTTTGGTGGAAATATACCTAATCCTTACAATAAATAGTACCCTCACTGAAAATCGCTACTCGTATTTTAACAGTCAATTTATTAATCATTCATTCTTTCTTTTCTGCTCTCTTTCTTTGCAACGCATCAGCTTTTGGTGTTGCTGATGTCCATGGGCGACGATAGTCACTTACCATCAGGTGGATCGTCAGCTCGTTTGCCGGCCATTTTCATAAAGAAAATCTCTAATCGCAAAGTGTTCTTTGCAAACCCATAGTGTATTTTTGAGTGACTTACCGTAGTAAGTCTGTGCTTTTTTTTCCCCCTTATTTCATAAAGTAAAAGAGAAAATAAAGCCATCCTCACTTTACCTTTAGGAAAGGTGCTTTAAAATCATTTTTAGGATTCCAAAGTAAAATCCGAACCCTTATAGTCATGTCCATCCATTCGTCCGTCCGTCCGTCCGTTCATCTGTCCGTCTAACCGTCAGTCTTACCGAAGCAAAGCACTGAGACCCTTATTGCTAGAAAGCTGTAATTTGGCATAGATATACATATTTATTACAACTCCATCGTAGAATAAAATATTGAAAAACCTTTTTTTCAGCGTTACCTCTAGGGCAGGTCCCCTACAGGTGACGTGAGGTTGAATTTTTTATTCGTCGCGTACCCTATAGTATGGGATATTGTTGAAAAGGTCTTTCAAAAGTGTTATAGGTCTTTTAAGACCATTTTTGGAATAAGAAGTCCGTTTGCGAAATATTTGGCTTTAAAGTGCTAATTTTGGTTAGAGACAAGGGTCCCCCCCCTGCCGGCTAAACGGTTGGAGTTGGACAAGTGAAAAAATTTACAAAAATAGTTTGTATGATGAATATACAAGGAAAACTATCACGGCTATGTTAGCATAAGTAGTTAATGAGTAATAGTCGATAAACTTACTACTTCGAAACCCTACATTGCGCGTGGCCTGACACGCACTTACCTGGTTTTTTATAATTTTATCGTGTCAGCTGTTTTTCTATGAATAATACATAATTACAAGGATATTTTCAAGGTACGCATTAATAGATAAAAGTTAATACAATTTGTAATAATGACTTTCATAATGACTTTTATATGTTACTAGTGTGTACCTGGCCTGCAAATAACCCAGCTAAAAAAATTGTTTATGAAAAGCCGAAAATTGACTTCATGAATGAACAGAATGTGCCTGATGCATTGTTTTAGTGGTCTCAAACCATTTTCGCATTATTGCCTTTCAAATAAAACCACATTGCGGCATAGTTTCAAAGTTTATAAAGGACATCCGTACAATTTTGTGTTTTGTAGGTTTTGTAGGATAAAATATTTTTTTCAACATAAAATTCATACTTACTCAATATTGGTACAGGTTATAAAAACGCCAAATCTATATAATGCTAAGCGTTACTAACAGACAATGCACAGCCTTAATCAGTAAACCTAGGACATGAATATACATATTATGTAGTTTTCTTACACAGTGCTTTTTATGTTATAGTAAATACTAAGAAGGCCCCTTGAGGGATACTGGTTTAAACGTTGGTCATACAGGGGCCCGAGTTCAAATCACACCTGTAATTTCCACCATAGATCTCACCTATAAAATCAAAAAGTTATGTGCGTATTATAAGTTAATTATCACTTATTTCGGTCAAACGTCATGAGAAAACTCGAATTATTTATATTATACGTTATTACTTTTTATACAATTAATTTTATTTTAAGTACACATTATAACTTTTTTATTCAGTTTTATTTTAAGCTTTTATTAATGCAATCAAAAATTGTATAATATAGAATATGTTTTTTATTCCCCCTCCCAAATACTACCAAAATCGGTATAAATTCATTGTATTAATTTAAATTATTAAAATTATATTATTTGATTATTAGGTCAAAAAATACATAATATACTACTTTCAATCCATCAATCGCGTATATTAAACGAACACACAGGATTATTATCTATTTTCCCACATGTTTAAGTAAGGAACATTAAAATACTATTCACCGGAAAGCGTTTCCGACATCTCTTTGTCTGTCTAAGTAAATAAATAAAACGAATCCACTTCCCTTTGTTAGACACAGTCTCAGCGAAAAACCATCAGTAGCACCAGGATAATCCTTTGAGCACACGGCAACTCAAAATGGCTGAATTAGTAAATTCATGTCGGATACTTACAACATTTTGCCATCGCGGTAGTGCAGAGAACAAAGGCATGCACCGTCCTCACTTAAATTACAAAAAAAAAATAACAAAAAATAGGAATACAGCCACAAAACGCCACTATAAAGCCACAATTTCTCGATTTTTAAATCGATTCGTATTCTTATTGCTAAATTAACACGTAATTATTAAAATCGATTTGGCTTTGTCTCGCGAAACGGTATACACACCCTCTGCTTACGAAGCTACGCGGTACACTACTTTGCAGGTTTCAGCAGGCTATATGCATTGATTAGACGTAGCTCGTTCCACATACCCGTCCCTTTCACACTTATATCGCTGTCTCGTTCGCGACAGTTGCGAGCGAATTTTGGCTCTGAAACGTACGAATCTCAAACGTAGGGAATTCAATTAGTATTTTTAGTGAACTAAAACTAGTGTTATAATTAGGGTTAGGGGTGTATTGTACTAGCTAGGGGTTTTCGTTTTGTGTTTTTTGATAGCTTGACCTTTATTGGAGGAAAAGGTGTATTGACTTTACAAGCCCTGTTGCATATCTCCGTAGTAGCGTCAGGATCCTCTCGGTCCCTCGTAATTTAATCCTGATGTTACTCATGTATTATTGTTTTCAACCGACAAAAAGGAGAAAAATGTATTCTCGGAGCGCTATGACATAGGGTTCTTCAAAAAAGGTGTATAAAGAGTTCTCCTTCATGGCCGGCGTTGCATTGGCGATTGCTCTGGTATTGCTCATGTCCATAAGCGATGGTGACCACTTACCATCAGGTGGACCGTCTGCTTTTTTCGTCAGCCCCTCAGGCTATAAAAAAGGAGGTTTTCAGTCCAACTGTATTTTTAACCGACTTCGTTAAAGGAGGAGGTAATATTGACTGTATTTTTTATGTTTGTTACCTCAGAACTTTCGACTGGGTGAACCGATTTTGATGATTATTTTTTTTAAACGAAAGCTGGTGCTTGGCATGTGGTTCCACTTTTTGAGCGAGACCTGACGAGTAGTTTTTGAGTTATTTTGAAGTCTGTTATTTTTGTCAAGAATTAGTAATTAATAAATTGCGTCATTTATTTACCGACTAACTGACCCGGCGAACTTTGTATCGCCTAACAAACTATTTTTTTTCTAAAATAAAAGTAGCCTAAGTTACTCCTTGTTACATCAGCTATCTGCCAGTGAAAGTCCCGTCAAAATCGGTCCAGCCATTTCAGAGATTAGCTGGAACAAGCAGATAAACAGACAGACAGACAGACAGACAAAAATTGTAAAAAATGTTGTTTTGGTATATGTACCGTGTATACATCCAAATGCACTTAGTAATAAAAAGCGGCCAAGTGCGAGTCGGACTCGCCCATGAAGGGTTCCGTAGCAGCAAGTAACATAATATAAAAGTTCTTGTAGTTTGTTGTAACTTTGATCAATGTTTTTTGCGGTTTACGATTTATGACGTATTAAAAAAACTACTTACTAGATCTCATTCAAACCAATTTTCGTTGGAAGTTTGCATGGTAATGTACATCATATATTTTTTTTAGTTTTATCATTCTCTTATTTTAGAAGTTACAGGGGGGGGGACACACATTTTACCACTTTGGAAGTGTCTCTCGCGCAAACTATTCAGTTTAGAAAAAAATGATATTAGAAACCTCAATATCATTTTTAAAGACCTATCCATAGATACCCCACACGTATGGGTTTGATGAAAAAAACATTTTAAAGTTTCAGTTCTAAGTATGGGGAACCCCCAAAATTTACTGTTTTTTTTCTATTTTTGTGTGAAAATCTTAATGCAGTTCACAGAATACATCTACTTACCAAGTTTCAACAGTATAGCTCTTATAGTTTCGGAAAAAAGTGGCTGTGACATACGGACGGACAGACAGACAGACAGACAGACATGACGAATCTATAAGGGTTCCGTTTTTTGCCATTCGGCTACGGAACCCTAATAAAAAGCGGTTATTTTAATATTACAAACAGACACTCCAATTTTATTTATTTGTATAGATATATAGATAGATATATAGATGTATAGATTTGGACTGTTTTATTAGTACATCCTTTTTAGTGTGCTTTAAGATTGTCCTTGAAATCGGTAATTTTTCTATTTAAAATTTGATTATTAATCCTTAAAGCCATCTTTCTTATAAACGATAGTTTAAAAGTACCAAAGGCCAGTTACCCATGAAAAGAAAGAGCTGGCTCGATGAAAATATTATTTTTATATAATATGGCAGAAAGGGTATTCTATGGTGTTGGTTCTTCAACAATATTCCTTTTACTTTGCACCATGATATATTTCCAGGTCTCCTAACGTTCACATCAATAACAATCTGTACTACTCCGTGAACACTATTCGAATTCCGTAGAATGTCCTACACATATTGTTCTCAATTATTGACACATTCCTTATTCTAAATATTTAGCTTTTCTTCATGACTTCTTGTATGACAGCTTCTGCATCGGCCGATCGTTGTAGAACCAAAGAGGTCGCTCGCCGTCACATACTTTTCATTTATAAATACTAGAGACTCGCTCCGTGGTCAAAATTCACCCGTAGTTCTATCTGTCAAAGGGTTAATCACATTGATGTGTGTGGGTATATTGAGTGTGTGTGTGTGTGTGTTTGAGAGAGCTGGCTCTCAATCCCCTAGCCAGAACATGAAGAATCGTTTGTACGAAAACCAACATTTATCTGACGAATAAATGTACCTATGCCTCAGCTAGGGATCAAACCCGGAACCGCTCGCTTCAGAAGTTGTCACTAATAACTAAACAGGTTTCCAAATGAATAAATTATTTCAATTTAATCCTGTTGTATTGTGAAAACTCCTTCCATGCCGTTTATAGTACATGTACCCTAGAGTTTCCAACCGTTGACTTTTTTCAGGATATGTCCTGCTTTTCAGGTTTTCACTAGTCCTAGGAAGTTATTGAGGAATGTCCTGCGTTTTACTATGCTTCCAACATTATCTATACTCTATGCAAATAAATAAAATTGGAGTGTCTGTTTGTAATATTAAAATAACCGCTTTTTACTAAGTGCATTTGGATGTATACACGGTACTTATACCAAAATATATCTTTTTACAATTTTTGTCTGTCTGTTTGTTCTGGCTAATCTCTGAAATGGCTGGACCGATTTTGACGGGACTTTCACTGGCAGATAGCTGATGTAACAAGGAGTAACTTAGGCTACTTTTATTTTAGAAAAAAAAATTGTTTGTAAGCGATACGAAGTTCGCCGGGCCAGATAATTAAATATATATTTTTAATTATATAGCTATGAAAATACCTAATTATATTTCAATCACCGATTAGGGGATGAATTTTCAAACATCCTTTGTTACTGAAATGAAAGAAAGAAACATTTATTTTGTCAAGCATAGCAACAACGTTAAAATGCTGTGGTAAGATATGTTATAAATAAAATTTGATTGTTTTCGGAGTTGCTTAAGAACGGAAAAGGGTCGCGCTCAGAATATGGCGTAGTAAGTGGTAGGTAGTAACTTACTACGCCTCTGATATATTTCAGTGCGCCTGGTAGTCGCGCGTAGATCGACGCGTGGCGCAACATGTGCCAGTACATCCATACAAATAAATAAAATTGGAGTGTCTGTTTGTAATATTAAAATAACCACTTTTTAACCAACTTCAAAAAAAGCAGGAGGTTCTTAATTCGACTGTATTTATTTTATGTTTGTTACCTCAGAACTTTTGACTGGGTGAACCGATTTTGATGATTCTTTTTTTAATGGAAAGCAGGTGCTTGTCATGTTGTTCCACATAAATTTGAGCAAGATCTGACAAGTAATTTTTGAGTAATTTTGAAGTCGGTTATTTTTTGTTAGTAAAATTTAAATTAGTGCATTTGGATGTAAACACGGTACATATGCTAAAACAATTTTTTTTACAATTTTTGTCTGTCTGTCTGTTTATTCCGGCTAATCTCTGAAATGGCGGAACCGATTTTGACGGACTTTCACTGGGATAGCTGATGTAACAAGGAGTATCTTAGGCTACTTTTATTTTAGAAATAAAATTGGTTATTAGGCGATACGAAGTTCGCCGGGTCAACTAGTTTAATAATACATTTTTTTCAATGAGAAAGTCGGACCAGTCTAATTATTATAAATATTTCATCGTATCAGTAAATATAAAATTTAATTACCTAAATGTAGTTTAAAACCAAGAAATACAGATAATTCAAATTCAAATCAATTTATTGTGGAATATCGGTACACAGGTATGTTACATAGGAAAATTATCCGCTATATCCCTGCCACATATGGGCGTACAATATTAGCTTAAGTCAATAATAAAATAATTATACATTAAGAAATAATAACGAAAGAATATTAAATGTTAAAAGATTAGCAAAGTATGTCAATCAATAATACAATTATATAATAGTAGTCAATAATAATTCAAAATCTCCGAATAACTTAAAGGAAAATGTCAAGTTCTTTCTCTCATGCTCTAGTATTTCAATGAAAGGTAGTGCCAACATTGAAGTAATATTACTGGCATATAGAACCGACACCGCGAACAATGTATGTCCCAATGAATTGGCGCCGATCGGCTTCAATTATCAATGGATTCCTTCGACTTTGAAAGGAGAACGGGGGCTCAATTTTGAAAATAGAACCTCTCGGCGGGACACACATTTTGTTCGGGATGTCTGTTCTATGACATTATACTTCAATGAGTGCCAAGGTTTTTTTCCAAATAAATACTCTTTTAAAAAACGGACTGTAAAGATCCTTGTTTTGGAAAATTGAACATGGTAACCCTCGTATAGGATCGATGTACATTTGTATGTAGATGCTTTCGTTATACGTAGTATTGGTATAGGATAATTGTGCATCCAAAATGGCTACTCAACGGATCTATATAAATAAACATGTTGGTAGGGTAGAAAGGACTGTTGTCAAATTATTTTACAAGGGTTTTTAAATCAAATCAAATCAAAATCTTTTATTCATATAGGTATCACTGATACACTTATGCACGTCATTTTTTAATCTACCAGTTTTTCGGAAAGGTGCTTTGTCATAGAGGAGAAGAAAAACCGAAAGAAACTCCTCGCACATCTTTTAAAATCATGAAAAGTTACATAATATCTTCTAACCTACGCGGAACTGGATGCGGCACTAACTTCCAGGCGTCTTTGTCGTTAATATATTCATTTATGCTATAGTATCCTTTGCCTAGTAGCTGAGATTTCACATATCTCTTAAACATTTGGATAGGTAAATCACGTATTGACTTGGGTAATTTATTGAAAAAACGTACACCGAGCCCCATATAAGAGCGTTGTACCCTACTTAAGCGAAAAGATGACGTCACCAAATTATGTCTGTTTCTAGTTAGACGATTATTTGTTCAGAATACGCACATATCATAATCATGGGTGACTTCAACACTGACCTTCTTAAATCCTCTCCTCAAAGTACCAAGCTCCATAATATCCTATCCTCAGTTAATCTCTCTGTGCTTCCTTCCGGCCCCACACACCACAACCCTGACTCCCCGGATACCTGGCTCGACCTTATCATTACCTCTCTACCTAATTTAGCTTTCACTCACGGTCAGTTGTCAGCTCCAGGATTTTCGCGCCATGATTTGATTTATCTTGGATATAAATTAAAACCACCTAGGGCTAAACCGGAAATTATTTGGATGCGTAGCTTTGCTAGTATTGACGCTGAAGCCTTGAAACACGATGCCTCTTCTATAGATTTTTCTCCGGTGTATGCTGCGACTTCAGTTGATGACAAGGTTACACTTTTCAATAATATCACGTTGAAACTGTTTGACGCGCATGCGCCGGTAAAGCGCATTAAAATCAAACGACCGCCCGCACCCTGGATTACAAGGGGCATACGCATGGCAATGTCACGTCGTGACAGGGCTTTCAGAAAGTTCAAACGTGACCGGTGTGATGAGAATTGGTGTGCCTACAAGATTTGCCGTAACCGATGTAATCAAATGGTAAGAGCAGCTAAGCGCAGCTACTTTTGTGAAAATTTAATTAACTCTTCGCCGGCCGATACATGGAAGTTCCTCAACTCTTTGGGTATCGGTAGACGTCCGAATGTGACAGATACCTTGCCTTTTCCACTTAATGATCTCAATTTGCACTTCGCTTCTGGTTCACCTGTTAATCAATTAATTAAGCTTCAGACTATTTCGAGGATAGATTCCTGGGCCCTATCTCAAAACATACCTTTTACTTTTACTAACGTCTCGGTAGGTGATGTTCACAAAATATTTTTAGCGATCAAATCAAAAGCAGTGGGCTGTGATGATGTGAGTCGCACTATGATTTCTCTTGTCCTTGATGACTTTCTTCCCATCATCACTCACATCATCAACTCCTCGTTGTTGACTGGGGCATTCCCTAGTCCCTGGCGTAATGCATATATAATACCTCTTGCTAAAACAGCTAACCCTAGTCAACTTAACAACTATAGGCCGATATCTATACTGCCTTTCTTATCAAAAGTGCTAGAAAGTGTTGTGTATAAACAGATGTCGGACTTTGTGCTGAGACATAATTATTTGTCACAATTTCAATCTGGATT
Organism: Thymelicus acteon; assembly: GCA_951805285.1. Lineage (NCBI taxonomy): Eukaryota > Metazoa > Arthropoda > Insecta > Lepidoptera > Hesperiidae > Thymelicus > Thymelicus acteon. Next base: position 1,437,280 of record OX638238.1, read on the forward strand.
TCGCCCAGGTCACAGCACCACTTCTGCCCTTCTTAAGGTGACTGAAGACATTCGCGAGGGAATGGAGAGTAGATTGGTCACCGTACTTGTACTTATTGATTTCACAAATGCCTTCAATATGGTCGACCATGACATTCTCCTTGCAATTCTTCAACACCTTAATTTCTCTTCTATTACTTTAAATTGGTTTTCATCTTACCTTCGTGGTCGTCAGCAAGCTGTGCGTGTAGGTCGGAATACATCTGACTGGTGTACAGTATTGTCTGGTGTACCACAGGGTGGAATCCTGTCTCCTATATTGTTCTCTTTGTTTATAAATTCTCTTTCTTCCTGCCTTGACTGCTCTTACCATTTTTACGCTGACGATCTTCAGATTTATATACAAGCTGATACAAGCTCGCTTAATAACGCCATTAGCCAAATCAACAAAAATTTAGAACGTATAGCTGCATGGTCTTGCGATTTTGGCATCAAGGTCAATCCAGCAAAATGCCAATGCATAATTATCGGCAGTGACCGTCAATTAGCTAAAGTGGATTTAAGTCTTGTTACGCCGGTCACGTTTGAAAACTCAGTTATACCCTTTTCAGCTGCGGTCAAAAATCTGGGCTTGTTCCTCGACTGCAATTTTAGTTGGGCAACGCATATCCGCGAAATTTGTAAATCAGTCACCGCAAAGCTCTGTTTCCTTAATAGGCTGAGAAATTTCCTTCCAACCAAGACGAAGATAAATCTGGTGCATACTCTCATCTTCCCCATAATCGATTATGGTGATGTGTGTACAACTGATCTCAATGAGGATCTTCTTAATAAACTGGATCGCCTCATCAACAATTGCATCCGCTTTATATTTTGTCTTCGTAAGTTTGACCATGTGTCCTCCTTTCGACGTCGGCTTAATTGGCTTCCTATTCGCAAACGAAGACAAAGCAGGATACTCCTAACTCTTTTCACCATTTTACACGATGTACTCTCGCCCTCCTATCTTAGTAGTAAGTTTCTTTTTCTGAAGGATACTCATGAACGGAACTTACGCTCCTCTGAAACTTTGACTCTCTCTATTCCTTCTCATCATTCCGGTTTCCGATCTCAATCTTTTAATGTACAAGCTGTTCGACTTTGGAATGAAATTCCTCACGACATCAGAAAACAAGTAACCAAGTTTAGTTTTAAGAAAAGACTACAGGCACACTTTGTAGGTTTAGATGTGTAGGCTTGTGGGTCTAGTGAATTCTTCATCTATGTCTATATTGGTTATACTGTTTTATAATATATATGTATGTATATATATATATATATATAATATGTATGTATATATTTATAGTTCTTATATTATTTATGTATTAGTATTGTATTATTTATTTGGATGTATGTGTACGCATATTATGTATCGTAGTTGTTAATACTGCGTATTTCTTTTTTTTATTTTTTTTTTCCTTGGTCAAATATACCGCCATCGTTGTTTTATTACTGCCCGAAGGTTGACTGGCAGAGAATGCTTTTAGCATTAAGTCCGCCTTTGTCTCTATACTTTTGTATGGTACATAAAGAAATAAATAAATAAATAAATAAATTATGCGTATCACTATTCTGCTTGAACATACCTAAGTTGTTTTTTACAAATATAATATTGCTGTAAATAAATTGAGAGGCTACTGTTAATATGCCTATATCTTTAAATTTCTCACGCAGAGAATCACGTGATTTCAATTTATAAATGGCTCTGATTGCCCTTTTCTGCAAAACAAATATAGAACCAATGTTAGCCGCTGAACCCCACATCAATATACCATAGGACATGAGGCTATGAAAGTATGCAAAATAACATATTATGTAAATTATTTTACGCTTTCTATTCTAATAATAAAACTACTTAAGTAAGTAATAACGAATCGGTAAATTGAATATTTTATCCGACGAAAACATGGGGTTGTATTTTTATGTATGTAAAATTAGAACTCTGTCATATATGTACAGATTTAAAAAAATATTTATTCATTTGAAACGATATATTCCCAGATTGGTTTTAAAATTAAGATCTGACGATGGTATCCATGAGTAGGCATGATGACAGATTATGAAATACTGTTCTATATTGGTGGGAAATATATTATAATTACAACGTATATCATGTTTCCGCAAAATAATAAGGTTTAGTATAAAATAAATACACTTCAATATTTATAAGTTCAAAAGTCGCACCAAAACACTTCAGTTTCATGGCGTCGCTTGTGACGTCACGCCTCAGTAAAGTAATAGACAAAATGTCATTGTCAGTATTGTCATATTGGTTTGTATACTGAGGCGTGACGTAATTCGCACTGATTGGGACTAATTGGCGTTCAAAATATCATGGCAGCTTGCCGTATTTTGTAGTTTTATTTTATCAAAATATTATTAATCTCGCTCCTAATAATACGATAAATGCGTGTTTTGTAATCCATAGGGTTTAATGAAATAAATAGATAATTTTAGTGATTTTTAAATAATGTCATCATGTCTATTAAGGGAACTCTTGTTATACATATATGTTATATATTATGTTTAGTGACAATTTTAGTATCATAACCTATACTTAGTAGAGAGATGCTTTCTTCATTATCTATACTAATATTATAAAGAGGAAAGATTTGATTGTTTGTTTGCATTGAATAGGCTCCGAAATTACTGAACCGATTTCAAAAATTCTTTCACTGTCGGGAAGCTACACTATCCCCGGTGACATAGGCTATATCATATTTTCAAAAAAATTAGGGATCCTTAATAAAACTCCAATAATGTAAAAAAAAAATCGAAGCAAAGCGAGGGCAGTTACTCGTATGTGATATTTTTTGAGACCGAAACTTTAACCCGAAGAATTTAATTGACAAAGTTCACATGAAATGTATTTGGTAGGATATCTCCTTTAGCTTATTCACATAGACGTAAAACTCTTCACAGAACAGATTCTTTAGGACACATCTGTCCTTAAAACCATCACATATTACTCTAAAACTTCGACCATAAGCGTCTAGCGAAACCTAATGCATTCATGAAAGTTTTTACGAGAGATTGTCGAAATGGGCGCCTCATACACGTGCAATTACATTATAGATTTAACTTTATAAGTTAACATTGGGGTGAGGATACTGTATCCAATTAACTAATGCTCTGTTCGTGGATTTGCTTGCTTTCCGGGATAATATATACTCTATATCATCGTTGCGACTTTAAGACCTCTTATGTGTAAAAAATCAGCATTTTGAGGGAATCGATAAAAATCGATGAAGTTTTTTTAGCAAGCACATAGATAATTTTGAATTTGGTGAATAAATTACGATGAAAACGTCGTACACACATGAGAGTTTTTGAATTCGATAGTGTTTCAAAGTGTAGAATAATTTGACATAAAAAAGTGATTTTGCCAAAAGTGGCACATAACACATAAGAGGCTTTAAAGTCGCAACGACGATATGTTATTCAAGACCATGGTCTTTCTATGTGCTACATTACATAAAAATCCGTTAAATAGTTTTTGCGTGAAAGAGTAATGAACATGAGTTCTTTCTTTCTTTTTTCTCTCTTTCTTGGCCCACAACGCATCAGTAATTCCTTTGGTGTTGCTAATGTCCATGGGCGACGATAGCCACTTACCATCAGGTTGATCGTCAGCTCGTTTGCCGGCTATTTCCATAAAAAAACGTACAAAGAAACAAACAAACTTTCATATTTATAATATACATACATATTACATTTATAATAAAAAACATAAACGTGTACTTATGTACGCGCGTGAGAAGTTATAATTTTTTGGCATCAAAAAAACAATTTCAAAAAAATTAAAAAATAAACATTAAAAAACCGCGTTTTCCTAACGGACCAACTACGTACGAACAACTAGTGGTACGGTACAAACAATATTAAAAAAACAATATTCAAAAACAATATTCTAACAATATTAAAAAAAACAATATAAAAAATATAATAATAATATTTTTTTCAAAACGCGCGTGACGTTTTTCGTCACCTTTTGTGTCACAAATCTTAAAATTTCACTCTCATATAATTTTTTCCATTCATTTCATAACGCGCCTATAGAAGTATATCTTCAAAATATACATACAATACAAACTTTGACATATATAATATGAGGAGTACCCTCCATCAAATAAAAGATTCGATTGCTAAGTTCCAACCATCAGATTATAACCATCGTTGAAGTGGTAATCATTTGCGCAGCCTAGCAAAAATAAACCTACATATTTTTAAAATCTGAAAGCAGTATTCAATTAAAAACTCAGATCTGTAGGCTGTGTTTAGGGTTCCTTGAGGGAATGTTAAAAGCCTTTAATTTTAATTACTTTTCATTCCTTTAATTTTAATTGACGACCCTGTAGCCTAGTTGGTAGCGACCCTGCCTACGAAGCGAGGGTCCCGGGTTCGATTCCCGGCCGGGGCAGATATTTATGTGGCAGATAAATATTTGTACTCGGGTTATGGGTGTTATTGTGATGTGTTATATGTGTCGTCCATGCCACCCGCGACACAGGTAATAACCTACTGCGGGGGTATGAGTATGTTAGCGTTCATTTATTTATTTATTTATTTTCAGTATAATAATGCTGAAGCGCTCATCATGGCCGGTCAGTTGCATGGGTGACGCTAGTGGCTAAAATATCTTGAGCGTTTTAGTGCTTTGGAGTGCACGTGAAGCCGTGGGTCATTGTAACATAACAGTCCTTGAGTTGGTGAAAGCCTTCGGGTGGCATAAAACGCTTAATCGCTTAAACGCTTACACACTCATACCCTGCAGTAGGTATTACCTTTGTCACGGGTGGCTTGGACACATATAACACATCACAATAACACCCTGTACCCGAGTACATAAACAATATATCTGTCGCATAAATTGTAGTAATTGTGTAATGTATTAATCGTGACTTTATTAATATGGAATGTATTTTGTGTTAAAATAAATAAATAAATAAAAATCTGCCCCGGCTGGAAATCAAACCCGGGACCGCAGCGACCGGGAGGCAGGCTCGCTACCAACTAGGCTACAGGGTCGTCAAAATAAAAAAAAAAGTAAAAATAATAAAAAAGTGTTAGAAACACTTGGACTGGCCACGAACCCCTCCATGGATTAGCGTGGTGAAGTATCCTCTAAGGCTCCTCAAGAGGAGAGACACATAATGGGTCATATATGGGATGCAGTCACATATAATGCCTTTATAATGTGTGAACTAACAAAACTTTTACTGATAAGTATCTATTCGTGAAGGAACAGCTGAGCCGATTTGGATGCAGTATCTATTTAAATATTTCAGAAAGCTTGGGGAAACATTTGAGATTTTTCATTAATTTTTCTTAATTTTGGTAGAAAAAGCAAAAAACTTAAAATTTTAATATTTAAAATATTTAAAACAACAACTATGAGTGGTTTACTCGTCAAATAAATTCTAATATACAGAACCAAGCCACAGTGACCCGACTCACGCTTGCCCAGTGTTTCCTCCATTCAGCCGCTAGCGCTGGTTTCTCTTCATTTTTGTTTCGAACTGAGTTCGCTCCGTTTCTATGACAATATGACCTTCGGAAGTTTTTTGAGCCAGCGCCAGAGCTGTCGATAGAATATCTTGATAACTTAACACTTATATTTACTGACCGAATAAATAAATAATCTTCGCACTTAGTAGTTGAAGTTTTCGATGATTTAATTTGATTGATTTGCGTATCTTTGGTCGGATCAATGTGAAGACAAGTCAAAAATAGTCTCTTAAACTATAAAACTATCCAATAGCATTTTTTTTTATGGAAACAGCCGGCAAACGAGCTGACGATCCACCTGATGGTAAGTGGTTATCGTCGCCCATGGACATCAGCAACCAAAGGCATCACTGATGCGTTGCCAGCCAAGAAAGAGAGATGAAAAAGAAAGAAAGAACTGGCTCTCAAGCCCCCAGCCGGAACACGACGAGTCATTTGGCGGCTGACTCATGCTCAAGGGTGGTAGCTATCCAGGCGAACCCCATGGAGAAATAATAATAGTAATAATGGTATTAATTAACAATTACAATCAATATTACCAATATAATCCCTCGAGGGACCCTACCACCAGCGGGCCGGATTTAGTCGCCTCTTACGACACCCATCCAGCGTGAGATTGGGGTTAGTATTCTAAGCCGCCCCAATACGGCGTAAATAATAATAATATGACATATGCAGTAGTATTTCTATTTGTCTCATGTGTCACGTTTTGTATAGACCCGAGTTTAGTTTTAATTTGATTGATTTAGGAATGTATCATACAATACAATATCTGTTTTTTATTTCCATGAAATTATTTATATAACGGATCACATTTGATGTTTAAGGTCCTACAAGATCTACCTACTGAGGTATGCAAAATTTAAAAATACTATTGATTAAAACGAAAAAAAGACATAAAACGGCTAATGTTAAGGATGATTTTGAACCATAATTATTTTCGTTATAATTACCGGATTGCCAGGAAGGGTGATGTTTTCGCACGTATCTTGTATGTATGTATGTATGTATGTATGTAGGTATGTAGGTATGTATGTATGTATGTATGTAGGTATGTATGTATGTATGTATGTATGTATGTATGTATGTATGTATGTATGTATGTAGGTATTATGTAGGTATGTATGTATGTATGTATGTATGTATGCGTGTAATATTCTTTATTACCTCGTATTTTCTAAACCGTTGAACGGATTTATATAATTAAGATATCATTAGATTCATCTTGATAACCCAAGTGTTCTTTTGTGAAATGAAAAAAAAAACAAATATGGTGGCTGTGAGATGTCATTTTCTGAAGTGTCAAAAAATAAAAATAAATCAAATAAAGCAGGGTATCAAATTAAAGAGCTCATCATAATGATTTCAAAAAAGTTTATCATGATAGGTTTTTGATAGCAGGCGGGGTTTTTTTTTTTAATTTTTTAATTTATACTAGTTCATTTTAAGTCTGCGCAAAGCGTCTGTAAGGTTTAGAGATCTCACCTAATTATTATTATCAGAACTTAAAGTTTTCGATTATTTGATTTGATTTATTTGCGGATGTATCACTAATACGTAGATGATAGATTTTAATTTGATTGACTCTAACAAACAATACCTAACGATGATTTAATTCGGTTGATTTAATATCACGCAAATTACCGTGATTTAATTTGATTGATTGCAGATGTATCACGTAGTAACGATGATTTAATTTGATTAATGTTCGTAATACACATAATATATTATGATAACCGACTTTCTTCTCCTTTCTAAACTTATGCCTTGTGTCCATTCGAAAATGTGTAGTATTCGAATATTAGATGGAAGAATAGAATTTAGATGGGATTAGAAATAAACCTGTAGCCTAGTTAGTAGCCACCCTGCCTGCGAAGCGAGGGGTTCGATTCCCGGCCGGGGCTGATATTTATGTGAGAGATATGTGTACTCGGGTGCAGGGTGTTATTGTGATGTGTTATATGTGTCGTCCATGCCACCCGCGACACAGGTAAACCTACTGCGGGGGTGTGAGTGTTTATTTATTTATTTAAACCAAACATCCCTACTAACATGTGGGCGCATTTGTATATAAGAGTGAATGACAAGGAAGACTGGTGCACGCTGACACAACTGTTATTAAGTTATTAATTAATTTATTTATTTATTTATTTATTTATTTATTCTTATAAACTTCTGAACCTCACAACAGTGTAAAAGGCATAAAGGTGGACTTAATGGTAAAAGCATTCTCTACCAGTTAACCTTCGGGAAATAAGAGAAAATAGCGGTATTATGAAAAAAATGAAGAAAAAAAAACAAAACAATTATAATACAAGGTTACTTATCTATATATATAAAAGAAAGTCGTGTTTGTTACACTATTTATAACTCAAGAACGGCTGAACCGATTTGGCTGAAAATTGGTGAGGAGGTAGCTTAGAATCAGGAGACGAACATAGGATACTTTTTATCCCGGAAAATAGACCTGTTCCTGTGGGATAAGGTAAATTTTTGATATGTGATAGCTATTAGCGGGAACGGGAGCGGGAGCGGGAGCGTGAGAGGGAGAGGGAGAGGGAGAGGGAAAGGGAGAGGGAGAGGGAGGAGCACACAGAAACTGTAACGGCTAAGAACGGCTGTACCGATTTTACATTCTTAGGCGATACGAAGTTCGCCGGGTCAGCTAGTTAAATATAAAATAAATAAATATAAACATATAAATAAAATAAAAATGTGTGCCATTCACACGTGGTAGAAGTGAAACCTTCAAAAATAAAGGTATTAAATTAATAATGTGTATCAGTTTTAATTATCTTTCTAAAACTATTTTGTACAAAATAAAAATAAAACAGTAGTAACTAACGCCATCTCTTAACATAATATGAAGAGCAAAATGAGCGCTAGCGCCATCTATCCAGCAATAAAACGAATCTTCTATCCTGTTCCTCGCGCCACTATGAATACAACTTACCACTTTTTAAAGTGACACGAACATAAGAAACACTGTATAATGCTTCCTATCTCATTTTCTCCCACGTCAAATCTTATGAATTTATGTGTCTGTCTCTTTTTACTGTCGCTTTTTCGTTTCATCGACTTTCAAGTCACAACGATACTTAAGAAGTTTTCACTTCAATAAATGCATAAATAGTAGAAAAATGGGATATTAAAAAACGCTTTATTGAAATACCTATTTACCTACTAAAGCAATGTCTATTACTTAGAAGACAATATTTTTCTGATAAAATATTTCGACTCAAACAAGAAACCATCATCAACCATAATGAATTGTGATGATGAAGAGCTCCAAGGTATACCACCACGCCCGTCTAACGACAAACAAATGAATTCCCAAATTCTCAGAACACGCGTAAATAATGGCTGTAATACCGACGGTACTGTGATAGCGTCAGCAGAATAATCCTATCTTAATATACAATAAATTACGTGTCACGTTGTTTGTCCGCGATGGACTCCTAAACTACTTAATCGATTTTAATCTTGCACACCGTGTGCAGTTTGATCCAACTTGAAAGAAAAGATAGACGGAAGGTTTTAATAATAATAAAAAATTTGACAGAACGAAGTTTGTCCGGGCAGCTAGTTGATATTATAAATGTGGGTTTGAGAGTTGAGGTTTTGTTACTCTTTGATGCTAAACTGAACGAATTTTCATGGAATTAAGCGCAAAGGTAGAGTATGATATGGAGTAACATAATTAGGGTAGTTATTATCCCGGAAAATGCGGCCAAAGCCGCGGGCAGAGCGCTAGTAAACTAATTTAAAAAAAAAAATCTTTTTAACTGACTTCAGAAAATGAGGATGTGTTCAATTCGACTGTATTTTTTATGTTTGTTACCTCAGAACTTTCGGCTGGGTGAACCGATTTTGATGATACTTTTCTCAATCGGAAGTTGGTGCTTGTCATGTAACTTCGAGATCTGACAAGTAGTTTTTGAGTTATTTTGAAGTAGTTTATTTTTTCGACATGTTGCTATAATTCTTCTGTCTTTCTTTCCTGACAACGCGTCAGTCATGCCTTTGGTTTCACTGATGTCTATGGTTACGTCCGCACAGGCAGGCGGCTTGCTTAGCGCCTAGAGTCTAACTAGTCACCTAACGAGTAGCTCAGTAAAACGAACGTTCTATAGTGTTCGTGACTGGCCGCACTGCGCGCTTGGTGCCTAGCAACGCGCTTAGCGTGTATCTAAGTAAACAAACGTGTTGGTTTTCTGTCACTAGGCGCTAGGCATTTTTGCTTCAAAAATGAGATTGACAGTCGGGTTGTCATGGATGTAATATTATTGATGAATGTCAATGGCAAAAACTTAAGCTGAAACGAGAAATTGTTGCATTTATTCAATGATCTCATTGCATTTATTTCATTAATTTTGTAAGATATTTTTGAGAGTGACATTTCGTCAACGTGCCGACAAGCAAAATGACCAAGGCACCTAGCGACCCACCACGCAAACCACCTCTCAGTGCGGCCACCGTATATCCTAGCAAGTAGCCAGAATGCAAACCACTAGGCTCTAGGCGCTAAGCAAGCCACCTGTCTGTGCGGACGTAGCCTATGAGTGATCTTTTTATATGTATCAACATACTTGCCGTCAGGTGAATTGTCAGCGGGCAGCATAAAAAAATCTGTACATGTCAAATGCATTTCTGTTTTTAACCGACTTCAAAAAAGGAGGAGGTATTCAATTCGACTGTATTTTTTTTTGCTCCCTCAGAATGGTCCCGGGTTAGCAGAAGCTGAGCCACTTCCTTTACCCACACAACAGCTGTTTACTATTAAGTTTTTGATTTTTCATTTCATTTTTGTATTGTTATTTTTATCTTTTACCTCTCTTGTATTTTTATTATGTGTGGCAATAAACTGTTTATTATTATTAAAAAAATTATACTTTATTACAGTTTTATTAACGGGTAAATCAAAATAATGGGAAATTACGATACGCAATAAATTAATTATTATCACTACTAACTAGAGATGGGCCGAGTACTACATTTACCGAGCAACCGAATACCGAGTATTATTCGGTTTTACTTTTGTAAAACCGAGCACTCGGCCGAATAGCTCGGTTCAGTTTTTACGCAGTTTGCTAGTTTAATAGCGCGAAAACAGGTTGGTACCTGTTAGCGGGTAACTCAACCAAAACGCGTGAGCTGCAGATCAGCTCGTGCTAGTTGAAATCAAGTCAATGAGCTGAAAGAGTCAAAGAGCCGTTCGAGCTGTTCGAGCTGTTTGAGCCGTTCGAGCTGAAAAAGCCGAATGAGTTCTGCGTTCGCAACTCGCGAGCCGCATTTTTATGAGACGAAAAGAAATATACCGCAAGTGTTTTTCAGTAAGGTTAAAATTTCAATGAAGCTTGTTGTAATTACAATACCAAAGTTGCAGATCACTATACAAATAAGGAATATTATCTTAGTCGACGCTGGCACTGTACAGGTCAGGTGCAGGTACGGCTCGCAGCTCACGCGCGATCTGATTCACTCTTGAGCTGAAATGAGTTGTGAGCCGGTCGAGCTGTTGTAGAGCTGCAGGTCAACAGCTTAAGTTCGTGTGAGCTGAATATTTGAACCGGTTCAGATCTGAGTTACACACCTCTAGTCTTTTGGTATCTCTACGAGCTTGCGGCCATAAATTCGTACACAGCACACATTATTAATATAACATAATTAATTATGTCTCTAACCTAACAGTTTTTAAATCAAATACTCGGTCAGTGGAACCGAGTTATTCGGCCGAGTACGAGTACTAAATAAAAGACCGAATACGCCGAGTACCGAGTAATAAACGAGTACTCGGCCCATCTCTACTACTAACCTTCCCAATAATGTTTTGTTAAATGATTATAATATTTTCCTACTTTAAGAATTTTTGTATAACTAACAATTATTTATCGTGAATTGCACTAATAACATACATAGTTCCCATTCGCGCCACCAGAAGGCGATACCAGTAGCATTGACTTGTTTTGTTGTCTATACAGCAACGTGGCGCGCGACAATCTGTTTGTTTGTCCATTATTAAATACATTCCGAGCTCTCTCTAGAATGGCTGTCTGTGTTGTTGTAAATGTATATATAGCTATTATATAGGACTAGTTAGCCGTACTGGGATACTGACCGTAATCTTATGCCGGCAGGTTGTAAGAGGCGACACAAACCGACACCTTAGGCCTCATATTTTTTACGTTTTTGTTTCTTTATTGCTGAAGGTCATTTCCGTTATCATAAGCCCACGGACGTAAAAAAAAACGGACGTAACCTTGTCTAATCGAGAATGAAGCTGATAGCTGACAGCTCGCTTACCATGTGTGCGTAATTTTGTAATTTTTGATTCGCGATGGTGTCAATGTCATATCAGTATGGTGTCAATGTGTGGGTGTGTGTACTTGTACGAATACAGAGTTGGTATTACTATGGGTGCTTCACTGAATTTGTTCTTGGGATTACGTCCGTCTTTTTTTACGTCCGTGCATAAGCCTTGGTGGCAGAGCTGACGAGATAGGGTTTAGCTACTATTTGCTATTACTGAGCTTCTTCTCAGTCGATACGTTCTTGACAGAACCGTCGTGTTCATCATGAAGTAGCGGTAAGGGCTGATGTCACTCGTCTCACGACGTTTCGTCATTTCTCCCTATTAGCTATAGACTTAAATGGGTCAATTTCAACAAACACGAATTTTGCCTAATTACAGTGGCGAATTTAAATTTGCTGTTTCTGATAAAATTTTTTTGGCTTAAATAATAGGTAAATATTAGTACTACTTAATCATATACTAGAGATCGAAAAATTGTTGTTAGTTCATGAGATATTTCCATTTGAAATTATCAAATGCCACCGAAATTATTAAAGGACCACCGGAATTAAAATCTGAGCCACCGAAATTGATTAAATTTAAACCTGCTGTTTCTAATACATTTTATTTGGCATAAATAATTTGTAAATAGTAGTAATAATTAGTCACATAGTAGAGATCGAAAAAAAAATTATTAGTTCCGGAGATATTTTGAAATTACATTATCAAATGCCACCAAAATTAGGACCACTGGAATTAGAATCTGATCCACCGAAATTGATTATGCCAATGAGAAATAATAAAGGCAAGATCATATTTTAATACTTTAAAGATACATTTTGAAGAGTAGGAGTCAGGTTTATTATAGAAATGTACACCAAGCCCCATGAAAGATCGCTGCACTTTACTTAGGCGGAACGAAGGCGTAACTAATTGATGCATTCTTCTTGTTTGGCGATTATGAATATCACAATTTTGTTTATACGCGCTTATATTCTTTCGTATAAAAACTACATTGCTAAAGATATACTGGGAAGCTACTGTAAGTATGCCTATTTCCTTGAACTTTTCACGCAAAGATTCCCGAGACTTAAGTTTATAAATAGCCCTAATAGCCCTCTTTTGGAGTATGAAAATTTGTTCTATACTGGCTGCTTTGCCCCACAGCAATATGGCATAGGACATAACACTGTGGAAATAAGCAAAATAAACTATCCTAGCAGTTAATGTAGTTATAGTAGGATGAAACCCATTGCAAAAGGAAGAGGACATTTTTAAGAGATGTTTTAAGAGCTGTTGCACTATCTTAAATTGCTCCGTAAATATATATTAGTTGTGTTATCTAATGTATTTCTAAAAAACATTCCTTTCCAATTAAATTTATTTACCAAAAAAATTTAAATTAATAAAATATGTAAATAAATGGAGTTCGGACAGTACACCGGAATTAGATTTTAGGTCTTAGATATTTTTTTATTAAGAATCTATGTATTAAATACCTCTGAATACTTTACTATCGTGTAGATCACTATTTAAACTACCTATATAAAATTATGCATAATTGTAGTTTACCTCCACACATTAATTTTCAACCTCGCCGTCTCAAAAATGCACTTGGGAAATTCACCCAAATATATTGACGGGCTGTTTTGAACGAAATCCGCGTCACATTTTCAAGCATTTTTCATACTCTGTGACAGCGCTTAGTTCGGTCAAGTTCGGTTCAAGATGGCGGATAATAAATATTTTGCACTAAATCATTTTTAAAAATTAATTAAAATATAGTTATTTACCAATTAGGTATAATTTATTTAAACTCAAATAAAGTTCAAATGTAAATAATGAGGACGTTTTAACTATGCACAATAAACCATATGCGTTATTTTGCGTTCTTAAACGGTCGGGGTTTTCAAAAATGACATCTACTTGTCTTGCTTGCTCGCAGCCGACTAAAATGCGTTGGCACCATCTGGTGTCAACGTAGGTGTCCAAACTTTTAGTACTGAACAGCCTGTCTAGTATAGTATACATATAGGTCTATGCTATTAGCCGTCATCCTTGTGCATTAATGTAATGGGCCGCCCACCGCAGATTTTATTTGGTCGGTCCAGCGCATGGGTGACCGCTCGCGAGGTCTTAACTCTTTTTTACATTATAATATCATTGTGTAAACACGAATTATCCGTACACCCACTAGTGGGTAAAGCCAGTGGGTGTCCGTGAATATGTGTCTAACGCCCCAACTCAGAGTCACTAACGGTTACTTTAATCGCTCCTTAGTAAATAAAGAATCACCATACAAATTCTGTACTAAGGAGCGATTTAAGTAACCGTTAGTGACTCTGAGTTAGGGCGTAATTTTAATAAAGATTAAAAAATCTGATACGGCAACACTTTTACATGAAGCAGAGTAAGTCGGGGCAAAATATACAAATAACACAAATATAGATACTACTGAAAATTTAATATCATATTATTCATATGTCATATCATGTCCCACCTTACTCTATTACAATTATTAATTATTTTAATTTATTTATTAATTTAATTTAATTAATTAATAATATAATATATCGCTCACCGAGTAATATAATCGCACCTACCTTTGTCATATTTTACAAAAACGAGGATCAAAGATTTTATAAAATGTTTAAAATTAATTTATGGGTTCTTTTTTAACCGACTTCAAAAAAAGGAGGAGGTTCTCAATTCGACTGTATTTTTTTTATGTTTGTTACCTTAGAACTTTGGACTGGGCGAACCGATTTTGATTTTTTTTAGTCGATAGCTGGTGGCTGTCATGTGGTCCCACATAAATTTTATTGAGATCTGACAATGGCATGCATGAGAAAACCACATAAGTCGTAAATTTGTGTTAAGATGTGCGCGACAAATTGACGAATAACTCAATATCACGCCAACCGATTTCGATGATTCTTTTTTCAATCGAAAGCAGGTGCTTGTCATGTGGTCCCACATAAATTTGGACGAGAGCTGAAAAGTAGTTTTTGAGATTTTGAAGTCGGTTATTTTTTGTTAGTAAAATTTAGATTATACGTTTTTTACAGATTGTATGGGTTTGGTTACTAGTATAGATATTAATACATATTTATCACTATGTAGATTATGCACTTTTAAACACGTATACCATATAAACTCAATTTCGCATTTTTTGCAGATGTGTCACTATATTACTAGGTGAGCGATATTATGCCTTTATATGCTACAAACTTGTATAATTATATTATGGTAGTAGCTACCGCGTAAAAATCCAAATAAAAAATTCAAATATCGCCCTAAACTCATAATCAATGGCACAGTATTGTTTCCCGTACCGGCCGCTAGAGAGCGCCACTTGAACAGAACAATGCAAACATTGAATGGAACTGAGAATTCTTTACCTACCTGCTTTTTGTTCATAATTTACATTGTTTTATGAAATTCGATTCCCTTTTTATTGTGGGTATCTTTGTTTGAGGGTAGTATGCAAAACGCATGAATAAAGCTGAAAACAAACTGTCGGACGCGTCTTATGGACGCGGCTGAAGGATGTGACGTAATAGGTATCTAGATAATGAATGTACACTGAGTTGTGCAAACTATCGGAGGTAAGTCGCGGACGTGACCTTGAGGCACCTTGAGGCGTTCGGACGTCCAAGAGCTATCTGGCGCGCTGGATGTTTTTGTCATGTGCACATTATCAGTCGCGGTTGTCAGCCGCGTCCCATCGGACGCGGCTTATAGTATGTTTGCAGCTTAACTGACAATTGGCCCTTTTCGTTTTGGACGGTACAATTAAAAGTAAAAGACGGTAAAATTGTAATTCATATGGTGATGTCATACTCATATAAAATTTATAGATATATGTTGCAAATTACCTTTAGTAAGACCAAGTCTTTATCAAAAAATGTATAGTTAAAATTGTTTTAATTTTTCTATTTCGTTAACTATTTATTTGGATTATGTAACTTTGTCTATCTTTAATATCAAAAATTACCATACAAATTTTCAGTCTCCTATTAATGTATTTTTTTGTTGTTTTAAAATAAAAATTGTGACTAAAAGTTGTATACGCCTTAAATGACAAATCACACTGAATTAAAAAATAATGCCTAAGTTACTCCTCGTTACATCAGCTATCTGCCAGTGAAAGTCCCGTCAAAATCGGTCCAGCCATTTCAGAGATTAGCCGGAACAAACAGACAGACAGACATACAAAAATTTAAAAAAAATGTTGTTTTGGTTTATGTACCGTGTATACATCCAAATGCACTTAGTAAAAAGCGGTTATTTTAATATTACAGACAGACGCTCCAATTATATTTATTTGTATGGATGTATAGATAGATAGATTATTATATTATCGTTTTATTACCCCTTTGAAACTAAAATGGCTTTTACTTGAAAAAAATCCCTATCTAAGTAGCCTGTATTGTACCTTTTTAAAATTTTATTATTAAATCGATTTTGCTTTGCAAAAACTAACTTAGAATTAAAAGTGGGTGACGGTTTAATATTTGACTTTGAAAGGAATCATTATTAATTTGGAGTCAAATATGACATGCGGTTACAGGTAGACATTTTGGTTGGAGATGGAAGATTTTATGAGAGAGAGAACCAGGAATTATATTGTTATTAATCACCGATGCAAAAAGACGGGTGATTTTTGTCACTACGTCTCTCTTTCTATGTATGTGTATGTCAGCTATCTATAAATCTATACATCTATACAAATAAATAAAATTGGAGTGTCTCTTTGTAATATCAAAATAACCGCTTTTTACTAAGTGCATTTGGATGTATACACGGTACATATACCAAAACAACATTTTTTACAATTTCTGTCTGTCTGTCTGTCTATCTGTCTGTCTTTCTGTCTGTCTGTCTGTCTGTTTGTTCCGGCTAATCTCTAAATGGCTGGACCGATTTTAACGAGACTTTCACTAGAAATAGCTGACGTACCAAGGAGTAACTTAAGCTTTTATCTATACTAATATATAAAGAGGAAAGATTTGATTTTTTGTTTGCATTGAATAGGCTCCGAAACTACTGAACCGATTTCAAAAATTCTTTCACTGTTGGGAAGCTACACTATCCCCGAGTAACATAGGCTATATTATATTTTCAAAAAAAATTACGGATCCTTAATAAAACTCCAATAATGTAACCCACATTGGGTTACATATAAGAAAACCGAAGCAAAGCGAGGGCGGTTACTCGTTGTATAATAAAGGCGATGCGAAGTTCGCCGGGTAAGCTACTAATAAATATATCTGATTGCACTCAATATTACTACCTGCGTTTTTACTTGTATAAAATGTATAAAATGTATAAAATACGCGAAGTGTTCACTCTAGCGAACTGCCGACCTTTGAGTTAGGCCGCGGGCTATTCATTTGGGAAATCAGGGGATGTTTACATGTCGCAGAGGAGGGCACAGTAGGTATGGTACAAGTTCATATGTTTAACACTCAGATGAATTAAAACCATACCACGGACGACGTAAAAAAAAGACGGACGTAACCCCAACAACAAATTCAGTGAAGCACCCATAGTAATACCAACTCTATTCGTACAAGTACACACACCCACACATTGACACCATACTGCTATGACATTGACACCATCGCGAATCAAAAATTACAAAATTACGCACACATGGTAAGCGAGCTGTCATTGCTATGTTTCACTCTCGATTAGACAAGGCTACGTCCGTTCTTTTGTGAAGCACAAAAACAACACGATAGCTTAATTTTACTAAACAAACAAACTCTTCTCGATCACGTCAGCTTTCAAACAATAAAAAACACATCAAAATCGGTCCATTCGTTTAAGACCCAAGATGCCACTGACACAGAAACACATTGACCTTATAACACCCCTCTTTTTGCGTCGGGGGTTAAAAAAATAACTCACCTCCTTTAAAAAAAAAACGAGAGGTCTCAAGGGACACCCGGATGGAACGAAGTTCCTTTCGATTAATACTAAGTGACCAGAAGTCTTCGAGGGTGCGACAGTACAATCATAGTATGTGGCTGTCTTATTTACTCTTCGGTATTTAGCATAGGCACAACAGGGATATCTATGTATATTACGATCATGCACATTAAGTTATTATTGCTATTTCTTTTGTCATGCCAATTAATATGCGGAAGAGCGACAGGGATAGAATAAATATATCACTGTCGCTCTGACAAGACACTTGTCCGCATATTAATTGGCATGACAAAATAAATAGCAATAATAACTTAATGTGAATGATCGTAATATACATAGATATCCCTGTTGTGCCTATGCTAAATACCGAAGAGTAAATAAGACAGCCACATACTATGATTGTACTGTCGCACCCTCGAAGACTTCTGGTCGCCTAGTATCTAACTTTAATTAATAAACGACGGCAAAAGTGTCGTTACAACTTTTCGTCTTAATTTTTTCCATCTACCCCCCTTTCGCAACGCGCGATAAGGAACTTCGTTCCAAAAAATAACGCTTCTCACTCATAGCCCCACACTAGGATTCCCTGTGTCGTGGGTGCCATGGACAACACACAATATAGACAAGGACATTCACACCCAGATCGAGAACAGAAATTCAAACTCATCATTCTTTTCCGCCTCGCTGGGAATCGAACCAAGGACCCTCGGTGCGGAGATCCGGCATGGTAACCATTGCGCCACACGGGTCGTCAAGTGCGTCCTTTATTTTAGTGAAGCCACAAATATTAAGTCACTTTCGTGTATTTACACAATCACGCACACATGAACGTAAAAACTACGCTAGTTTTTTGAAGTACATCCCAGACTGCCGTGCTGTTTACCCGAAAACTGCCGTAAAACAATACAACATCGAGATAACCATAAATCAAATCAAATCAAATCAAATCAAATCAAATCAAATCAAATCAAATGTTTTTATTCAAAATTGGTTTGTTTCACAAACACTTTTTGAAAGTCATGCAAGCTACGCCAATGCTTCAGACAAGGACCTACTGTGAGAGGGCCCGGGAGAAGAAGCAGCAAGAGACTACCGGGGTTGTTTTTTCCTGCTCACAGTTACAGATAGCACTTATTATGTACTACAATATACCTATGTATATTCATAAAACTCATGTCCAAGCAGTCTTGTCTTTAAAATAATCATCTAATTTGTAATATATTTTCGTCATAACAATGTTTTTTAATATGAGTTGCCACCATAGTATTCCTACCTACACATTCGCGCTCACATATTCTCTTTCAAAATTGGTTACACTTTTTGTTACTAATCCACCTTTTTAACCGACTTCAAAAAAGGAGGAGGTATTCAATTCGACTGCATTTTTTTTTTGTTCGTTACCTCAGAACTTTTGACTGGGTGAACCGATTCTGATGATTTTTTTAATCGAAAGCTGGTGCTTTTCATGTGGTCTTACTCAAAGAGCGAGATCTGTCAAGTAGTTTATTTTATGAGTTATTTTTAAGTCGGTTGTTTGTTTTCAAGAATTATAATACATGAATGAATCTTTAGCAATTTTCTTAAAAGTCAGTATGGAATAAAAGGATTTTATGTAGATTATTAAAATACGTGATGACTTACTCACTTTATGAACGAGATTTGACGAGTAGTTTTTGAGTTAGGTATTTCTTGTCAAAAATTATTGAAGTTATACTTCTTATGCGACTTGCAAAATGTTAAACGTTTAACGCTGCCATGGAGGGGGTATGAAAGCACTGGATAGATAGCGCTAGCTTTATTTATCTTTACCTCTTTTAAAAAATGTTTTTACTGATACAAATCTCACAGAGTCTCAACAGCGTGATTCAGCTTCATGAACAACGCCATCTAGTTTGTACTTGTGTAAACATAGGTAGTACTATTTGTTCAGGTAATTTATGATTAATGTTTCTTGACACTATCCAAACAATGCATAAAACTTCTATACCGTGATTCAGATCTCACTTTGTGACGTGTAACTCTCCCCACAAATACAGACGCTGTCTCCCATGACTTAAACCGCCGTCTAACACCCCAGTATGGCCGGTAATTCACAAGTTACCTACCTGACTCTCTCTCTCTCTACTCTGACCTCTGGTAGCAAGTAGCCCTTGCTGCGGGTTCGTTTCGCTTTATTTATGACAATCTAACGTCTGACTTAATCATCAATCCTTTTTAGGGTTCCGTAGGCATCATCAGTTGGAGTTTATGTATTGTGAAAAATTTCACAAAAATAGAGTATACCTAATTATGATGAATTTACAAGGAAAACTATCACGGCTTCTAAGGGTTTGAAGGTTAACGAGTAATAGTCGATCAACTTACAGAACCCAATATTACGCGTGGCCTGACACACACTTGTCCAGTTTTTTATGTGATAATGGACGAGTCCATTCGATCATCTATTCGATTATTGTATTATTTGATTACTCGATAACATGACCCAACTCGGTACAAGAGGGCAGTCTCAGCGGAGATCCCGGAGTGGACGGATGTGTCCCTATAGTGACAGTGACGTGCCATAGTAAAATACGTAGACATAGGGCTTGTTTCACCATCTTCAAGTAGAGTCCTGAATAAGTTATTCGCCGGTTAAAGTGACGTTAAAGTGTCATTTTACATACACGAAATGTCAACTTAACCAACGAATAGCTTACTTCGGACTTACTTGAAGATTGTGAAACAAGCCCATAGTCGAGCCAGTGAACAGTGATTATATTAATACACATCGGATCTCCTACACATGGTTTATCAAGATTATTTGAACATACGAAAGCATACACTCCAACCCAGCCTTGTACGATATATAATCGTAGATATTGAGGGGAGGCCTATGTCCAGCAGTGGACCTACAACTCTACAACCTACAAAGGCTGATGGATGGATGGATGGATTGAGGGTCACCCGTCCTAAACGATTGCACATACTCATACCCCACTAAATACCATCGTGGGTCACACGGATTAGACATATCACTGTAACACCCATGACCCGAATACAAACATTTGCCCCGGCTGGGAATCAAACCCGGGACCCTACCCAGCACGGTCACAACTTAGCGGGGTCACCAATGTTATAAATAAAAGTTTATCACATGGTTCATGCCATTAGAATAAACAGTCATTTTACGCAATCATTATGCGCCACGCGAATTCCAATTACGCCGTAACACGCGTGAATTATGCACAATTACGCGATTTGTGTAATTCACACGTAAATTAAGGATGTCTCTAATAAAATTGTTACGGAAATTCATTTTCATGTGTGTTAGAATTTGAATTTAATTACTTAAATTAGCGGATAATTTAGAAAGTAGAATTCTATTAAGAAGTTTTGAAGTAAAGGCTCGCTCTGCGGTCTAAATTCGACGGTAATTCCTTGTATGAAAGGGTTACTTCACATTGACATTTGTGTCCATAATACGTATGTGTGTTAAATGTATAGTAGTGTGTGCAATGTTTATTTTTATTAATGTTAATGTGTGCTTAATTTAATCAAATTGATATAACTTTTTACCCGATTGCCAAGAAGGGTTATGTTTTTCGTGCGTATCTTTTGTATTATGTATGATTGTATGTATGCGTGTAATATTCTCTATTACCTCATATTCCAAACCGTTGAACGAATTTTTGTAATTAAGATATCGTTAAATTTGTCTTGATAACCCAAGTGTTCTTAGATGAGTGAGATTAAAAAAAACAAATATGGTGGCTGTGAGATGCCTTTGTTTGAAGTTTAAAAAAATAAAAATAAATCAAATAATGCAATATGAGTATCAAATTAAAAAGCTCACCATAAGGATTTCAAAAAGGTATTACATATCATGACATCTTTTTCGATAGCAGACAGGTTTTTTTTTATTTTTAAATTTATACTAGTCTGTTTATGAATCCATTGAAATAAAACAAACCCTTAACTTTATCTCAAATTTACCAAAACTGAGATAAGCCGGAACAAATGCACAAACAGATAAAAATTTTAAAAATCAAAATATGAATCTCCATAAGTTGCATGTACATTGTACAAACAGCTAGAGTTTTTTTAAAGTAACTATGTATCGGCGAGGAACTTCTATGGTTCTACAACGATCGGCCGATGCCGATGCTGTCATACAAGAAGTCATGAAGAAAATCTTAATATTTAGAACGAGTAACCGCCCTCGCTTTGCTTCGGTTTTCTTATTTTTTACACCTTGGGTTACATTATTGGAGTTTTATTAAGGATCCCTATTTTTTTTTAATATTTATTTATTTATTTATTTATTTAATAGGTTTACCAACAGTTTTACAATGAATAAATAACCTTATTACAAAAAAAACAGCGTCTTAAGCTACATGTAAAACCAATTACAGGTAAACACAGCATACACAAAGAAACTTAGGTATTGCGTAGGTAAGTTGCGCAACCTAGTCCAAATTCAAAAAAATAATAATATATTAATTAATAATTAATAATATAATATAGCCTATGTTACCTGGGGATAGTGTAGCTTCCCAACAGTGAAAGAATTTTTCAAATCGGTTCAGTAGTTTCGGAGCTTTCAATGCAAACAAACAATCTAATCTTTCCTCTTTAGATTAGTATAAATAGATAAGGAATGTGTCAATCTATTTAGAACATGTGTGGGATTTTATTAGTTATCACGGGGAAGTAGAGATTATTATTGATGGAAGCGTTAGGAGAACTGGAAATATATCAAGGAGCAAAGTAAAAGGAATAATTGAATATCCAATATCATATAATACCCCCTCTTCCCCATGTATATGACGATAGGGTATGATATGATGATATATAACGAGGGAGGAATAATATATTATTTGGTACATAACAAAACATACTATTATTTATAACATGACTACAATATACGATGTTAAGATCTACCACAGGCCCAGTGTCACAGATTTAAAACTTGACCAAAAGTTAGGCGTCCATTAATTGCATGAAACGTTTGAGCGATTTTCGAACACATCCTCTACCCTGGTGAGATGTCGTGAGATTTGGCTTAACCCCCTCCTCCATCCCCCTAGTCTAACGTAATTTTTCTAAATATGTATTTCAAGTGTCCACATTCGATAGACTTTGGGTGTAAAAAATCAAAATGTTTTTTATTATTGTACTTTCAATTACTGCACTTTTTTTGGATGTGCAAAGTCTTACCAGTGGGATTTGACATTTTTGTGAAGGAACATGCTTTACTTAATTTGACACAATTTTTTTGCAATTTTTCTGATTCTTGCGAAAAAAATAATACGTGAGATTTGCCGAGTCGCACATAGACAGGCCATGTCCAGACCTAAAAAAAATGTGTCGGTTCCGACAAATCAGTAACAAGATTATTATTATCATGATACATAATATTATCATTAGAGATCATACTGATCAGTAACAAAGCCATCTAGATTCTGTTTTACGCATTACAAACATAACGCATTACATAACGTTGATTTTACTCCTCATAAATTTTCATACCGCGGGCTTAAATATGAAAATTGATTCTAAATAAATAAACGCTTACTTATATCCCCATATTAGGTTTTTACCTGTGTCGCGGGTGGCATGGACGACACATAACATATCACAATAACACCCTGCACCTGAGTACAAATATTTATCTGTCACATAAACATCTGCCCCAGTCGGGAATCGAACCCGGGACCCCTCACTTCGCAGGCAGGGTCACTAAAGGAGTTAAACTCCAAAAATAGGATATAATTTATCCCGGTTATACTTTCCCGTGGGATAATTTGGACGTTTCTGTGATTGAAACCACTCATCCCCGGACGAAATCGCGGGCGGAATCTAATAGACAACAAATGCATTACTAACTTCATGAACCTTTATTGTTTTCTTGATCTAATGTTGTCTTAGCTCAAACATTTACAGTTAACAAGTTACAAAATGAAGATAATTCAGCTTAATTTTATCAGATTTAACTCCAGTTTAACCGTCGATCTCGCAGTGTCACCGGGCCGCTTTTAATTAACCTGATAGTGGGAAGCGAATGAATATTTAATGTACAATTAGCTAAGACTCCATCTAGCGGTGGATGGCGGCATTGAGATTGCTGTAGTTGCGGGCAGGTGTAGAACTATAGATTACTTCTTAAATTTTATTAATGCCAGTTGCTGTTGAGAAGGGTTGTCGATTTGGTTAAACGTTATGTTAAAAACAGGTGAAGCTAATATAAAGCGTGTAATTAAGGGTAACCCTTATAATATTATGTTTTATCTTTATCTATTTTCTTAAGAGTGAAAATAACACTTTATAAGCCTTTTATATTTTGTTGTTATGAATAAGGGGGAAATATTTTAGAACTTTATAGTTTTCTACAGGGCACGGCACACTACATTTAATATAAACAAAGACTTATTTGTACACGCTTTATATTAGCTTCACCTGTATGTTTGTTTGTTTGGGGTGCATGGTGTCAATGAGTAGAAGGCATATCTTTAAAAGCACCCTACGCTTTTTTACAATTACACGATTATAAATTCAAATTTTCTATTTTTTTTAGTTGGATTTTCTATAAAATCGTGTTTTTTAGTCATTTTTAAAATGTTATTAACCGACTTCAAAAAAAGGAGGAGGTTCTCAATTCGACTGTATTTTTTTATGTTTGTTACCTCAGAACTTTGGACTGGGCGAACCGATTTTGATGATTGTTTTTTAATCGAAAGCTAGTGGCTGTCATGTGGTCCCACATAAATTTTATTTAGATCTGACAATGGCATCCATGAGAAAACCACAGTGTTAAGATGTGCGCGACAAATTGACGAATAACTCAATATCACGCCAACCGATTTCGATGATTATTTTTTTAATTGAAAGCAGATGCTTATCATGTGGTCCCATATAAATTTGAACGAAATCTGAAAAGTAGTTTTTGAGACTTTGAAGTCGGTTATTTTTAGTTACTAAAATTTAGATTATTTTTCAATTTAATGGATTGGAAATATCAAATTTTCAACAAACAACTGCACATTTATAAATTAACTGCACATATATATTAATCTAGGAATCGAACCAACTACCTTTCTGATTAAGGCTCCCATTAGTTCTAAATGCACTGTAGTATAAACATTTAAATTTAATTAAATACTCCTAGACCCGTACACTGAAATATGTATCTTTACTCCCTGAACATAAAGTCTACTTTACCTTAAACATACAACATTAACGTTATATGTCATATATATCAAGATTAGTTCTCGCCGAATACTGCACTGAACTGTACACTCAAAAATAGACCTTAATTTAAAGCAATATGATGTAATATCCAATAAACGAATTGGCATAGTCAGTGAATAAATGAACGTCGTACCTCAATATTTGGTTAATGGAAATTACACTTTAAGCCTTTGTGTTAGAGATGGTTTCAGTTCAAGGGGATTGCAGCTACGTTAGTGCTAATTGATGTACGTAGTAAAGAGATAAAGCAAAGTTCAAATAGTATAGTGATGGGAATTGTGTTAAAATATCGATATTTTGCTGTTTTATTAAAAACTGATTATTATTACAAGTTATATGTATAATACTAGGCTGAAATAAGTCTAATAAGATTGTTGGTAGCATTGAAATGAGTGTTTTTTAAATTAAAAAAACCTTAATTACCAATTATTTATAGACAGATAATAATAACCTTGTTGTCACGTTGCGAGGGTGTACGTCCTCCACAAATATTATATTTCTCAGGGCTGGGCAGGGCAAGTTAATAATAATCCCAATGAACAAAAGTTACTTGTATTCGTACAACACCAACACAAAACAGTATAACAACAGTGTTATTTACGTTAATAATTATTAATTAGATTCAATGATATTGTATTAGATTAATACATTTAAAGAAATATAGGATGAAATAAAATACGACATTCCTCCCAGTTCCTCCGTGGGAACCCGGCTGACAGATGCATTTTTGTAAACAAACCGAACTGTCAAGATTTAAAAATTTAGAAGAAAAATGCACCAGCGAGCCAAGGGATATTGAACGTGGTATTCCACCTCGTTACAACCTTCACCAAAGATAATAACAATATAAATTACAAGATAATAAAAAACATTACATTTTATATGACATTTTAAATTTAAAAAATCCTATTTCAATGCTACCAACATAGCATCGAACTGCAGACTTACTTGAAATGCACTATAATAAACGCTTAACGCTAACACACTCACACCCCCGCAGTAGGTTATCACCTGTATCGCGGGTGGCATGGACGACACATAATTATAACACATCACAATAAGACCCTGCACCCGAGTACAAATATTTGTCACACAAATATCTGCCCGGCCGGGAATCGAACCCGAGACCCCTCGCTTCGCAGGCAGGGTCGCTGCCAATTAGTCTACAGGGTCGTCACTGGTCTTCCACTTCCATTTCAGTTGACAAATGACTGAATGCTAATGACTTTCATTTTACCGGTGTCTTTAAAAATCAGTGTCCACAATCAGGTCACTTGTTTCCTATTTTTAATCGATATCAAAAGGAGGAGGTTCTCAATTCAACTGTAACTGTAACATTTTACTGGGTGTACTGATTTTGATGATACTTTTTATATTTGAAAGCCGGTGCTTGTCATGGTCTCATTTTTTGAGCGAGATTTGACGATTAGTTTTTGAGTTATCCATAATAATGCGTGTTTAATTTGCTTTGACTACGTTCATGATGTTTTCATTATAAGTCTGTTTTTTGTAAGAATTATATTCATTAACTTTATAAAGATTTATATTATACAATGCGAATTTACAAGCTGATGTTATGTTGGTGTATTTCATCTCAAAGATTCACTAACCAATTGTTAGTAAGGCCATTGGTCCGTTTATATAAGTATCCCAATATCTATCCCAAAGTTAAATATATATACAAATAATGAAATGATGATAAAATTAAATATAGGTAAAATGATGACTAATACTTTCATCGACAATTTTATCGAAAACTCCCCTCACTATCCGCGCTACTACGTTGTTACTATCGATGAATAATTCCTGGTAGAAATTCCATGGATTTAACTTTCATAATATTTCCCGCGCTATAGTTAAATGTTTTATTTAATGTGACCTATTATGAACCTCTAGGAGTCTAAAGGCTTCATCTTTGAGTACGCATCAACCACAAGCAAGGATGCTGTGCTTCAGCCCATTAATGGCCCACTACTGAGCACGGGTCTCTCCTTAAGAGGAGGCCTTGAGCATGCTCCACGACGCTTCTCCAGTGCGGATTGGTGGAGGGGATAGTGGTCAACCCAAGTGTCAACTAGCCAACTGTTTTATGCTAGGGGCTTGAGAGCCCGTTCATTCTTTCTTTTTCTTCTCTCTTTCTTGGCCGGCAACCCATCAGTGATGCCTTTGGTGTCGCTGATGTCCATGGACGACGATAGCCATTTACTATCAGGTGGATCGTCAGCTCGCTTGCCGGCTATTTCCATTAAAAAAAACTTTGTGATCGAAACTGATATTATTGTATTTTCTTACTAAGAGTGTATTCGAAACCGGCTAATTATTAAAACAATACTTTTCGACATATTCATATGAAGCGTTACTATGTACCTATGCTACTCTATATGTTATTCCTGATCATATTCTACCAGAGTGCTAAAGGAGAGATCTAGGTCCCATAGAAACTCAGGCCCAGATAGGCATGACTGAAAATTGGTGGTCAATTAGATCATTGCAAAAGGTTTAATTTCTCTAATTTTCACGGCTGCCAGCAATGGCCAACTAATGAAATCCTAGAACGAATCACCTTAATTATAGGTTATGATTATGTCACACTCGTGTCACAGTGCTATATATTATTATACATTTATTATATAAGCACTTACGATATCAAACACATACGAGTTTATTCGTATACAATGTGCTCTTGTCTAGTCCGTTATGTTCTAGCACAGAGTACATATGATTCTTGGCTGAAAACAGCACAAACCAATGCATTCCAGCCAAGACAGAAGAAAGAGAAAGAAAGAACTGGCTTCCAAGCTGACACAAACAAGAGCGTAGTAATACCACGGAGAAATACCAGTAGTAAATATCATTTAATATTAAATAAATAATAAACGCTTAAACACTAATACACCCACAGTAGGTTTTCACCTGTGTCGCGGGTGGCATGGACGACACATATAACACATCACAATCACACCCTGCACCCGAGTATAAACATTTATCTGTCACATAAATATCTGCCCCGGCCAGGAATCGAACCCGAGACTCCTCGCTACACAGGCAGGGTCGCTACCAACTAAGCTACATTCACTAATTTAATATTAATATTGATAATATATTCCTTCTGTAGAGCCTTATCACCAAGCGAAAATGCCAGTATGTGATTAGGGAAAAACGCCCACAGATTGTCAATATGTCCCACGTTGGGCGCCAAACTTAATTAGGTAAAAACTCAGTGCTGCTCCAAGCCCTCAGCTATTATTTCATGATGTATTTAACAATTTCCCAGTATTATTACAGTTCCATCTAAATTGTTTACGTTTCATCAAGAGAGCTCGGATCCTGTTTTATAATAAATTCGCTGTTAAATGTTTAGCGTTGTTTTTGCTAGCTGTACCGCCCTTTGTGCGCGAAAAATGTTGTGTTGTTATTCTACTATAGAGGTATACTCGTAATACAATACAAATATGCTTTTTAAACACAACTGTTTGTGATAGGTCAAAAATGGAAAATGTGTTCTTTTCAATGCTACTAAATTAATAAAAGTCGGCCAAGCGTGTCAGGCTACGCGCGTAGGGTTCTCTGAGTTTATACACAAATTATTATCTCGCTAGGAAACAAACCCAGGACCGTTTCAATTAGAATGAATGAATTAATGATTTTTTGTAGTTATACTTCTTTAGGCGCCCGCAAAAAGCTACCAACAAAATAGAAATAGAACCTCTATTAGTCGCGCATGTTGGCACGCTCGTCGTCTCTGATCACTGTTTTCATATTTATAATATTTATCCACATGTTTCTAGTTTCTACATTCACAACACGTGTTTTACAGATAGTTTCATACAAGTGCGAATTGTTAGATATTTATTTAATGATGCCAAAGAAGTATAACTTCTCACGCGTGTACATAAGTACCTGTTTGTTCAAGTATGCGTACATATTAGGTCACAAGCAGTATTTATGATTTTTATATTTATAACATAATTTAACTAAAATCTGCATATCCATAAAAATAATAAAATCATAGAGTCATAAAATTCAGCGAAATCTCTTATCAAATCAAATCAAATCAAATCAAATGTTTTTATTCAAAATTGGTTTGGTTTACAAACACTTTTTGAAAGTCATGCAAGTTATGCCAATGCTTCAGGCAAGGCCCTACTGTGAGAGGGCCCGGGAGAAGAAGCAGCAAGAAACTCCCGGGTTTGTTTTTTTCCTGCTCACAGTTACAGATAGCACTTATCATCTACTACAATCTATATTCATAAAACTCATGTCCAAGCAGTCTTGTCTTTAAAATAATCATCTAATTTGTAATATCCTTTCGTCATAAGAATGCTTTTAATATGAGTTTTAAATTTAAGGTAAGGCATTTCTGTAAATTTCGATGGAATTTTATTATAAATCTTTACACATGTACCCATGAACGAGCCACCAGTTTTACAGAGTCTAAAATTTGGTACAATCAGTTTAGCCTTATTTCTCGTATTAATATTGTGGATGTCACTCTTCTTAAGAAAACTATCGTAATATTTCTTAACATACAAAATATTATCCAATATATATTGTGACACCACAGTTAAAATATTAATTTCCTTAAAGAGATCCTTAAGCGAGTCCCTAGGCCTGAGGTTGTAAATGGCACGGACTGCTCTTTTCTGTAAAATAAATATAGACTCAATATCTGCAGCTGAGCCCCACAACAACAGACCATAAGACATGACACTATGAAAGTAGCTAAAATAAACTAACCGTGCTGTTTCTACGTCAGTTAAGAGCCTTACTTTCTTAACCGCGTAAGCAGCTGAACTCAGCCTCCCAGACAAGGCTTCAATATGAGGACTCCATTGTAGCCGTGAATCTATAGTAATGCCAAGGAATTTCGTTGAATTTACAAGGTCAAGTACTTCCTTATTTATAACTATTTGAGTTGGTACCTGTTTTACATTTGGTAAAGTGAATTTCTTAAAAAACTTATCACTAAAATAATCTCTTAAATCATAATATTGTTTATATTAGACTATTACTCATTAACTACTTAAGCTATTATAGTCTTGATAGATTTACGTTTAAATTCATAATAAATGATGCACTATGTACTGCTGCCGGGAAGAAACAAGGAAAGAACTGGTTGCAGATCTAGTAATCTCCATCCTTGTCTTACGTACGCACTATACGAGTATAGTACCACTTGCCACGAGTTGTAACCTATTCGTTCTGCGCACTATTTTACAAGCCGATCACGTATCAATTTCGGGGCTTTATCATAGAACTGTACATCACACCCCATGAAAGATTACATCTTACTAAAGCGATATAAAAACTTATCTCACCAATTGATAGATAGTTGTACTTTTGCGTCTGAGGCAATTTTTTATAAAAGGTGAAACGGAGTTTGAAAGTGGCAATAATGTCAGAAAAGTTGAAGAGATCCGAATGTCGTGGTATGGGCATGTGATGAAGTGAGAAGAAACGCAAGTGACGAGAAGAGTGATATGAATGTGGGTGGATGAAGGGGACGAGGACGACCAAAGAAAAGATGAATTATTTGAGAGATGATAAAAATAATATGAAAGATAAGGGAGTTAATGTAGAGATGACAGCTGACTGAATGTTGAAAAATGGGTAAAATAATGATCATGGTGATCATAAAAACGATTTGACAAGTGAACGAAGCCACAAGAAGAATAATAATATCAAAAAAATCACCAAGACTTCGCCGGACAAAGAAACTAGAGAATCACTTAGCGACTCCACGTGGGTTTCTGTGTTGACACTCTATATAAGTGGCCAGACAGGGGACACCCGGATTTGAACCGGGGACCTTTCGATCTGCAGTCGAATGCTCTAGCAACCGTCATGAACTTACCTAATTTATCCCGAAGTTACCTCAGTTAAACTTACCTTTCGTTGCAGACGCCCCGTGCACTCCGTTTGCCATCGCCATCATGGGAACCATCTAGAATAGAAAATTAAATACATTAATCCTAGTAATATTATTAATGTGAAAGTTTGGAGGGATTTATGTTTGTTTGTTTGTAATTTTTCACGTAAAAACTAGTCCAGGAATTTTCATGAAAGAAAAGATTTTCGGCCAACCTATGTACTCTGTGCTAAAACATAACGGACTAGACAAGAGTAAACTTCTTGTGAGTTTCTTTCTTTTTCTTCTCTCTTTCTTGGCCGGCAACGCATCAGTGATGCCTTTGATAGCCACTTGCCATCAGGTGGATCGTCAGCTCGTTTGCCGGCTATTTTCATTAAAAAAAACTATATACGAATAAACTCGTAGGTGTTTGGTTTGAGGTAGTAATTGCCTATATAATAAATGTGTAATAAATAGCACTGTGACACGAGTGTGACATTAACATAACCTACAATTAAGGTGATTCATTTAGATTTCATTTTTCTAGGATTTGATTAGTTGGCCATTGCTGACAGCCGTGAAAATTGGAGAAATCTGGGGGTACGGCAGTGCCCCCGCCAAGTCGAGCAAAAAAGCGGCACGGCCGTACCATCCTTTTCTCGAAGCAATTCAGGCCATTTTCGACCCCCTATAACTTCGTTGTGGATAAAGCTAGAAGCCTGAATTTTTAGTAACGAAGCAGGCATTGTATAAACACGGTATATTTCAAATTTCATTCAATTTGAACCAGTAGTTCAGGAATTATAACTAGTCAAAGTTTCTTAATTTCGTCACTCACTGACTGACTGACCGATCATCAAAACTCTAAGGCACTTCTAGCAGACATAGAAACTTCAAATTTGGAACACAATTAGTGTTTAGTGTATAGATCAAGGAAAAACTATAATATTTTGCAATTTCGGTCTAGTTTTCTAGATACATCAACTGCATAAATAACTTTGTAATCCCATATAAATATATAGGATTACAAAGTTACATTTGCAGTTAGTGAATCGCTGTACCTGTATAACAAAGTAACATTTGCAGTGAATGAATCAGTGTACCTGTATATAATATAATGGAATTATAGGTGTAGATAGGTACCTAGATATAATTATATTCAAAGGTAACTTGTAAAAGGAAAAAAGTAACTAGAACTATCTACAAAAAGAAATGAGATGCCATCAAAAACAAAACTTGTAAAAAAAACCAAGTCTCGCAACTAAGTTCTTCTACCGTAAAAATTTGTGAGATCCATGTAATACCAAGTCGGTTAATTTATTCAGTTCCTACTTAAGGGTCCTTCTGTTTTAAGTTATTACGTAATTAGCTAACCTAACAAGTAACAACATCTTATATTGACCATATTATCAATATTAAAAATCTTTTATGTTTTAAATAAATAGTATGTATAAATAAATAGTATGTAGGTATTACTTGGCAATCGCATGAAAACACACCTACACACCTACAAATAATATGTAGGTATTACTTGTGAGATACATTATGTTTTCATGCGATGGTCAAGTCGATCTATTTATTTAAAACATAAAAGATTTTTAATATTGATAATATGGTCACTATAAGATGTTGTTACTTGTTAGGTTAGCTAATTACGTAATAACTTAAGACAGAAGGACCCTTAAGTAGGAACTGAATAAATTAACCGACTTGGTATTACATGGATCTCACAAATTTTTACGGTAGAAGAACTGAGTTGCGAGACTTGGTTTTTTTTACAAGTTTTGTTTTTGATGGCATTAAACCTTTTGCAATGATCTAATTGACAGCCAATTTTCAGTCTTGACTATCTGGGCCGAAGATTCTATGGAAGCTGGCTCTCTCCATCATACTCAGGTAGACTATGACCTGGAATAACATATAAAGTAGCATAGATAGTAACGTTTCATTTGAATATGTCGGAAAGTTTAGTTAGATAATTGTTTTGATAATTAGCCGGTTTCAGATACACTCATAGTAAGAAAATACAATAATTTTAGTTCCGATCACAAAGTTTTTTTTAATGGAAATAGCCGGCAAGCGAGCTGACGATCCATCTGATAGTAGAGTGGCGTTAGTATTCTAAGCCGCCCCAATACGGCAAAAAATTACATCTAGGATAGTGTACATCTGTATAAGACCTAATAGTGTTTCAAATACGACACGATATGCAACGTATCAGGTTATTTATTTAATAATAACTCTGGTATTTTTAACCGACTTCAAAAAAAGGAGGAGGTTCTCAATTCGACTGTATTTTTTTTTTTATGTTTGTTACCTCAGAACTTTGGACTGGGCGAACCGATTTTGATGATTGTTTTTTTAATCTGAAGCTGGTGGCTGTCATGTAGTCCCACATAAATTTTATTGAGATCTGACAATGGCATCCATGAGAAAACCACATAAGTCGTAAATTTGTGTTAACATGTGCGCGACAAATTGACGAATAACTCAATATCACGCCAACCGATTTCAATGATTCTTTTTTAACTCGTTAGGATCCGCGTGATCGCGGTACCTTTGAGTTCGAACGTGCTGGAACGTTCTCGGTAACCGACGGGTTAAATCGAAAGCAGGTGCTTGTCATGTGGTCCCACATAAATTTGAACGAGATCTGAAAAGTAGTTTTTGAGACTTTGAAGTCGGTTATTTTTTGTTAGTAAAAATTAGATTATTACAGTCCATAGTCCTACTATCATACTTTAGATGTGGAGCTATAACGATGTCTATTACATACAAGTTAGTTAACAATTTCGCTTGCAGGTGAGTTAACGATACTGAACAAATGAGGCCATGTCGCCCTGGGGGGTTGCTTGTTTCCAATGTTCCACACGGCACGATGATGCGATGTTGTTGACGTCCCTCCTATTGAGCACGGGTCTCTCCTCTTGACGAGGGCTAGAGCTAGGGTTGCCACCCATACTATATTATAGAGTACCGTGCTATATTTCAGTCATACTATATGTTACAGAAAAATAATAAAGTACGAATAATACTATATTTTTATCGGTAATTCAGTTGTCGAGCTTTTTTTTAACTGGGAACGTACCCGCAACGCTGTTTGGGAATTTCAGAACGAAACGCATTCACGTCGTTCTTGCTCATACGTCACGGCAAGTAAACGTCAACTTTAAATTGACCGTTCTTGTACATTATTTACTATTATTTAAAAACTTTGTTAACAAAAGCTAAGACTAATAACATATACACATTGAAAAATAAATAAATACCAAAAACAAATGTGTTCTATTTTTTTTTCTTGAATTTCCCAATAGTACTATATTTTTTGCAATATTTTGAAAAAAAAATACTATTTTACCTTCAAATAATCTAAATTTTACTAACAAAAAATAACCGACTTCAAAATTACTCAAAAACTACTTGTCAGATCTCGTTCAAATTTATGTGAGACCACATTACAAGCACCTGCTTTCGATTAAAAAAAGAATCATCGAAATCGGTTGGCGTGATATTTAGTTATTCGTCTATTTGTCGCGCACATACTTAATGCAAATTTAAGACTTATATGATTTTCTCATGGATTCCATTGTCAGATCTCAATAAAATTTAAGTGGGATCACATGACTAGCTTTCGTTTAAAAAAACAATCATCAAAATCGATTCACCCAGTCGAAAGTTCTGAGGTAACAAAAATAAATAAAAAATACAGTCGAATTGAGAACCTCCTCCTTTTTTTTAAGTCGGTTAAAAAAGGTGGCAGTCCTAGCTAGGGCATACTCCACCACGCTGCTCCAGTGCGGATTGGTGGAGGGGTGGCCAACCTAATGTCGGAAGTTTTCAAGCCACCCGAGAGCTCGACATGGCTTAACGATTGTTATCTTGCAATACTAAGCGTCACCACGGCTTTACGTGCTCGGAAGCACGGAAGTGCTCCAGAATATTTTGCCACTAGCGGTAGGTGACCGCTATTCAACTACCGAACGCCCACTGTTGCTTAACTTTGTCGATCATTTAGGATCAAAAACGAAACTTCATGATGTATAAACATAACATCTATAGTAAAATATTTGTGGTGTGAAACAAATACTTAACCGAGTGTCCAACAATCATAGTATACTCGTAATTATGTAAAAATGAGGTAGATATGTCACTAGCGCGCCGACGATGAAGAGCGTAAGAACAGGCAATTGACCGTTCTGCTCGTAGTCGCTCTGTCAATACAAGACGATACGCACGCTTTTGTTGTTGTCAGAAGTGCTTGACATTTGACATACAGCGTTAAAATGTCTTCGTGTATTATACCAATGTGATTGGTGTAGTGAAACAAAAGATAAACGTGATTGTGTTGTAGCTCTTTTCGGAACCGATTTTTTGGTTGATTTGTAAGGGCATAACGTATCTATATTTTTAACAGACTTCAAAAAAGGAGGAGGTTCTCAATTCGACTGTATTTTTTTATGTTTGTTACCTCAGAACTTTCGACTGGGTGAACCGATTTTGATGATTATTTTTTTAATCGAAAGCTGATGCTTGTCATATGGTCCAACTTAAATTAATTTTATTGAGTTCTGACAATGGCATCCATGAGAAAACCATATAAGTCTTAAATTTGCATTAAGTATGTGCGCGACAAATGTACGAATAACTCAATATTAGGCCAACTGATTTCAATGATTCTTTTTTTTAATCGAAAGCAGGTGCTCTTCATGTGGTCTCATATAAATTTGAGCGAAATCTGACTTGTAGTTTTTGAGTAAATTTGAAGTCGGTTATTTTTTGTTAGTAAAATTTAGATTATTAAATATCATTGGTGTCCAATGGAAACATGTCATCCCGTCCAACTAATTACCTGGCGTGCCCCGCGGGCGCGGCTAGAACAAGTCAGTGGCGATGTAACATCTTCAGAGCACCTGTATCTTTGTTCTCAGCGTCATTGTTGATAGCCAGTAACAACTCTAATGATCAATCATTGAAAGAAAGAATGAAAGAAGAGAAAACATATTTATTTAAAGGCGATGATAATAATATGATAACGAATAAATGTGAAGACGTATTTTTAACTCCCAACGAAAAAACGGGCGTGTTAGAAGTTTTACGTGTCCGTGTATGTCTGCCTGTGGCATCGTAGCTCCCAAACGGATGAACCGATTTTTATCTAGTTTTTTTTTAAGTGAAAACTTCTTTAGCATCGTTGTCATTTGAAAGTCGGTGAAACGAAAAAGGGACAGTAAAAAGAGACAGACACATAAATTCATAAGGTTTAACGTGAGAGCAAATAGATAGGAAGCATTATACGGTGTTCGTGGTTCTCTTTGTGTTACTTTAAAAAGTGCTAAGTTGTATTCATAGATGGCGCGAGGAACAAGATAGAAGACTCGTTTTATTGCTGAATAGATGGCGCTAGCTGCTCATTTTACTCCTCATATTATGTTGAGAGATGGCGTGAGTTACCACTGTTTTATTTTTATTTAGTACAAAATAGTTTTTGAAAGATAATTAAAACTGATACACGTTATTAAATTAATACCTTTATTTTTAAAGGTTTTGAAAAAGGTTTGAAAAATGTGAATTAAATCTATATTACTTTCATCTGTCATGTTTTGCCCCACCTTATATTTTATTGATAATAATTTTTGTTTATTAAAATTTGGCATGATATGTCTTTATATTAATCCGGCGCACTATAACTATTATATTTCAAATCAAATAAAATAAGTTTATTACAGGATAAGGATTTACATTGGTCTTAAAATATGTGTAACTGTCACTCCTATCCTAACCCGCAAAGTATGCAAGTGTTATGTATAGTATTGAAGGCTAGTGAAGAACTATCCAATTAACCCGCACTCCGTCGGCTTGACGAGAATAAAAATCACCTGCAGGGGAGGTACCCAAACAAATAATTAAGATTTAATTCTACCATTTTTTCGGCATTACAAATATGTATGGCTGGCTGGCTTCAACCCATTAATGGCCCACTACTGGGCACGGGTCTCTCCTCGTGAGGAGGTCTAGAGCACTCCACCACGCTGCTCCGGTGCGGATTGGTGGAGGGGTCAGTGGCCAACCCGTGTCGGATGTTTTCATGCCACCCGAGGGCCTCCAACATGGCTTAACGACTGTTATCTTACGATAACAACCGGGACCGACGGCTTTACGTGCCCTCCGAAGCACGGAAACGCTCAAGATTTTTTTTACCACTAGCGGTCACCCATCCAAATACCGACCGCGCCCGCTGTTGCTTAACTTTGTCGATCACTTAGAACTGACGCAAGCCGCCGGGCTATGAGCGCTTCAAATATATATACTCATGCCAAATTACAGATCTAGTACAAAAATTCTTTTAGGTATGCTGCGGATGGACAGACGGACATGACGAAACTATCCAGTTTCCATTTAACCACGGAATCCTAAAAATATTTAGTATAATTATATAATATATCTCAAACTCTCGGTGGTAAAACGTGGGTTTAAAATGTGGAAGTAAATTCCATAGCTTCCACTTTACATTTTCTCTTTCCCAACATTTCTTTTTCCGATTAATGCCATCTAGAAACAGTTTCATGTAACTTGTTTTCCTTCTGAAATTGTAGATGGCTCTAATTACATTTATTCAGTGTTTTTTATCATAGGATTTTCTTTTCAGGATAATCTATACTAATATTATAAAGAGGAAAGATTTGTTTGTTTGCATTGAATAAGCTCCGAAAGTACTGAACCGATTTGAAAAATTCTTTTACTGTTGGTAAGCTACACTATTCCCGGGTGACATTGGCTATATTACATTTTCAAAAAATTAGGGACTCTTCATAAAACTCCAATAATGTAACCCAAGGTGTACAAAAATAAGAAAACCGAAGCAAAACGAGGGTGGTTTCTCGTAATAAATAATTTAAAATATATATATGAGACTTATAATATTGGCGCTATATTTACTATAGTACCCAAGAAACAAAAAGGTGTCGCGAATTGAATCCGGTTTTGGCCCCCGGTAGGATTTGAACCCACAATCTTCGGTTTTAACAACCGAGCCTTATCCAGTTAGGCCACGGGGAATGTGAAAGAACGAGTTAAAAATATCTGCACAATGGTTTTTCAGGTTCAAAATCATAGAAATAATGCTGTTTTGGGAGGAATTTGACCAAGTTATTTTGGACAACCCGTGTGGTGCAATTGGTTACCATAGCTGATTGCTGCGCCGCAGCTGCCGCGTGCCAAGGGTTCTGCGTTCGATTCCCAGTGAGGCGGAAAGAATGTTTTTTTTCTGTTTTTATTTCTGTTTTCGGTCTGTGTATGTTCTTGTCTTTTTGTGTTATGGCACCCACACGGATTATTTAATACTAGCTAACTCGGCAAACTTCGTATCGCCTAAAAACTGTTTTTTTTTTTCTAAAATAAAAGTAGCCTAAATTACTCCTTGTTACATCAGCTATCTGCCAGTGAAAGTTCCGTTAAAACGGTCCAACCATTTCAGAGAATAGCCGGAACAAACAGACAGACAGACAAAAATTGTAAAAAATGTTGTTTTGGTATATGTGGCGTATATACATCCAAATGCACATAGTTAAAAGCGGTTATTTTAATATTACAGACAGACACTCTAATTTTATTTATTTGTATAGATTTATTTAAATATGTATTTAAATAAACTCGCACTTGGCTGGTTTTAATTACACTTCTGTTAAATCATGTGTTAAAGCTTCAGTACATTTCTATGAACTAGTAGAAAGTAACTAGAGCGTCATTAAATTAATATTATATTATATTATACAATATTAATATTATACGTTTATACAAACCCGTGAGTTAGCTTAGGTTTCATGAGAGTTTAACTTAAACTAAACTGTTTTATCTGCGTTTAATGTCGCAAAGCTAACACTATTGTTCTTACGATCAATTGTTCCACTTCTATTGTTCTTGTTCTACGTTTTGTTCTCGAAGGCACGAATTGTTGGATTCGTTAACGGTTTTAGAAGAACTATAATATTACCTGTAATACTAATAAAAATTTTGCAGATGAATGTGTGAATTGGATTGGAAATTTTAACGTTGGTAAGCTTGTAGTTATACGAGCGTTTTCAATTGTCTATCCATTCATAAGCCATCCATTGAAGCACTCATAGCCAGGCGGTTTGCGTCGATCCTAAGCTATCGACAAAGTTAAGCAACAGCGGGCGCGGTCGGTAGTTGGATGGGTGACCGCTAGCGGCAATTTCTTGAGCGTTTCCGTGCTTCGGAGGGCACGTAAAGCTGTCGGTCTCGGTTGTTATCATGAGTAAAGGTATATCATGATTGGTTTATTGATAGCAGGCCGGCTTTTTTTAGTTTTTAAATTTATACTAGTTAGGTAAATCAGTTGAAATATTTTTACAGAAACAGAATAGAATTTAATGGAAGAATGTATTTAAAATTTAAATTCCACATAATAATACAAATTTGTTTCCTAAATATATATAAAACACTATCATTTGATACTGATGCTAATAATACAGAAATATTTGTCGCTTACTCTGGACACAGCGAGGCAAAAGACGTTCCTTTACCTAAAACAGATGAAACAGATAAAGACAAAATACCAGAAACAACTGACAAACCAATTGAAAAGAAACCAGAGGAAGAAGTAGTTTTCATTCCAAACGAAAAACCGGTTTTTAGAAATGAAGATGAGTATTTAGAGAATAATCCGGTTCAGGTAAAAGATATGATGAATAACCGGAGAATTGGTGATGTGATTCGGGATGATCTTACGGTTACTGAATCTGGTGAGTCAATGCTTATTTTTAACCGACTTCAAAAAAAGGAGGAGGTTCTCAATTCGACTGTATTTTTTTTATGTTTGTTACCTCAGAACTTTGGACTGGGCGAACCGATTTTGATGATTCTTTTTTTAATCAAAAGCTGATGCTTGTCATGTGGTCCCACATAAATTTTAATGTGATCTAACAAGTAGTTTTTGAGTAAATTTGAAGTTAGTTTTTTTTTATTAGTAAAATTTAGATAATATTCCGGAATAATGAGTTCTCTATAATAGTATTCTTATTGCTAAATGTGATGAAAATACGTACAGTAGTTTTTGCGTGAGAGTTATTCACACCCCAATTCAGAGTCACTAACGGTTACTTTAATCGCTCCTTAGTAAAGAATCACAAAACAAATTCTGTACTAAAGAGTGATTTGTAAGGCTATTGTAGCGGTGGGCCTGGTTTCCTGTGACACAGGTTTTTAAACCTAATATAGGGACCAGCTTCCACAAATACTATAGTTTTATAACTTAGATTAGACTTTATGTAACACTGATTGTATCATGTATTTGTGGTGGAAATAAACGATTTATTATTTAAGTAACCGTTAGTAACTCTGAGTTGGGGCGAAAGAGTAAGAAACATCGAAACATTGATACTCACAAAATATTCTAATACATTTAAAATAGTATTAGAATTTACGAAATAATCTAATCTAAATTACACAAAATAAAGACTGACTTTAAGAACCAGTCTTCAAAAAAGGGTACGTGTACTTTTGTACGCGCGTGAGAAGTTATACTTCTTTGACATAATTAAATAAATATTTAATTTAAAAAACTATTTTTGTACTAAATAAAAATAAACAAGTACAAACTAGATGGCGTTGTTCACGAACCTGAATCACGCTGTTGAAACTGTGAGATTTGTATAAAGTAATGACATTAAATTTTAAAAGAGGTACAGATAATAAGAAGCTAGGACCATGTATCCAGTGTTTTCATATCCCCTCCATGGTAGCGCAAACGTTTAATGAAACCTTTTTGTAAGTTGCATAAGAAGTATAACTTCAAAAACCTAAGTAAAACGCCATTATACATGTTAATATTTAAGAAGTCCATTCATCCTGAATCATCAGAACTGAATTTTCATAAATATGGGGCCAATCACAAAGTATCTCCTTTCAAATAAAAAAATAATTTTCAAAATCGGTTCATAAATGACTGAAGTTCTGAAGCTACAAGGTAAAGAATTGAGATCCGATAAGATAATAAGAGGTAAAGAATTTTTGAACTCGAATAAAAATATGTAACCGTCAGTTATATACCTAAATAAAACTTATTTTCCAGCAAAAGAAGACATCCTGTTCATATCGGGCAAAAACAATGAAAATGAGGAAGTGATTCACAAAAAAAGCAACAAACATACAGATACGGTAAAGACAAAAGATAAAGAAAAGAAAAGAAAAAGATTCGACTGTAGAAACTTGGACTGTGATAACACGATAAAATCCATTTGTGGCGGGAAAATGGAAGACAAAAAATGGAAGTTTAGATCGTTTCTGAACGAATGCTTTTTCCGCAAAGTGAATTGTGCGTTCAGGAATCCGAATAATCGTTAGTATTGAGAAATAATTATAAGTTATGAAACTATAGTCTAACTATATCTAGTATATGTTTTTTCCGTGACGTATATATGTGTGGTCTTTAGTAAATGGGTTCAGAAAACTGTGTGTGATAAAAAAATTTTTGGTGACCCGTATTGGCATAATCATACTGCCCTGCTAAGCGACGGGGATTCGATTCCCAGCGCGGCGGAAAGAATGATGAGTTTTAATTTCTGTTCTCGAACTAGTGTTCTCAAAACTGACGACCCTGTAGCCTAGTTGGTAGCGACCCTGCCTGCGAAGCGAGGGGTTCGATTCCCGGCCAGCCAGATATTTATGTGACAGATAAATATTAGTACTCGGGTGCAGGGTGTGATTGTGATGTGTTATACGTGTCGTCCATGTCAACCGCGACACAGGTAATACCCTACTGCGGGGGTGTGAGTGTGTATTAACTATTCAACCAAATGTGGTACAGTCGGCCGCAGAAGTAGCTTAACATTTTAGTACCTTGTCACATTACATTTCTTGAATTTGTCATAGACGTTGCTAGTTACTATTACAAAGTACTAAAATGTTAAGCTACTTCTACGGCCGACTATACCTCTTAGAAACTTTGGTGCCAGATGTATATAAATTAGATAAAATTATTATAAAATCCAAAATAAACTTGGTGCTATTGTTTTGTGCGATGTCTAACAGGGGAAGAGGTTGACTCATTGATGGTAAGAACTATTTATACTCTCGTTTCAGGTTATAAGTTGGTAGAGCTGGACAAATGCAGTCATACAGGGGACCGGTCTCCCAGAAGACCAGAATTCCAGTCCCTTGCGTTGCCTCTTACAAGTCAGATAGAAGAAACAAGACGAAGTTTTGCTTCTAGAAGGTAACATGATGGATTTTACCAAATTATTATAGGTACAGTCGGCCGCAGAAGTAGCTTAACGTTTTAGTACCTTGTCACATTACATTTCTTGAGTTTGTCATAGATGTTGCTAGGAAACCGTCGAAACAGTTACTATTACAAAGTACTAAAATGTCAAGC
Source organism: Thymelicus acteon (assembly GCA_951805285.1). Taxonomy (NCBI): domain Eukaryota; kingdom Metazoa; phylum Arthropoda; class Insecta; order Lepidoptera; family Hesperiidae; genus Thymelicus; species Thymelicus acteon. The sequence goes on from OX638238.1 coordinate 1,479,505, forward strand.
TACTTCTACGGCCGACTGTACATAGTTATTTATAATGTTCGTTATGGAACTAAAATTAAAATACAAAAATCGTTATATTTTTACCCCCAGCGACAAAGAGGGATGTTTTAAGTTTGACGTGTCAGTGTAACTGTGTATCTGTGTATCTGTGTATCTGTGTATCTGTGTGTCTGTGTATCTGAGTATCTGTTTGTCTGTCTGTGGCATCGTAGCTCCCAAATGGATGAACCGATTTTGATCTAATTTTGTATGAAAGGTGACTTAATCGAGAGTGTTCTTAGCTATGTTTAGTGTAAATAAAATGGTCGGGGGTTTTTAAATTTTAACTTTAGATTATTTATATTTGAGGAGTTGTCTCAATGCCACCACCAGATAATTTTCTGAATTTTGAGTTTCGGACGAATCTGGATAGATACCCTTTCAAATAAAAACCAGAGTTGGTTCATAAATTACGGAATCCTAAGACTGGTAATAGTAATAAATAATAAAAAAAACAGCTGTCATGGGACGGCTGGCAGATGTGAAACATCGAAATGCGTCGCCACGATCGCCAAGTCTAAAATCAGGTTTACCCCTCGCGCAAAGATGTTTACATTGTATGAACAGGTAGGTTTGAGGTGCTAAACGGTACAAGTAATTTCACTTATAGGCAAACACATCTAATGTTAAAAACAAGTGCATAAACATTACATTTGTAGATACATTATGAAAGAAAATCTACAATATAATTTAGGTACAAAGAAATAGGAAGGAATACAATATAATTAGGTTTAAGTAAAAATAATAAATACAAACTTCCTGCATCAGTGTTCCCTCTGAGCTATGACATGGGGTCCTTCAAGAAGCGGGTCTATCGTCATCTTCTTGGCCGGCAATGCGTTGGTGACGCCCCTGATATTGCTAATGTCCATGGGCGGCGGTGATCACTTACCATCAGGTGACCCGTCTGCTCGTTTGCTTGCTAAATGCATAAAAAAAAAATATCATTAACCTCTATCATCAATTTGGAGCAGCGTGGTGGAGTATGCTCTTAGCGTCCAGAAGAGAGACCTTTGTAGGGCCTTTAACATGTTGAAGCTAACATCCAATAACGTCCCAGGTCACTCACAGCAGACATGAACGGCCAGTCCTGCTCTCACGCTTGCCCAGTGGCCTGTACGGAGAAATACGAGCCTCAGTGCGCAGTGTCCAGCAGTGGGCAACGTAGGACCTTCCTCAACCATTGCAAGATGGATTATGACTCCTGCTTGTTTAACGTTGGTAAGCAATATTATTATAACTGACCCTGTACTTGGTAGCGATTCTACCTGCGAAGCGAGGGGTCCCGGGTTCGATTCCCGGCCGGGGCAGATATTTATGTGGCAGATAAATATTTGTAATCGGGTGCAGGGTGACGTTTGGCAGTTTAAGCCCTACTATAAGCAGGGGCCCGGCATTAGTCGCCATTTACGACACACTAGTTTACCAGTATGGTATTGGAGTACGACACACTACCAGGATGGTTTTGTAGTATTTGGAGTAAGTACCTATTCTAGGTTGACCCCCGATATAGCCAGAATCATTATTATATGACTAACTAACCCATAGTCTTTGTTCAACACATAAAATAATAAATTAACATAATTATTAATACATACTATGAACACATTTCGTAATAAAAATTGCCTACAAAAATTTTAAACTTTAAACACGCAGCGCCATCTACCGACATTTTCACGTAAGCTCTAATCTAAGCGCTGAGAATTTTCCGCACGCAACTTCCTGTTACAAGATAGTTCCGAAATCAGCTACTAGAGGACGCTGTACATATATATAGATAAATATTTTTTTACAGTATGGTACATTCGACCCTTAGCAGAATGCGTTGGAGGTAAAAAGGCAGATGTTCAGCAGAACAGAGGATTCATAGCATGGATGCAGAAAGTTGGCATTGTCGATGGTAGAGGGCGCTTAACCATCAGTAAAGGAACTCGTCCACGAATATAAATTATTAAATTAGAAGATAACACCATGACTTTTATGAGTTGCAGTTTTTTAGTTCTTAACTAGCTGACCCGGCGAACTTCATATCGCCTAACAAAGTATTTTTTTCTAAAATAAAAGTACCCTAAGTTACTCCTTGTTACATCAGCTATCTGCCAGTAAAAGTCCCGTCAAAATCGGTCCAGCCATTTCAAAGATTAGCCGGAACAGACAGACGGAGAGAGAGACAAAAATTGTAAAAAATGTTGTTTTGGTATATGTACCGTGTATACATCCAAATGCACTTAGTAAAAAGCGGTTATTTTAATATTACAAACAGACACTGCAATTTTATTTATTTGTATAGATGTATAGATAAAATGTTTAATTTTTACATTTTACATTATAGTAATAAATGTGTACAGAAACATATAAACGCTTTGTTTTTAATACTTTTATTTTAGTCGCACGGCGTGCGCTGAATTAATAATTCAGGTAGGTAACACGAAAAAAAGGATAATAAAATTTTAACTGAAACATAATTTCAAAACTAACGACTATTTTGCCTTTTATTCGATATACCTAGTAATAATGTAATAAGAAATATATTTAGTTTTTAGCAGGTTATTTAGAAAAAGTCCTTCACTAAAATATCTCAAAAAACCGTTTCTTTCTCCTCGTTCCACCGGTGGCACGAGAAGGAATTTTCATTTCTTTCGTGTGACAAAACTATTGAAGCAGTCAGCGATGCGGTGCTTCAGGCGAAGCGAATCCGGGCCAGTTACTAGTTAACAATGAGCCACGGACGTAAAAAAAGAACAGACGTAACCTTGTCTAATCGAGAGTGAAGCTGACAGCTGACAGCTCGCTTACCATGTGTGCGTAATTTTGTAATTTTTGATTCGCGATGGTATCAATGTCGTAGCCATATGGTGTCAATGTAGGGGAGACTGGGGCTGGTCGTGACAGAGGTAGGTAGTTACAGCGCCAACAGTGGCTAAACAGAGAATGCTATATAGACGTGAGAAAGAGACAAATGATCACGCCACCACCGGCTTGCACGCCGCGCGAGCCTGTGGCGCCAGCGCTTTTGTGAGAGGAGCCCGTACATGTTGCCCTCAAAACCGCATGTTAGTAACATTTTCGTTTTTTCGTAATATTGGTCTACAACCTCATTTCCTTTAAAGCAGATATATATGTGTTGTGATATTTGTGGCCTAATCCTTTCTTTTTGCAACGAATCTACGTTTATACAGTTGTACTTATTTACGTTTTTACTAATTAACCTTGAAAGGTCAGTTTTGGCGTTGGGGCTAAAAGTGACATTTTCGCGGGGCAGGTTGTTACTTGCTACTACCTAGTTCCTCGCGCCATCTATGAATACAACTTAGCACTTCTTAAAGTAACACAAAGAGAACCACGAACATAAGACACACTGTATAATGCTTCCTATGTCATTTTTCCCCACGTTAAATCTTATAAATTTATGTGTCTGTTTCTTTTAACTGTCGCTTTTTCGTTTCGTCGACTTTCAAATCACAACGATGCTAAAGAAGTTTTCACTTGAAAAAAAAATTCGTGGCATCTCAAAAGATCTTAGATTATGTCATAATTATGTTTCTAACAAGATATCTGAAGAAACAAAAAGAAGCAAAAGAGAAGGGCACACTTACAGAATCTCCCACAGTTAGCTACCAGAAGAATAGACAAGTTTTCAATGATAAACAAGAGGGTATTTTGATGAGTTACTTGATTAAAAGCAGTCAAATTTACTATGGATTAGCGTGACAACGGTGCAGAAAACTAGTAAAATTTTGGTTCCAAAAGGGTCCAAGCAAGTTGATTTCATTACATCAGCGGAGAGAGGGACACTTGTCACTCTCTGCGTAGCAGCAAATGCAGTGGAAAACTCGATACCATGTATATCTTCTCACGAATGAAATATAGGGACTATTTTGTTATTAAACTGTCATTGTTCCTAATAAAAAGTGTTATATTTCGTTTGGTTTTTGTTGTAACATTTTGCCCCGTGTAGTGTAACAACCAGCCCCTGGCGCGGGGCTAAAAGTTACACACCTCTTTTCCTCGAAATTCATTCATTTATGTCACTTCTAATAGTCTGGTATCTAAAATTGTTTTTAAACTAATAACCCGAATAGTTACTTAATCAAATAAACCTACATTCCAGTAAAACAATCAAAGAAACAAAAAATTGCGGCACTTTATAAAAAAAATGTCACGACCAGCCCCAGTCTCCCCTATAGGTGTGTGTACTTGTACGAATACAGAGTTGGTATTACTAGGGGTGCTTCACTGAATTTGTTCTTAGGATTACGTCCGTCTTTTTTTACGTCCGTGCAATGAGCATTAAAATACCTTTACAAATAGTTTTGTGAGCTGCAATGTAGCTCTGTAATTAATGGACGTCGTATTGAGGTCACTACAGCTGCCAACTAGATCTGACGGTGTGAACTTCATTTGTTATTACAAACAATGTGTTGTTTAGATGACATTTATTATAATAATTTAATCAATATTTCACTTTACCCAAATAAATTACTGGCTTTGACAAAATAGCGTTTGATGAACTACTCAGATTATCGCTAAACTAATCTCCATTAAGTTACCTTTTTATCACGCTTTTGATCTTAAACTATTAATATGAATTCTTATCAACTTAAAAAACAATTGACCAAATGGCTTATGAAACTTTAGAATACCTAAAGATGATACTGAAGCTTTGTTAGAAGTAATTAATTAAGAAATAGACTTATTATCCAACAATGAACTAACACATACACACACACAGAGAGAGAGAGAGAGAACTTATAACTACACATTTATACAGATAGCACATTCTTGTTGTAAAACTCCAATCTTATCTTGTTATTAGTAGTTTTCTTAAATATCCTTCTACATAGTACATACAAACATAGATCACAGTTTTCTATCTGTATACATTTAGACCGTCTAATCTCCTATTTAGGCATTAGGCTCTAATGGAAGCTAAAAGCTTCTAATAGATTTCCCGTAAAAGCCTGAAGTCTAGACTTGGCTAAATGATTTAGTGTCTATATCTACGTTTTAGGGGTTAGCCGAATTAACACATAACATTTCACTTTTAAAATAACATTAAATATTTTTTTTAATGGAAATAGCCGGCAAACGAGCTGACGATCCACCTGATGGTAAGTGGCTATGGTCGCCCGTAGAAAAAGAAAGAAAGAAAGAACTGGCTCTCAAGCCCCCAGCTGGAACACGACGAGTCGTTTGGTGGCTGACTCATGCTCAAGGGTGGTAGCTATCCAGGCGAACCCCATGGAGAAATAATAATAGTAATAATAGTATTAATTAACAATCAAAATCAATATTACCAATATAATCCCTCGAGGAGCCCTACCACCAGCGGGCCGGATTTAGTCGCCTCTTACGACACCCATCCGGCGTGGGATTGGGGTTAGTATTCTAAGCCACCCAATATGGCTAAATTAAATATGAAATATAGTATAATTAAATATTCCTCAAAGAACATTAAATCATTCTTGCTTTTTCTCTCTTTCTTGATCGACAACGCATCGGCTAAGATATTGGTGTCGCTGATGTCCATGGACGACGATGGCCACTTACCATCAGGTGGATCATCAATTTTACAGTCGGCTAGTTAAAAAAAAATAACTTTCAAAGTGAAATTTTCGTTACTTTTCTTTCAAATTAAAAGAATGCTACAATGTTAAGTCAATCTGTTTGATTCCGCTAAGTATTTTTTGCATTCTCAAAGGGAACTTTTAAAGGAATATTCATGAAGGTATAAATATTCAGTGGATTAGACAGCATTGTCTTATCAAGGCGCTGTAGGGTTGTCAAAATCAATATTAATGTCTAATTATTTATATTTTAGTCAGCTTTGCAGCTCACTTAAAAAAACTATCAATATAAGTAATTTGGCATGGATAATACATATCTCATAAAAACATAGATGTGAAATGAGAGCCAAGTTCTAAAAAAAGAATTGAGATCTAAATGTGTGCCAAGTTCTGTGCAGAAAATGCTAAAATTTTTGTCACAAAATATTCGGCTATAAAGTGCTAGTTTCGGGTAATGGATGGAGTCTCCCCCTCACGCTGACTGAATGGTTGGAGTTGGACATGTGAAAAAGATCACAAAAGTAATTTATATGATGAATTTACAAAGAAAACTATCACGTCTGATGAAAGTTTGCAGCTTAACGAGTAAGGGTCTATCAACTTACAACCACGCAACCCTACAATGTACGTGGCCTGACACGCATTTGACCGGTTTTTCATTTTACATACCATTTATCAAGCATTAACTTAAAATTCGTAAAAAAATACAGAAATGTAAAAGTGACAACCCTAGCTAACGCTAATGAATACAGCAGAAGTCTTGTTTCAAAATTTTTAGTTTTAAAACGTCGAATCTTCCGCTTTTTATACATTTATAGCATTTTACCTTTGTTACGACTATAATTTGCCTAGCGGTTAGAACGTTGGTCTCCCGAACGAAGGGGCCCGAGTTCAAATCCTGGCAGCCACCACTAATTTTCAAATATGTGTGTATTAGAAGTTAATTATCACTTGCTTCGGTGAAGGAAAACATCGTGAGGAAACCTGCACACCGGAGAGTTCTCCATAAAGTTCTCAAAGGTGTATGAAGTCTACCAATCCGCACTTGGCCAGCGTGGTAGACTATGGCCTGTACCCCTCACATTGTGAGAGGAGACCCCGACAGAGAGCGAGACAATTAAGGGTTGTTGCTAAGACTATAATTAAGTTTAAGAATTTTTAATCTGTGTGCCGAAAAAAATAATACACAGCCTATACCAGTAGACCTAGAAGCATATTTTTTTTTACAGAAGTTAAAAGCAGTAAGTTAAAAGGTACATAGATGATGTATTGTAAAGACAGGCTGTGCCGTAGTAAAAATTCAAAATCATAATTTTATTCATGTATCATTGATACACTCATGCATGTAATTTTTTTTTCTACGTCAGTATTTCAGAAAGGTCCTTTGTCTTGGAGGAGAAGAAATGACGTAAAAAAATCGTTCAAGTGCGTGTCAGGCCACGCTCAATGTAGGGTTCCGAAGTAGTAAGTTTATCGACTAATACTCATTAACTACTTATGCTAACATAGCCGTGATAGTTTTCCTTGTAAATTCATCATAGTTATAACCTATTTTTAGGATTTTTCTCAATAGTCCGGCGCAATTCCAAGTTTAGGGGATGTACCTGAAAAAAAGTTAACCTGAACAATAATAGTCTTATAGCAATAATTTACAAGGCTTCCTATCATTTAGTATTATATAAAAAATACTATATTATAAAAAACAGTAAATAATAACATTATTTTTTAAATAAACAATATTTTTCAAGTAATTCTGAGGTAATTTGAAATTTGTTTAAAAAGTTGAAAATATCGGCAAATTATAATCATTATTTTAAATATTCATTAGAACACTAATTTAATGGAACGTAATATTAAGCAAAAACCATTTTAAAAGTTCAGCACATACTGCCCATAGCAGTAGACAATAAAATAACAATTGATTCAAATTCACACCTTTGACACTAAAATGGCTTTTAGTTGAAAATTTTCCCTATCAAAGAAGCCTGTATTGTACCTTTTTAAAATCTGCATTTAACAGACGAGTTTTTAAAATTGTGAGTCATATTTTCCCAGTACATTTTTTTTCAACCACCTCGCATCAAAATTGTGTTGACGAAAATCAAAAACAAAAATATCCAAAGTAGACGCTATTTTCTCAGCGTTCCCTATTAATTTCAACAAAATTACATACTGATAATTTTATAGGAACTATCTGAGAGCTGTAAGAAAAAAAAACAGCTCATTTGTGGACTCAGCAGGAAAAAGTAGGGTAAAGGAGCCGAATTTTCGAAATTTTAAAAAGGTCAAAATCTCAAAAACAGTGACACTTTTACGAAGGTCATCTTTAGACATATGGTAGGCCCACTTCCAAGCTATTTGCCCTCTACGGTTGAGCCACTACTTACGGGACACCCTGTATACTTCTTGTTAAACGTAATGTACGGACATCGATCACTTACAGTTGTATTATATGTATGTATAGATTATATTATAATTAGTGACAAACAGACAAACATTCATTTAGCACATTATTAGCGGCGTAGTTCTATTCTCGGTGTAGTTAGTAAACTGTTTGTGACTCACAGGTGACAACAATGACACACAATTTGAAGAAACCAGAACCAAACCGTGGAAGATTTTAACCACGGACTAACCATATACTGTCATATTGAAAGACGACTGAAGCAAAAAATACGACAATGTCTTTCACGGCTGAGGAGTTTCTTCAGCTGAAGCCTAGCCTGACAGTGGCAGTCAGCCAGATCATTCAGTCGGTCAGATGGATTTTGGAACGAGCTATCATAATCGTACACGAACCTATATAAAATTTTAAGTATGTTATTGGCTTCAACCCATTAATAGCCCACTACTGGGCACGGGTCTCTCCTCTTGAGGAGGACTAGAGCATACTCCACCACGCTGCTCCAGTGCGGATTGGTGGAGGTGATTATGTTATTAACCGTGAGATTTCCCTGGTGTGGTGCCAACCCTAACAGTATTATCAGGTCATGCTTAACATAAAATGCATAGTCATCGGAACTAGTTCTACTACAGCTTGCAAGATTTGACCCAAATAAATTAACAAACAGGGCAAGCTAAATAAAAGCTTGTAATAAATTTTACTAACAAAAAATAACCGACTTTAAAATAACTCAAAAACTACAACTAGTCAGATCTCGTTCTTTATGTGGGACCACATATAAGCACCTGCTTTTGATTAAAAAAGAATCATCCAAATTGGTTCACCCAGTCAGAAGTTCTGAGGTAGCAAACATAAAAAAATACAGTCGAATTAAGAACCTCCTCCTTTTTTGAAGTCGGTTAAAAAGTCGCTCTTATTCGCCGTACGCGCTAGCCGTGTATCACGACACAGCAGGGCACGACAACCATCGGCTCATTGCTTCATTTATTCATAGCGAGGGAGCGGTTTTGTTTTTACAGGGGGCGCGCGGGCGGCTGGCTAACGTCTGATCTTTTATTTAGAATTTTATAAAGGATATTTTTATGACATGTATTAACTATACGATTTACTCTTACGACGTTTGTATGGAGTACGAATCAAAATCATACTCATGTCTATATTATGTCAACTTATACTAATATTATAAAGCTGAAGAGTTTGTTTGGTTGAACGCGCTAATCTCAGGAACTACTGGTTCAAATTGTAAAAATATTTTTGTGTTTGATAGTCCATTTACCGAGGAAGCCAATTAACCACTATATACATATTTTAGTAGTTAGCTTTTTCCACAAATAAACACGAGTGAAACCGTGGGGCACAGCTAGTACACTTATAAGGCTAGCACTCATATAGCCTCACACTAGGATTCCCTGTGTCGTGAGTGACAGACAACAAACAAAGATAAGAGCACACATCCAGACCGAGAACAGGGAACTCTCTGGGAACTGAACCCAAGACCCTTGGATCGACGATCCGACCTTGTAATCATTGCGCCACGCCGGCCATCATATGTTTACACATATTCGTAGACATTCTCGTCGTGACCATAAACCATGTAACTGAGTCAACATTAACAACAATCGTGAGTACCCGTTTCAAAACTAAAATTGAAAAAAAATTGCACGTTGTTGATACGATGCTTGATAGGCAAACATTAACAAGCGACATGTTGACAACTTTACACTAAGAGCATTTTAAAGTTTTTAATTTTAGAAAAAAAATCGTAAAAAGTCGCCTATTAGTCATAGGTACTTAATTCCAATTAATTTTAAATGCAGTTTAAATGTTTAATAAAGCGATTTTTTACGATTTTTTTTCTAAAATTAAAAACTTTAAAATGCTCTAGAGTCTAGTGTAAAGTTGTCAACATGTCGCTTGGTAATGTTTGCCTTTCAAGCGTCGAAATTAACCTATAAACATCATTATCAAAACAAAACTTACCACCCAGCCGTCGGTCGAATCTTAAGATAGGTATTATTTACAATGCACAATTCGTAGATCTAGCAATTAGTTCAAATTTAAATAAAAGCGGCCAAGTGCGAGTCGGACTCGCCCATGAAGAGTTCCGTAGCAGCAAGTAACATAATATAAAAGTTCTTGTATTTCATTGTAACTTTGATCGATATTTTTTGCGATTTACGATGTATGACGTATTAAAATAAAACTACTTACTAGATCTCGTTCAAATTAATTTTCGTTGGAAGTTTGCATGGTAATGTACATCATATATTTTTTTTTAGTTTTATCATTCTCTTATTTTAGAAGTTACAGGGGGGGGGGACACACATTTTACCACTTTGGAAGTGTCTCTCGCGCAAACTATTCAATTTAGAAAAAAATGATATTAGAAACCTCAATATCATTTTTGAAGACCTATCCATAGATACCCCACACGTATGGGTTTGATGAAAAAAAAATTTTTGAGTTTCAGTTCTATGTATGGGGAACCCCCAAAATTTATTGTTTTTTTTTCAATTTTTGTGTGAAAATCTTAACGCGGTTTACGGTATACATCTACTGACCAAGTTTCAACAGTATAGTTCTTATAGTTTCGAAGAAAAAGCGGCCAAGTGTGAGTCGGACTCGCCTATGAAGGGTTCCGTAGCAGCAAGTAACATAATATAAAACTTCTTGTAGTTCGTTGTAACTTTGATCAATGTTTTTTGCGGTTTACGATTTATGACGTATTAAAAAAAAACTACTTATTAGATCTCATTCAAACCAATTTTCGTTGGAAGTTTGCATGGTAATGTACATCATATATTTTTTTTAGTTTTATCATTCTCTTATTTTAGAAGTTACAGGGGGGGGGACACACATTTTACCACTTTGGAAGTGTCTCTCGCGCGTACTATTCAGTTTAGAAAAAAATGATATTAGAAACCTCAATATCATTTTTGAAGACCTATCCATAGATACCCCACACGTATAGGTTTGATGAAAAAAACATTTTTGAGTTTCAGTTCTAAGTATGGGGAACCCCTAAAATTTATTGTTTTTTTCTATTTTTGTGTGAAAATATTAATGCGGTTCACAGAATACATCTACTTACCAAGTTTCAACAATATAGCTCTTATAGTTTCGGAAAAAAGTGGCTGTGACATACGGACGGACAGACAGACAGACAGACAGACAGACAGACAGACAGACAGACAGACAAACATGACGAATCCATAAGGGTTCCGTTTTTTGCCATTCGGCTACGGAACCCTAAAAATGGCTGTGACATACGGACGGACAGACAGACAGACAGACAGACAGACATGACGAATTTATAAGGGTTCCGTTTTTTGCCATTTGGCTACGGAACCCTAATAACTAGAGTTGGTTTTCTGAAAAATAATTTAGAACTGAGTGAAAAATCACTAACTAAGGGCGAAAATTAACTAATTCCTAACTAACTCAGACATTCTATTGAGAACAAATTGCCAAACGACTCGTTGCGTTCCGGCTGGGGGCTTGAGAGCCAGTTCTTTCTTTCTTTCTTTCTTTTTCTTCTCTCTTTCTTGGCCGGCAACGCATCAGTGATGCTTTGGTGTTGCTGATGTCCATGGGCGACGATAGCCACTTACCATCGGGTGAATCGTCAGCTAGTTTGCCGGCTATTTCCATAAAAAAAAACCAATAATTGTATACTGTAAATCAAAAATGTCTGTTAATGCCAACTGTTCCACACCCCTGTCAGTGTCGTAGCTGTCAACACATATTTATCTGTCGGCTGCCAGTGTTGGCATACATACTGACAGACTCGTTATTAGCGACTCCACGGCATCCCAGCTTTCGCGGCGACTTATTTATGGCATAGGTGATCTTTAGAGATGTTAAGAATTTGTATTTTAATAGATTGTCCGATAAAGTTTGAAGCTGACCATAAATGATCATTGATCAAGTTTATTTGTCAAGTTTGTAGCAGACTTGATGCGGCATCCAGTAAACTTGATTGTGTATAGCTCATGCAAACTGGATGCCGCATCAAGTCCGCTGTAAATTTGTCAAGAAGAACGTAAAACTCCTAAAAATCAGATAAGGTGACGTTCTTATTTATAACTAGCTGATCCGGCAGACGTTGTTCTGCAAAATGCCATTTTTTTTCTAAAAAAAAATAGCCTAAGTTACTCCTTGTTACATCAGCTATCTGCCAGTGAAAGTCGCGTCAAAATCGGTCCAGCCATTTCAGAGATTAGCCGGAAAAAACACACAGACAGACAAAGATTGCAAAAAAAATTGTTTTGGTATATGTGCCGTGTATACATCCAAATGCACTTAGTAAAAAGCGGTTATTTTAATATTACAAACAGACACTCCAATTTTATTTGTATAGATACGGTAAGACGGAACAAGATGTCGTTATTATGCTATGTGACAGGCAATAGTACTTTACCGACTTCAAAAAAAGGAGGAGGTTCTCAATTCGACTGTATTTTTTTTATGTTAGTTACAAGTCGAAAGTTCTGAGGTAGCAAACATAAAAAATACAGTCGAATTGAATACCCCCTCCTTTTTTGAAGTCGGTTAAAAATTAGACATGACATGTGTTCCACGGACCTGAAAAAAGACGGACGTAACCTCGTCGAATCGAGAGTGAAGCATAGCAATGGCCGCCCGCTTACCATGTGTGCGTAATTTTTGATTCGCGATTGAAGCAGTATGGTGTCAATGTGTGGGTGTGTGTACTTGTACGAATAGAGAGTTGGTATTACTATGGGTGCTTCACTGAATTTGTTGTTGGGATTAAGTCCGTCTTTTTTTTAGGTCCGTGATACAGTACAATCAAGTCTACGTGTTCGACGTACTATTCAGAAGAAGTTTCACGCGGCCCGCGCACTTGGCTTTTATAATTTTCCGTTTTCCGCACGCGAACAGAACATTGGAATTCAAAACCCAGCAGGCGTGAACCCTTACCCCTTACCCCTACAGTTACCCCTACACATAAATTCATACCGCTCCGATAGTCCTATTTCACCGCTCTCAAGCTGTCAGACGCAGGGATCGAATCACCACTCGTGGGATACAGGGATTCCATTTTTAATGGAATTAATGGGGATTTGAGAATAACTGACCTGTGCAAAGAATTATGTGTGCGAGAAATAAGCCTTTACGATGTATTAAATCTTCTGTCTATACAAATAAATAAAACTGGAATGTCTGTTTGTAATATTAAAATTACCGCATTTTACTAAGTGCATTCGAATGTATACACGGTACATATACCAAAACAACATTTTTTTTAATTTTTGTCTGTCGGTCTGTCTGTCTGTTTGTTCCGGCTAATCTCTGAAACGGCTGGACCCATTTTGACGGAACTTTCACTGGCAGATAGCTGATGTAACAAGGAGTAACTCAGGCTACTTTTATTTTAGAAAAAAAAAATATTTTGTTAGGCGATATGAAGTTCGCCGGGTCAGCTAGTTGATTAATAGAACATTGAAAAGCAGTGATGGCCTAGCGGTTAGAATGTTGGTCTCGCGAACGCAGGGGCCCGAGTTCAAATCCTGACACGCACCTCTAATTTTCAAATATTATGTGTGTATTACAAGTTAATTATCACTAGCTTCGGTGAAGGAAAACATCGTGAGGAAACCTGCACACCGGAGAGTTCTCCTGAAGTTCTCAAAGATGTATGAAGTCTACCAATCCGCACTTGGCCAGCTTAGACTATGGCCTGTACCCTCACATTGTGAAAGGAGACCCCGAGCCCAACAGTGGGACAATGGTTGTTGCTTTTTTTTGCTTTGCTTTAATAGAACATTATATTATACATATAAGATATGATCCAATAATTCCAATATAGAAGATTTATTTTTTATGATTTATGACGACCAGTGTGGCGCAATGGTTACCATGCCAGATCGCCGCACCGAGGGTTCTGGGTTCGATTCCCAGCGAGGCGGAAATTTGAATGATGAGTTTGAATTTCTGTTCTCGGTGTGGGTGTGAATGTCCTTGTCTAGTGTGTTGTCCATGGCACCCACGACACAGGAAATCCTAGTGTGGGGCTATGAGTGTGAAGCGTTATTATTATTTATGATAAGTTTAACTTTATCAATATTGAATAACATAAACTTTCAAAATCTGTTTGTAGGTATCGTTTGTCACAGAAGTAAGGAATAAGTGTACAACCCTTCGACATTAAAAATACCCTTCAAAAATATAATGCCTGAAATAAGAACCATCGTTTAGGGTGTCAAGAGACTTGAATCCGAGCCAACCTTCCAACCCCCTGCTGAATTCACAGCAAAAATATTACAACTAGCTGACCCGGCGAACTTCGTATCGCCTAACAAACTTATTTTATTTTCTAAAATAAAAGTAGCCTAAGTTACTCCTTGTTACATCTGCTATCTGCCAGTGAAAGTCCCGTCAAAATCGGTCCAGCCATTACAGAGATTAGCCGAAGCAAACAGACAGACAGACAGACAAAAATTCTAAAAAATGTTGTTTTGGTATATGTACCTTGTATACATCCAAATGCACTTAGTAAAAAGCGCTTATTTAAATATTACAAACAGACACTCCGATTTTATTTATTTGTATAGATGTATAGTTGTATAGATTAAATAAATACAGTTTTGACCTCGTTTCATTATTAGTATGTATATAGATAGCATTAACATTTTGATTAGCTTCTTCAAAAACATAATCAAATCTCGTTACCCTGTAGCCTAGTTCGTAGCGACCCTGCCTGCGAAGCGAGGGGTCCCAGATTCGATTCCCGGCCGAACAGATATCTATGTGACAGATAAATATTAGTACTCGGGTGCAGGGTGTGATTGTGATGTGTTACATGTGTCCATGCCGCCCGCGACACAGGTGATAACCTACTGCGGGGGTGTGAGTGTGTTAGCGTGTATTTATTTATTTATTTATCTTGACAACCATAATAATATTATACTATAGTCGAATCATTAATCCAGCGAAACAAATTGACATTTAAAGTGTCAAAGTTTTTGACGAAAAATAAACAGTATTTTGACCAACCGATTCAGATGTGAATCATTGATACGGTAAGGTTTGAAACATGTATTTTATATGGACCAAGAATTCGCTATTACTATTACTACAGCCAAAATAGTTCACAAAGTGACATTATTTACTGTCAAAAAGGACGGGTGGTGTGTGATTCGACTATAAGCCATGGATTCCTAGCAAAGAAATTATATATAGGACGAGTACCCGCCCTCGCTTTGCTTCGGTTTTCTTATTTTTTTACACCTTGGGTTACATTATTGGAGTTTTATTAAGGATCCCTAATTTTTTGAAAATATAATATAACCTATGTCACCCGGGGATAGTGTAGCTTTCCAATAGTGAAAGAATTTTTCAAATCGGTTCAGTAGTTTCGAAGCCTATTCAATGCAAACAAACAATGAAATCTTTCCTCTTTTTAGTATAGATATATTGAACCCACAATCTTTGATTTGTCAATAAGGTCCTTGCCGACTACAATGTCGTCACAAAAAAAATACAATTTATTACGTAATTTGAGCTTCGACTTCTCCAAACAGAATCTCAGATTCAACCCCATCTCCTGTCCTCATTTCATCCCCTACAATCTTGACAGTTTCAATCGCTTGGCAAATTCGTCCGTTATTTTTAATTAAGGTGCCTAATGGCGGGGCTTGTGCGAGTTAATTAGTAATTTTACTGTAAATTAGTTATTTTACTTGTCTTGTAACGCAATGGCTTAATGGTTTAAAATCGACTTGCAGCTAAAGATTCTAATGTTTTTAAGCTATTGCAAAGCTTTTATCGCGGGCTGAGCGCGGCAAGCGAATCAAGAAAAACCGTAACGAAAATAAAACCTGACACCCCCACTTGCAGTCAGTACTAGGATAGCAAATTATGTTTATGTTCATATAGACCATCATCATCAGCATCATAATTATAGCCCATTTTAGGGTTCCGAAGGAAAATCGGAAAAGATAATGTTATACTTCCTTTAAAAAAAGTTTATCTTCCTGTGATTTTTATGCGTATTTGCTATAATAGGCATGATGACAGTAAGTAAAAATCACTAAAATTATGTATTTATTTAATGAAACCCTATTAATGGATTACAAAACATACATTTATCGTATTATTATGAACGAGAACTCGACACGGAATCCTAGTGAAGGGCTATGAGTGTAAAGCGATGATTTAGAAAAATTGATATCGAATGATTGATGTGAATGATAGATACAATTAGCTGTTACCCGCGACTTCGTCCACGTGGTATTTAACAAAAAAGTTATTGTTCTTTTTTCTAAAACAATTTTTTTCTAATTAAAAGCCTAAGTTACTCCTTGTTACATCAGCTATCTGCCACTGAAAGTCCCATCAAAATCGGCCCAGCCATTTCAGAGATTAGCTGGACCAAACAGGCAGACAAAAATTGTAAAAGATGTTGTTTTGGTATATGTACCGTGCATCCAAAATGCATTTAGTAAAAAGCGGTTATTTTAATATTACAAACAGACATTCCAATTTTATTTATTTGTATAGATGTATTTATTTGTAGTAAGAAGTAATGTAGTAAGTATGTAGTACAGTAGATACAATAATAATAAATGTACCCTCATAGTAAAACTGTTATCTTGAACTGTGATATCACTGCAACTAGATAACGAGCCATTACCCGCCGTCGTGCGAACCGCGTCTCAAGTTTTTAATTAAATATTAAAATTCATACAACGCAACGATAACACGCCCTCTGGCGAGTACTGCGGCTGACATGTCTTGGTACTTTGACTAAACAAATTTTATATCACTTTACCCTTTTATTTTAATCTATTTGGCGACCCTGTAGCCTAGTTGGTAGCGACCCTGCCTGCGAAACGAGGGGTCCCGGGTTCGATTCCCGGCCGGGGCAGATATTTATGCGACAGATAAATATTAGTACTCGGGTGCAGGGTGTGATTGTGATGTGTTATATGTGTCCATGTCATCCGCGACACAGGTAAATAACCTACTGCGGGGGTATGAGTGTGTAAGCGTTTATTTATTTATTTATTTATTTATTATTGCCTTCAACGATGAAAAACATAACAACCTACTGAACTTGATAAAAACTTATTAATAATAATAAATATAATAATAATCATTTTTTCAAAACGAGCGTTATTAAAAACGCGCGTGCGGTTTTTAGTGACCGGCGTTTTTGTGTCAACACGGACGTGTTACAAATCTTAAAATTTCACTCTCATCATTATTTCTATTTATTTTATAACGCGCCTAAAGAAGTATTTAACTTCAATAATAACCTGTGTTAAGTTAAAAGCCTCTTTTGTTAAGAATTACATGTTTTTAACCGACTTCAAAAAAAGGAGGAGGTTCTCAATTCGACTGTTTTTTTTATGTTTGTTTCCTCAGAACTTTGGACTGGGGGAACCGATTTTGATGATTGTTTTTTTAATCGAAAGCTGGTGGCTGTCATGTGGTCCCACATAAATTTTATTGAGATCTGACAATGGCATCCATGAGAAAACCACATAAGTCGTAAATTTGTGTTAAGATGTGCGCGACAAATTGACGCATAACTCAATATTACGCCAACCGATTTCGATGATTCTTTTTTTAATCGAAAGCAGGTGTTTGTCATGTGGTCCCACATAAATTTGAACGAGATCTGAAAAGTAGTTTTTTAGACTTTGAAGTTGGTTATTTTTTGTTAGTAAAATTTAGATTATTAGATTAACAATAACCTTTTTAGAAAGCTGGTTAAATGGGCAAGTTTTTATAATAATTTGTAAGCCTTATGTCATGGTAATATTATAAAATAGACAACATTTTTGACACGAAACATGCTATTTTAAAATTGTTTTTTTTTTGTTGTAACTTATAATTTTTAATTGTGAAGTAATATTGATCTTGTTAAGCTAGGATAGGCTTAATTAAAGTATTGGTACAAAAATAAATTGAAATGATAACCATTTATTTCATAGTTTTTTTTATATAATAAATAAAGGGTAAATAACGAAAAAAGCTTGAATTACAAATATCAGCTAGCAAGATTTTTTTTTGCTCATACTAATCAGCGATCAAATATATTGCATTTTAGTTCCTTCAACACCTCCCGCCAGGAATACGTCGAGTTACCAATAACCCTGTATAATTATTATAATAATTATAAATAAAATAATTATAATCTAGTTAAATTGTAGAGAACAAACTTGAAATTAGGAAGCTGAATTGAATTTCATTTCTACAAGAACTTGTTACTTATCTAGCATCAAGTAGTCTCAATCCAAGTACACAACAGGATCTTAAGTTCGCCGAAATCGTTCAGCCAACTATGAATCCGGTGAAAGGGTGGAATAGCAAGAATGAGCGCCGATGGCTCAGTGGTTTGGACTTGATCTTTTTGGACATGAGGTTAACGCTTTCCGCCCACGTCAGACTTTTGGTAGGACAGATAATCGGGCCGATTTTTCCTGCCATATTATTTCTGACCGACTTTTTGTAGGACGTGTGCGTTGCACTATCGCTTCCCGCCCACGTCCGATAATCTGTGAACAATTTTTTGTAGGAGAAAAATAGAACGTCCTGATAGCAATAGTGCAAAGCACATGTCTTACAAAAAGTCGGTCAGAAATAATATGGAAGAAAAAATCGGCTCCTACAAAATCGGATGTGGGCGGGAAGCGTATTGCTATCAGTACGTTCTATTTTTCTCCTACAAAAATCGGTCACCGATTATCGGACGTGGGCGGAAAGCGCAAACATTACACGCTCTTCGAATGTACATGAATGACGACCCGTGTGGTGCAATGGTTGTACGAGTACTATACCGGACCGCTATTCGAAGAGTCCTGGGTTCGATTCCCAACGAGGCGGAAAGAATGTCACATCGAATCCTAGTGTGGGGCTATGAGAGGGTACTGTGGGTAGCGTTATTATATTAAGAGATATATTTAATACAAGGGTATTTTTATTTACTTTTTTCCGAAGTTCCCGCGGAAAGGGGAAATTTCTAGCGTTTACATTTTGACTGTTTTTCATAGGTCCTGCTGTTGATAAGATAATTTTGAGTCACAGATTGCCACAGGTTGCTGGGAAGCATGGTCTTAGGTTATAAATTAATACCTAAACAGTTGAAGCATTGGCGTAGTTTAAATGACTTGCAAAAAGTGAAAAAAATATATTTGAATTTGAAAGTTAACCATCTTAACATTGCCAACTAAACAGCCTAGGTTTGATAAACTTAAGTCACCAGTGACTAAGCAGATAATCCTTAATAGTAAGCACTTGTAGTTTTACTAAGTTGGTTAGTTAGTAGATAAACTTCACACGCGTGAACTTGAAGTTTAGTACCAAGGAACTAAGTTAACTTGTTTTTGATTTCTCGAGGAAAATTAATCTTAAGTCGGTACATTTAAGCCTCTTTATGAGAATTTCAATATGAATACAGAATTTATTTCTAATTTGTCCGCTGAACGCTCAAGCATTTAATATTTAAAATACTTATTAAGAAACATTTTTTTATTTTTTTATTTACTCTATCATTAGTAAAGAACTTCGATAGCTTTTAATGTATAATAAAATTATGTAGTTTTAGTTACATCAATTGCATTTAAATTAACTATGTATTTAATGATGACTGTGCTCAAGTAAATTTTGGAATTTTACTTTACACTTTAGTTCATATTTCCTTGGAAACTCAAAAATTAGGCATGGTGGATAAATTTACATCTCTCTTTCTCTCTCCTTCTCTCAATTCCTCTCTATTCCAAGTTAATCCAAGGCGCTACACCGCGATATTTTAAACAAATATTGATACAGCAAGCCGAAACGGAATGAAAATTGTCGGTTTGATTAGGGCTGGCACATTTACTTAGATGTTAATTAAATAAATCATGATTACATTATTTTGGATACCAACTACCCTGTATGTTAATCCAGATTATGGTGTATCTGTGCGCTAAATTTCATGAAAATCCGTTCAGTAGATTTTTAAATAAATTGACACCAAATAGAGTGAACTGCAACAAATTGGTGGAGGCTTACGCCGAGGACTTATACGAATTCTTATGAATTATTATGAGTAAAATAGTTAAGGAGTATTTACTATGAATAGTATAAGTATATTTATTAGATATTCATAGGAATATTTTAAGGAAGAAAGTTTTGATTTTTTAATTGTTTGTTTGTTTGTAGTAAACAAACTCAAAACAATCTTTCAGTAATAAAAATGCTATATCGGTTTTGAGTAACATGGTCTTTATTTTATTTAAAACTAGCTGACCCGCCGAACTTCGTATCGCCTAAAAAACTATTTTTTTTTCTAAAATAAAAGTAGCCTAAGTTACTCCTTGTTACATCAGCTACAAAATCAGTCCAGCCATTTCAGAGATTAGCCGGAATAAACAGATAGACAAAAATTGTGAAAAATGTTACTTTGGAAGGTATATGTACCTTGCATACATCCAAATGCACTTAGTAAAAAGCGGTTATTTTAAAATTACAAACAGACACTCCAATTTTATTTATTTGTATAGAGTATAGATAAATTAGGGATCGAAGGGTTTGGAGGAATTAGGGATAGTAGAGAAATAAAGGTATTTTCATCTTATTTTAAGTAAAATAAACACTGCAATACAGCTATACAAAGTGACAACCCTACACTAGCAGGTACAGTGAGTCCATGCGTGGCGTGTTTGTGCTGGCTAATTGGAACTTTACGCCCAAGGGCTTCAGTGATGTGACGTTACCTTGTTATTTATATCGATACTAGCTGCCCCGACAGACTTCGTTCTGTCAAAAGTTTTTGATGTGAAACATCTTTACGCGAGGGGTAAACCTGATTTTAGACTTGGTGATCGTGGCGACGCATTTCGATATTTCATATCTGCCAGCCGTCCCATGACAGCTGTTCTTTTTTATATTATTATTTTTGTATGTTGTATCATAAAAAAAATAAAAACAAAAAAAAATTGTCAAAAAAATAAAAAATAAATTAGGGGTGGACCATCCTTAACATTTAGGGGAATGAAAAATAGACGTTGTCCGATTCTCCACCCTAGCCGATATGCACGCTAAGATTCACGAAAATCGGTCAAGCCGTTTCGGAGGATTTCAACTTCTAACGCCGTGACACCAGAATTTTATATATTACATTATTCATTTAGAAACCGACAACCTTATTGCCTTGGTAAGATCTCGCAGTCTGGTGAAAGACAGCGTTCTCACTGCTGGAGACCAGAAGACTGGTAGACTTACCTCTGAGTAAAGTTAGAGTAGCTGCCAGCTAGATAAATAAGTTTAGCAATACAGCGGGGCAATGCTGCCAACGTTTTTTATATTATATATTTTTAGGGTTCCGAAGAAAAATCGGAACCATTATAGTTTCGTTATGTCCGTCCGTCTGTCTTTCTGTCTGTCTGTCCGAAGCAAAACGCCGAGACCATTAGTGCTAGAAGGCTGTAATTTGGTATGGGTAGACATATTTATTAGAACTTCAGAAACGTAGAACAAAATATTGAAAAACATTTTTTTTGCAGGTTACCTCCCCTACAGGTAACGTGAGGATGAATTTTTTGTTCGTCGCGTACCCTATAGTGTGGGGTATCGTTGAAAAAGTCTTCTAAAATTAGAGACCGACCGAACTTTCGGTTTCGGTTTCGGTTTCGGCCAGTTTCGGCCAAAAAATCTAGTTTCGGTTTCGGTTTCGGTTTTGGCAAAATTTGGCCGAAACCGAAACCGAAACTCTGTGTTCGAGAATTGTCGGGCGTAATTTCGCGGCTAACTCGTGGGCACTGACTTTTCAAGTGAAGTCATTAATTGAACATGTTTATTTTAGTTGTTCATTAATTAATTGACAGGGTGCTTTGGCGCTCATTTGCATAGGCCTATGTTGAGCATAGGACTTTAATTTATTGCTTTTTTTTTCATTTTATCTAACACCATTTAACTGTCTGTAGGTATACACCATCATCGTCATAGCCATATAATGAAACTGTAACTGTACTAATATTTGAGTAAAACTTTTAATAGGGGTATGTATTAGACATAATAGATTAAATAAAAATTTATTTGTGTTTATTTGTCTGTGCGTTTGTTCCAGCTAATCTCAGGAACGGCTTAACAGATTTAGCTGCGGTTTTCACTGACTTATACATATTGTAGTGAGCTTGGGTTAACATTTAGTGTTTGTTTTATTTCAAACGGTTCACAAATAAATTACGTTATGTAAATTTCGCCTATACTTACATTTATTGAGTGAGGCCCGACAGTTTGATATAATTATGTACACTAAACATAGCTAAGAACACTTTCGATTTAGTCACCTTCGTTTCTCCGTTTGGGAGCGACGATGCACAGACATACAACAGATACACAGACACGTCAAACTTATAACACCCCTCTTTTTCGTCGGGGGTTAAAACAGCGCCCATTCATAAGTACATTTTTTTTCGAATTTTTGCCGTCTGTGTATTAAGATATAAGTTTATCGAACTCAAGGCACGTACTATTATACAAATGTGTAAAAAACACGCTATATTTCAATACCTATAGGTACTGAAATACCTATAAGTACTTCAGTATATACATATGTACCTATATATAGGGTATCCCGTAAGTAGTGGATCTACGTTAGCGGACAGATAGCTTGAGGGTTGACCTGCCAAATATCAAAAAATGCCCTTTGTAAAATTTCAACAATTCGATTCCTTTACCCAACTTTTTTTTTGAGTCCACAAATGAGCAGCTCAAAAAAATACCTTAATGGTGTGACCAAACGAGCATATTTTTTGAGCTGTGCGTTGCGTAAAATAGCGTAAATCGTAAAATCGCATGTAATATAAATTTCAAACAATTCAATTTGAACTTTTGTATGAAATCAGCTCATTTCACGTGACTCACAGCTCCAAAAATACGCTCGTTTGGCCTCACCCTAAGTTTCGGTTTCGGTTTCGGTTTCGGCCGAAACTGGAACTAAGGCCGAAGGTTCGGTTTCGGTTTCGGTTTCGGCTGAAAAACCAGTTTCGGTCGGACTCTATCTAAAATATTATGGGTCTTTTAAGACCAATTTTGGATTTGGTTAGAGTCAAGTGTCTCCCCCTGCTGGCTAAACGGTTGGAGTTGGACAAGTGAAAAAAAATCTCAAAAATTGTTTATATGATGAGATAATACAAAGAAAACTATCACGGCTATTTTAGCGTAAGTAGTTAATGAGTAATAGTCGATAAACTTACCTATTAGATATTGCGCATGGCCTGACACCCGGGCAAAAAAACCGAGCAAGTGGTTTTATATTATTAGTTCTACTAATTTTCATTAATTTTAAACTTATATCATCGCGGACACTAAACATTTTAAATGCAAGGTGTACTCACGATTCGCATTTTATAATCCCGATATTTAGACCTAGTTGTATGGATCGTGGTCACGGTGAGACTGCTGTGGCGGGGAGAAACTCTTAACAGGTCATACTAATATTATAAAGAGGAAAGATTTGATTGTTTGTTTGCATTGAATAGGCTCCGAAACTACTTAACCGATTTGAACAATTCTTTCACTTTTGGGAAGCTACACTATCCCCGGGTGACATAGGCTATATTATATTTTCAAAAAATCAGGCACCCTTAATAAAACTCCAATAATGTAACCCAAGGCGTAAAAAAATAAGAAAACCGAAGCAAAGCGATGGCGGTTACTCATTTATCATAATTTCTTATTGTATCTTAATTTGTTAAGATAATAATATATGTATACAGTATCCATCATATATGAGTTGTGGTTCATGTATCTATGAAGGTCCATAAACGGATACCAGTGCGGTGAACAGTAGGTTACGGTCTATACCTTTATTTGTGCTAGCTAATTGGAACTCGACGCCCAAGGGACTGTAGTGATGGGACAGGTGAATATCGATAGATATAAGTTTGTCTAATATTTACTTATCTTCATTTTTTTGACTATGAACCGAGTGGCGTAGTAGGATGGGTATCATATTCGTATGAAGGTTCCATTTTTAGGAAGGTATTCTGATACGTAGGTTTTCCGATGCAAAGCGAGTGCGACTTTTAGTCAAAACTTGAAATATAGCGCTTAATAGTTAAATTATTAAAACTTTCTCGCAAATCATCACTTATCCTATCCAATTCTAATGCAATTTTACTAAAATATTCACGTTAAAAAGCCTCATTATTAAAATATTTATTCACTCACAAATCATTCACTTAAACATCGATAGCGCACGCTGCACATCACTAGAGGGTATCTTGTTTAAATATTAATCGACGCGACAAAAGGGGTGCCGCAGGCTAATCGTGGGTTAGGGGTTGCATTGTGGAGGGGGTTGAACACGCACCTCAATAAATAGAGGAAATCAAAGGAAAATTAATATCCCATTTTATTCAGTCTCAAGTGATTGAATTCAAATCTTGTTGTTTTGAATATTTTTTTTTAATCATTTTCAAATTTTAAAACTTGAAAATTGTCGCAATGCAATTTAACAATCGTAGGGCAATAAGACCGCCTCTTACGGTTATTGTACATATGTATTGTATGTCATATGTACTCCTATTTGAATCACATGACAAGCACCAGCTTTCGATTAAAAAAATAATCATTATCGGTTCACCCAGCCGAAAGTTCTGATGTAACAAATATAAAAAAAATACAGTCGAATCGAATACCTCCTTTCCTTTCTTCCTTCCTTTTCCTTTTTGAAGTCGGTTAAAAATATTTCTTTTTTCCCAATCTTTAAATATTTTTGACAAAAAAGATTAAAAAAAAATTTACCGTGGATATTGTATAAAAGCAACCGAAGCGAAACGAGACTTTTCTAGCGAGCAAACTACTTAACAAAAACATCGATAACTTCTATTCAACCCCCCATCACTACGTCCCCTTGTTTAAATATTAACCGGCACACAAAGGGTTAGTCTTTGTTTCAGGGTACTAGCTCAAGAGTTAGGGTTCTTTACTAACACCACATTTCCTCAACCTGATCCTGAATTTCTGATCCTACTTCCTAATTTATACATCTATATGTCGGCGCAGTCTCAAATAAGTTCGTATAATTTATGAAATTAAGAAATAGAAGAACTGTCACTACGGTAGACAGATTGGATCGCGGAATCAAAGTGAAACTAAATAACGTTGAATTGATGAAACCGGGTGTTATCAGGCAATAAACGTAGTGTATCCTTGTGCCTGTCGAACAGTGTGTTTTATTTAGTATCCTGGCAGTCCTGACATGTAACTACGCCCACAGAGAGATCTGTGTTCATAGTACTGAAGTGTTCTTTGATACATGGTTTACAGAGATGATCTGAACATACGAAAGCATACACTCCAACCCAGCCTAATACGATATATATGTATGTATATCTATACATCTAAACTCTATACAAATAAATGAAATTGAAGTGTCTGTTTGTAATATTAAAATAACCGCTTTTTACTAAGTGCATTTGGATGTATACACGGTACATATACCAAAACAACATTTTTTACAATTTTTGTGTGTTTGTCTGTCTGTTTGTTCCAGCTAATCTTGAAATGGCTGGACCAATTTTGACGGGACTTTCACTGGCAGATAGCTGATGTCACAAGGAGTAACATAGGCTACTTTTATTTTAGAAAAAAAAATATTTTAGAAAAAATAACACTAACTTTTTTTACTAACTAACTAATATTATAAAAATGTAAGTTTGCGAGGGTATATTGACGTTTTTTACTCTTAGGCAAGGGTTATTATAACATAGATGAATATTTTAATGATAAGGATGCTTGGAAGTGACCAGCTAGGCAAACCAGTTCTGCTCAGGTTAGAGAATACCTACTTTTGTAATAAATATAAGTTTTATTTTTAAAAGATGTGCTGAGGAGTTTCTTTACGGCTTTTCTTCTCCTCCGTGACAAAGCACCTTTCCGTAAAGCTGGTAGATTAAATAAAATACTTGCATAAGTGTATCAGTGATACCTATATGAATAAAGGATTATTTCATTTCATTTCATTACGCGAAAATTACTGAACGGATTTTCATGAAATTTAGCACACAGGTAGATCATGGTCTGGATTATGACATGGGGTACTTATTATCCCGGAAAAAATGGGCAAAGTCGCGGTAGGACTCGTTTTTATAAGCACCCCGTACCCTAATTAGTAATCTCCCTACCTGCAAAGGAAGGGGTCCTGAGTTCGATGAAATCGTCCTCGCTGAAGCAACTTCACTGAATTTGTTGTTGGGATTACGTCCGTCTTTTTTTACGTCCGTGCCTACAGCCTTCCTCGTGAACGTGGCACAATATATTTCAACTGCGACTGCCAGTTCCAGAGAACAAACGAACAAACAAATCTTTTCACTTTAATTATTACCTACTTTATTAGGGTTCCGTAGCCGAATGGCAAAAAACGGAACCCTTATGGATTCGTCATGTCTGTCTGTCTGTCTGTCTGTCTGTCCGTCCGTATGTCACAGCCACTTTTTTCCGAAACTATAAGAGCTATACCATTGAAACTTGGTAAGTAGATGTATTCTGTGAACCGCATTAAGATTTTCACACAAAAATAGAAAAAAAACAATAAATTTTGGGTGCTCCCCATACATAAAACTGAAACTCAAAAATGTTTTTTTCATCAAACCCATACGTGTGGGGTATCTATGGATAGGTCTTCAAAAATGATATTGAGGTTTCTAATATCATTTTTTTCTAAACTGAATAGTTTGCGCGAGAGACACTTCCAAAGTGGTAAAATGTGTCCCCCCCCCCCCTGTAACTTCTAAAACAAGGGAATGATAAAACTAAAAAAAATACATTACCAAGCAAACTTCCAACGAAAATTGGTTTGAATGAGATCTAGTAAGTAGTTTTTTTTTAATACGTCATAAATCGTAAACCGCAAAAAACATTGATCAAAGTTACAACGAACTACAAGAACTTTTATATTATATTACTTGCTGCTACGGAACCCTTCATGGGCGAGTCCGACTCGCACTTGGCCGCTTTTTATACCCGGCGTGTTCCACTACGCTAAAAAAATTTCTGACGAGAATGACAGATCAATGTTTTTGTGTTGACGTTGATGCGCCATCTTTACATAATTATCTTAAAATTATTGATTGGGAAAAGTGGAAAATCGATTTTATCAATGGACTTAATATGCCTAATGCATTGTTTTAGTGGTCTCAAACCATCTTCAGATTATTGCCTTTCAAATGAAATCATTTTGGGGCATATCGTTTGGATGGTTTCAGAGTCTATAGAGGACATCCACAGAGTACAAATATATTTTGTGCTTTATTTAAATAGATAGATTTAACGGAAGTGGAAGTAGCGGCGTGAAGGATAAGAGAAGAAACGATAAGAGGATAGAAAGGAGAGAATTTTGTCTCAATTTTGAATTTAGATTTTTTTTAAACTCGAAGTAACTTTGTCTAGCTTCGTAGACTGGCGTTTTCTCTGATATTATTATTACTATACAGATAGTCTAATTAAATAACAAAGTATGAATAGTCCTATGATCTCGTTAACAACATTCAACAAGTCAAAAAGAAAGATTAATGAATATCTAATGAGTTTGAAATGAAATTCAAACAAGGGCCCCACCCCGGTCTCCCCTAGGGGTCCGGCTTTCAACTTTCTAAGAACGCATCACTAGACATTGTTGAAGAAAAGTTTTACGGACAATCTGTGAAAAATTATTTAAGAAGAAAGTAATTTTTAAAAAACTTATTATCAGACAATTTAAAAAAAAACATGCTTAATTGGCAGTGTTATTTTTAATTTTATTGAAGTTATACTTCTTAGGCGACTTGCAGAAAGGTTGCGTTAAATGTTTGCGCTACCATGGAGGGGGTATGAAAGCACTGGATAGATGGCCCTAGCTTCTTATTATCTTTACCTCTTTTAAAATTTAATTTTATTACTTATACAAATCTCACAGAGTCTCAACAGCGTGATTCAGGTTCGTGAACAACGTCATCTAGTTTGTACTTGTTTATTTTTATTTAGTACAAAAATAGTTTTTGAAAGATAATTAAAACTGATACACGTTATTAAATTAAATATTTATTTAATTGTGTCAAAGAAGTATAACTTCTCACGCGCGTACAAAAGTACACGCACCCTTTTTTATTTCTTTTTCACTTTATTAGGGTCAAAAAACAGTATACATTTAATTTTATTAGCATTATTATTTCAGTCAACGATTTGTTAACTCAGCAATGCCGAATATCCCGTAGAGATGGAACACAGGACTGTTGATAGATAATATAGAGGAAGTCACGTCTAATATAATAATTTTTTTATGTAAATAGCCGGCAAACGAGCTGACGATCCACCTGATGGAAAGTGGCTATCATCGTCCATGGACATCAGCAACACGAAAGGCGTCACTGATGCGTTACCGGCCAAAAAAGAAAGAAGAAAAAGAAAGAAAGAACTGTCTCTCAAGCCCCCAGCCGGAACACGACGAGTCGTTTGGCGGCTGACTCATGCTCAAGGGTGGTAGCTATCCAAGCGAACCCCATGGAGAAACAATAATAGCAATAATGGCATTAAATAACAATTAAAATCAATATTACCAATATAATCCCTCGAGGGGCCCTACCACCAGCGGGCCGGATTTAGTCGCCTCTTACGACACCCATCCGGCATGGGATTGTGATTAATATTCTAAGTCGCCCCAATACGCATTGTATCTACACTTATCACATTCGAAACCTAAATCTTTAATTTCTTTCTCCTATTAATTTATATCTTTATTTTTTATCTAAACCTACTGCTTTGCAACTAATTACGACGTGTTTGTGTTTTTTGCTGTTACGACGATCCTGTAGCCTAGTTAGTAGCGACCCTGCCTGCGAAGCGAGGGGTCCCGGGTTCGATTCCCGACCGAGGCAGATGTGTGCTCGGGTGCAGGGTGTGATTGTGATGTGTTATATGTGTCCATGCCACACACACAGGTAATAACCTACTGCGGGGTATGAGTGTGTTAGCGTTCATTATTATTGTGTTGTCTAAGCTGTAAAATAATGTTTTTCTTTCTTTCTTTCTTTCTTTCAAA
This sequence comes from Thymelicus acteon, assembly GCA_951805285.1. Classification (NCBI taxonomy): domain Eukaryota; kingdom Metazoa; phylum Arthropoda; class Insecta; order Lepidoptera; family Hesperiidae; genus Thymelicus; species Thymelicus acteon. Next base: position 1,508,552 of record OX638238.1, read on the forward strand.
TATGTGTATATCTACAGTATGTAAATCCCAGACCATAATACTTATAACAATACGAAGCTAGAAGTTTAATAAAATGAGTGCCCTCACGTAATTTTTCTTACATTTCTCGTCGGCCATGTGCAGCATGTGCTGCCATTTTGTTAAGGGTAGGTTGCTAATACCGCGACGATTGAGGCAAAGCGGAAAGCGTGTACTTTCAGCGTTTAGAAAACACCAAAATTTTGGTCTCGAATATCTACACTAATTGCGTAATGCATTGAATGGACAATAGGATTCCGTTGGTTTGAACAGATCAATTTCTAAATCTATAGGTACTAATCTATACTTCTATACTAATATATAAAGAGGAAAGATTTGATTTTTTGTTTGCAATGAATAGGCTCCGAAACTACTGAACCGATTTGAAAAATTCTTTCACTGTTGGGAAGCTACACTATCCCCGGGTAACATAGGCTATATTATATTTTCAAAAAAATTTGGAATTCTTAATAAAACTCCAATAATATAAGCAAAGCAAGGGCTGCTACTCGTATTAAATAACTTTAAAATTTTCCAGAAAAATCAATATAGTTTTGTCATGTCCGTCCGTCCGTCCGTACGTCCGTACGTCCGTCTGTCTGTCCGTCTGTCCGTCCGTCTGTCCAAAGCAAAGCGCCGAAACCCTTAATGCTAGAAAGCTGTAATTTGGCATGGATATACATATTTATATTGAAAAAGTAACGTGAAGATGATTTTTTTATTCGTCGTGTATAGAGTGGGGCATCTAAGACCATTGGGATTAAAAAGAAAGAAAGAAAAAAGAAAAGAAAAACATTTATTTCTCACACAGGGCACTGCAGTCTGCAACAGATATTATTATAACAATCTGCTTAAATCTAATGTTATGCTTAAAAATTAAACTCAGTGCCATGCAGATCGAAGAGTAAAAGGTCATATTCAGCGAGGTCCGCTGCTTTTCAATGTGACCTAATGTGAATAAGGGGTCCGTTTGCGATATATCTGACTTTAGAGTGCTAATGGTTAGAGTCAAGTGTCCATCCCCCTGCTGGCTAAACGGTTGGAGATAGACAAGTGATAAATTCTCAAAAATAGGTTATATAATGAATTTACAAGGAAAACTATCACGGCTATGTTAGCATAAGTAGTTAATGAGTAATAGTCGCTAAACTTACTACTTCAGAACTTTACATTGCACGTGGCCTGACACGCATTTGCCTGGTTATTTTAAGTATCATGTTTTTCAAACGAATCCTACCTCTTATTCAAAGATAATCGAATGATTATTAAACAAGTATACTTAGATAATAAACACTTATTATTATATTTTTATGTACCCACGAGTAACCGCCCTCGCTTTGCTTCGGTTTTCTTATTTTTTTACACCTTGGGTTACATTATTTAAATTTTACTAAGGATCCCTAATTTTTTTTTTAAATATAATATAGCCTATGTTACTCGGGGATAGTGTAGCTTCCCAACAGTGAAAGAATTTTTCAAATCGGTACAGTACAGTACTTTCGGAGCCTATTCAATGCAAACAAAAAATCAAATCTTTCCTCTTTATATATTAGTATAGATTACACTATATTGCCAAATTATTTATATGGGGTAAACAAACCCCTATTAAATACTACGTAAACATGCTTTTTTATTTGGCATCTCTATAACGAAAATATGTGAGTAATTTTAATCAACGTAGGAATTAAAAGAATGGACGACGCAGGGATCAGATTTACAAAAGGGTCTGGTATGTAAGCCGGTGTACGCCTGTAATGACCGGAAGGTATTTCAGTGGAAGTAAATTACATACGGTATTAGAGGTTTCTAAATTGATCAAGGTATTCAGTGGATAAAATAGGTTTACACCCCCTTATGCATATAAAAACAAGCAAGTCGTTTAGTTTTGTTTTATTTTTAACCGACTTCAAAAAAAGGAGGAGGTTCTCAATTCGACTGTATTTTTTTTTATGTTTGTTACCTCAGAACTTTGGACTGGGCGAACCGATTTTGATGATTGTTTTTTTAATCGAAAGCTGGTGGCTGTCATGTGATCCCACATAAATTTTATTGAGATTTGACAATGACATCCATGAGAAAACCACATAAGTCGTAAATTTGTGTTAAGAGGTGCGCGACAAATTGACGAATAACTCAATATCACGCCAACCGATTTCGATGATTCTTTTTTTAATCAAAAGCAGGTGCTTGTCATGTGGTCCCACATAAATTTGAACGAGATCTGAAAAGTAGTTTTTGAGACTTTGAAGTCGGTTATTTTTTGTTAGTAAAATTTAGATTATGTACGACCCTGTAGCCTAGTTGGTAGCGACCCGCGATGGCGCGATAGTTGCTTGCGAAGCGAGGGGTCCCGGGTTCGATTCCCGGCTGGGGCAGATATTATGTGACAGATAAATATTAAGTACTCGGGTGCAGGGTGTGATTGTGATGTGTTATATGTGTCGTCCATGCCACCGGCGACACAGGTATAATCTACTGCGGGGTATGAATGTGTTAGCGTTTATTTATTTAAAATGGAATCTAGTTGTGTAGAGGACTTATGAATGAACTAGTTGACCCGGCGAACTTCATAGCGCCTGACAATTTTTTTTCTAAAATAAAAATAGCCTAAGTTACTCCTTGTTACATCAGCTATCTGCCAGTGAAAGTCCCGTCAAAATCGATCCAGCCATTTCAGAGATTAGAAACCAAACAGACAGACAGACAAAAATTGTAAAAAATGTTGTTTTGGTATATGTACCGTGTATACATCCAAATGCACTTAGTAAAAAGCAGTTATTTTAATATTACAAACAGACACTCCAATTTTATTTATTTGTATAGATGGAATCTAGTTGTGTAGAGGACTTATGAATGAACGTGTTAAATATTACTCTAGTGTACACCTTTTCAAAGTGCCGTATAGCAAACCGAATGGAATCAAAACGCCCTCCGAGGGCACGTAGCGACACCAATAAATAAAAAAAGATTCCATCGCTGTTAATTGAAAGATCGAACGGATGAAAGGCGTATGAATAGGGTGGCTGTGTTTTGCGTTTTGTCAGGATCAGTCCTGCACTGCACCACCTTGGGATATTTACGACGAAAAAACATGTTGAAGTCATTGAGTTATAAAGTCTAAGTCTAAGTATACATAGAGAAGACATCTCAAACAAAATGTGTGTCCCCGCCGGGAGGTTCTATTTTCAAAATTGAGCCCCCGTTCTCCTTTCAAAATCGAACGAATCCATTGGACATTGAAGCCGCGCGGCGCCAATTCATTGGGACATACATTGTGTTCGCGGTGTCTGTTCTATACGCTAGTAATAATACCTCAATGGTTGAAGTTATACTTCTTTAGGCGCGTTATGAAATAAATGGAAAAAATGATGCGAGAAATTTTAAGATTTGTGACAAAAAAGGTGACGAAAAGGTTTCGCCGTATTGGGGCGGCTTAGAATACTAACCCCAATCCCACGCCGGATGGGTGTCGTAAAAGGTAACTAAATCCGGCCCGCTGGTGGTAGGACCCCTCGAGGGATTATATTACTTGTAGTAATATTAATTTTAATAGTTAATTTAATACCATTATTACTATTATTATTTCTCCATGGGGTTCGCCTGGATAGCTACCACCCTTGAGCATGAGTCAGCCGCCAAACGACTCGTCGTGTTCCGGCTGGGGGCTTGAGAGCCAGTTCTTCCTTTCTTTTTCTTCTCTCTTTCTTGGCCGGCAACGCATCGGTGATGCCTTTGGTGTTACTGATGTCCATGGGCGACGATAGCCACTTACCATCAGGTGGATCGTCAGCTCATTTGCCGGCTATTTTTATAAAAAAAAGGACTCATTGTGTCGTAGTTGCCTTGGACAATACACAAAGACTAACTTCAGAATTCAAACTCATCGTTCGAATTTCCGTCTCGCTAGGAATCGAATCCAGGACCCTGGTATGACGGTTTCACATGGTAACTAATTTACGCCACAGGAGTGTTCAAAGCTAATGAGAAACTAAATAAATGGCGGTATTTTAATACATTTTTTATGCCTTAAGCAGGTAAACGAGCAGACGGGTCACCTGATGGTAAGTGATCACCGCCGCCCATGGACATTAGTGACACTGGGGGCGTCACCAACGCGTTGCCGGCCTCGAAGAAAACAATAGACCCGCTCACTTTTGTCACGACATCAGGGTTAAGGACACATAAGTATGACAGTCCTATTAAATCAGAAATGATGGTAACCGTACGAACGAACCGGTCAGCGGTTTGGTCAGTCCCTCGCCACCCCTGGGGGGAGGGAGGGAGGGGGGATTTTTTAGTCAGCAATATGTAATTATTGGACGATTTCCTGTTCTTTATGGTATCCTGGTATCGAGTCGGAAAACTGATAGAATGTATTTTTAACCGACTTCAAAAAAAGGAGGAGGTTCTCAATTCGACTGTATTTTTTTTATGTTCGTTACCTCAGAACTTTGGACTGGGCGAACCGATTTTTATGATTATTTTTTTATCCAAATCTGGTAGCTGTCATGTAGTCCCATATAAATTTTATTGAGATCTGACAATGGCATCCATGATAAAACCATATAAGTCTTAAATTTTTATTAAGTAAGCGCGACAAATGGACGAATAACTCAATATCACCGCTGACCGATTTCGATGATTCTTTTTTTAATCGAAAGCAGGTCTTTGTCACGTAATCCCACATAAATTTGAACGAGATCTGACAAGTAGTTTTAGAGTAACTTTGAAGTCGGTTATTTTTTGTTAGTAAAATTTAGATTATTAGTAATAACTGAGCCGTAGATTTTGTATGGCTACAATACTTTTATTTGTTACGTTTATTGTCTATTTTTTATTAGGATAACAAATAACAATTCAAATATTTTACGTTCTTTTAACCCAAAATTTATCGTAAACTTTAAAACTTACTGCAGTATGTAATTCTCCATTAGATTGTTATTGAAGTTTGTCAGATAATCTATAATTATATACATCTATACAAATAAATAAAATTGGAGTGTCTGTTTGTAATATTAAAATAACCGCTTTTTACTAAGTGCATTTGGATGTATACACGGTACATATACCAAAACAACGTTTGTTACAATTTTTGTCTATCTGTCTGTTTGTTCCGGCTAATCTCTGAAATAGTAGGACCGATTTTGACGAGACTTTCACTGGCAGATAGCTGATGTAATAAGGAGTAACTTGGGCTACTTTTATTTTAGAAAAAAATAGTTTGTTAGGCAATACAAAGTTCGCCGGGTCAGCTAGTTAGTAATATTAATTAGTTCATAGTTGTGAAGACATGAATTCAGTCAAACTTTAATATACGCACTATAAAGAACTTGAGAAAAATCTATTTAATTTCCAGTTTATTGCAGTTAAGATTTTTTTAAATCTGATTGTACAAAAAAAGGGTGCATGTACTTTTGTATGCGCGTGAGAAGTTATACTTCCCCTCCCCTCCCCACCCCTCCCTTCCCCTGTTTAAGTTATATACAAACAAATATATATAAAAAAACAATATTCCAACAATGTTAAAAAAAAGCAATTAAATAATAAATAAATATAATAATAATCACTTTTTCAAAACGAGCGTTTTTAAAAACGCGCGTGCGGTTTTTCGTGACCCGCGTTTTTGTGTCACCGTCCGTGTCACAAATCTTAAAATTTCACTCTCATCATTTTTTTCATTTATTTCATAACGCGCCTAAAGAAGTACCTACTCGTATAACTTCAAAAGAAAATTCTATTTATCTGGCTGCTAACTAACACAAAGCCTTCCAAAACTGAAGTATTTTAGTATATTCGTATCGCCGCCATGTGGTGCGAAACGGGAGAAAAATTACAAAGGGGAGTGCGAACAGTCAATTAGTAATGTCTGGACTACGTCACTTGCCTCTAACGACCCGTGTGGCACCATGCCACACGGTAAATGCCATGCCGCACTGCCATCTGTCCTGGGTCAATCCATACTATCCATAGTAATATTATTAGGGTCCTGTGTCAATCCATAGTATAATATTATAAATGCGAAAGTGTGTTTGTTTGTTTGTCCCTCTTTCACGTCGTAACGGAGCGATGTTATGATATGATTTTTTGCGTGGAGATATTTAGGAGGCTGGAGAGTAACATAGGTTACTTTTTACCGCGGTAAAACAACTCATTCCCATGGGAAGATCCATAATGATGCGTATTTGAATCAGTACATAATAAAAGTAACAATGTATTGGTCCTTCTATAAGTTCGTAAAGGATCAGCTATGGATTGATATCAATTTATAATTCGAAATACTTATATTCCATACTATACTATATACTATATATACTATATGTATACTATGCTAAGCGCTCATAGCCCAACACATTGGTATAATACACGAAGACATTTTAACGCTGTATGTCAAATGTCAAGCACTTCTGACAGCAACAGAAGCGTGCGTATCGTCTTGTATTGACAGAGCGACTACGAGCAGAACGGTCAATTGCCTGTTCTTACGCTCTTCATCGTCGGCGCGCTAGTGACATATCTACCTCTTATTTACATTATTATTATTGTCCTGGGTTCGATTTTCATCAAGACGAAAATTCGAATGATGAGTTTAAATTTCTGTTCTCGGTCCGAGTGTGTAAATAATGTAAATATAATAATGACAGATATATTTGTGTGTTGCCCGTGGCATTCATGACACATCTTAATGTAGGGCTATGAATATGTAGTATTTATTATCCTGTGTCCTTCAAATGCTTGATATTTAATAATAGATCCCTCTTTGCGGTGGAAATTCGATAGTAATTCATTTTTGGGGTTCCGAAATTTAATTAAAAATTTAAAATTAGTGCCGCGTCCAAATTGGTAGTGCGGAACTTAAAATGTAAATGTAAATAAAATGTAAATAGAACTTAAAATGTAAATAGCAAGTGGAGCGTAAAATGTGGATGTTTTTTTATTCTCACTGGGCTTGCAGACTATTTTTGATTTTAGGAAACCGTTTGAGAAATATTAAGATATTGCCCATGTGAAAAAATTCACGACATCTGCATGATAAAATAATAGATTTAAATGAAATATATCACGGCTAGATAGACCTAACAAAGTAACCATTAAATTACTAATAATTAATCAACTTACACTACTACACTAAAACTAGAAAGAAAAAGAAACAAAGAAAGAAAGAAAGAAAAACGTTTATCCCTGTACCAATTAGGTACACACAGAACATAGATATCAAAAAATAAACAGACACTAAAAAAATAGAAAAACAAAAATAAATATTTCCGACTATATTGATCTGTAACGCTCGCATGTGTCCAATGTTCCAGAAAATAGAGCTCACTCAGCATAATGCCGTAGTGGTAGCTACGGCGCTGATTTTCAGTGAGTCCAACTACGTCTTTCAACTTTAAAATGCGTCGTAGCCTACCCTTTAAGAAATAATCAAAATTTACTTGTCTCACTTTACTTGTCTTTGTTGTACTCAAAAACTACTTGTCAGATCTCGCTCAAATTTATGTAGAATCACATGACAAGCACCTGCTTTCGATTAAAAAAAGAATCATCAAATGGGTTCACCCAGTCCAAAGTTCTGAGGTAACAAACATAAAAAAATACAGTCGAATTGAGAACCTCCTTCTTTTGCGTCGTAGCCTGCCCTTTAAAAATTATCTAAATTTTACTAACAAAAAATAACTGACTTCAAAATTACTCAAAAACTACTTGTCAGATCTCGCTTAAATTTATGTGAGACCACATGAGAAGCACCTGCCTTCGATCTAAAAAAGAATTATCAAAATCGGTTCACCCAGTCCAAAGTTCTGAGGTAACAAACATAAAAAAATACAATCGAATTGAGAACCTCCTTCTTTTGCGTCGTAGCCTACCCTTTAAAAATTATCCAAATTTTACTAACAAAAAATAACCGACTTAAAATTACTCAAAAACTACTTGTCAGATCTCGCTCAAATTTATGTGAGACCACATGACAAGCATCTGCTTTCGATTAAAAAAAGAATTATCGAAATCGGTTCATCCAGTCCAAAGTTCTGAGGTAACAAACATAAAAAAATACAATGGAATTGAGAACCTCCTCCTTTTTTTGAAGTCGGTTAATCAATAATTCTGTGTCTATTCAAGCCGTATCCTTAAAACTCGGAACTCTATAATATTATTATATTAGATCTACCACAGAAAAACTGCCCCACCAAAGTCTGTATTTCCCTGTAGAATAACAACTTTGCCTAATTTTTCCGTATTTAACCTTCAGAGGGCGCCTCTGGAATCTCAACTCGCTGGGGGACCCGCGTACAAGATTGAATCATTTCTTATCTTAAGATTATTTTATTTCTAATGGGATACAGTTGTATTGATAAGACTCTTTAATTTACAAGCCACATTGTTCCTACTCTTTGTAACTTGTAATACTTCTAAATGATAAAATTAAAAATATGCTAAAATCTATACATAAGTCAATAATGAAAAATATACAACTTTTAATACTTCCACAAATATTCCCTAAGTTTAGGGTGCCATGGACAACACACCATTGAAATTTCTGTCTCACTGGGAATCGAACTCAGGACTCTCGAACGGTGGTGGCATGGCTTATCAATTTTTTTCATACGAATTTTTTATACGTAAACTCAACACTTTATATGTATATGTTATAGTAACTCACATTATTGTATAACATGTAATAATGCACATTATTACACACTAATTATTTGTTCTCGGGAGGTCGTTGCTTGTGTGTTTGTGTGTTTGTAGAAAAAGTGTTCAGCTATAAATAGTAAATTGGCGTTAGTGTAGGCAAGGTCGTCTTTAACCTACTGGAGGCCCTGGCCATATTAGGATAATGGGGCCTCTGTGACTTTGTCAGAACACTATTTTGTTAGAATAAACAAAGAAAGTAGATAAGCAAGTATATTTAGCAATATTGTAGTCAGTAATTTAGGTTCGATTTATTCGAATTAAAAAAGTTTTTCGGTAATAAATATCGGTTATCGTTTAGTGATCTGGAAAGAACTAGGGGGCCCCTATCGATCACGGGGCCCTGGGCACGTGCCCAGAGTGCCCAGTGGTAAAGAGGGGTCTTCGTAGGCAAAGGGTATGGTATGAATGTAGCAGTTTTTGAAGGATTGAAGTTAGACAGTGACATTCCTGTATTAAACTTCAACTGATTACGTTACCCTGTTGCTACCGTGGCGCCACCTATTTAACGCAGTTTGACGGACACTTTTACACAACAGAGTCACTTCTCCATTACCTCTATACTCCATGCGCAAGGTATATCCACATAATGCACCATGACAGTAACATTTGAAACGTAAAATTGAATCCGTTGTTCCGTGAAGCTTATATTTACTGGCGGAGACAATCGGAGATCCCTAATGAATGGTTCGGAGCCAGTCTAGCGAGAGAGAGATCTTCATGACTCGTATATACTTTACGAGTAACCGCCCTCGCTTTGCTTCGGTTTTCTTATTTTTTTACACCTTGGGTTACATTATTGGAGTTTTATTAAGGATCCCTAATTTTTTTGAAAATATAATATAGCCTATGTTACTCGGGGATAGTGTAGCTTCCCAACAGTGAAAGAATTTTTCAAATCGGTTCAGTAATTTTGAAGCCTATTCAATGCAAACAAACAATCAAATCTTTTCTCTTTATAATATTGTTATATTATAATATTATTAGTACAGATATGGTTAGAGTGACGTTCATAGATTATAAATAATCTGCTACTAACCCCAATGCCATGTCGGATGGGTGTCGTAAGAGGTGACTAAATCCGGCCCGCTGGAGAGCACCTCGGAGGGATTTTATTGGTAATATTAATTTTAATAATTAATTATTACCATTATTAGTATTATTATTTCTCCATGGGGTTCGCCTAGATAGCTACCACCCTTGAGCATGAGTCAGCCGCCAAACGACTCGTCGTGTTCCGGCTGGGGGCTTGAGAGCCAGTTCTTTCTTTCTCTTTCTTTTCTTTTTCTTGGCCGATAACGCATCAGTAATGCTTCTGGTGTTGCTGATGTCCATGGGCGACGATAGCCTCTTACCATCAGGTGGATCGTCAGCTCAAGTCGGCTATTTCCATTAAAAAAAATAAGGGCTACTATGAGTAAGTGTTAAGTTCTAATTTAAAACTCACCAAACGTCATAACAGTCCCTTAATCTCAGGTAATTAAGTAAGTCCAATTCATACCCCCTGTCGTTGCCGGGTTAAATGTCTCAATTTTACCTCTAATTTGACCCTAATTTATCAAAGGGTACAGCTACCTGCAGTGCGATTTAACCCGTAACTGTTAATTAAGTAACCCTGTCCTGCCATACTGTCACGAAGTTACTTTAAGTGTCTGTTCACATCAAATGACACTTGCTTGATGTATCTATCACTCGTAATGACGATACTACAAATAGGAAGTGAGCCAAATATTATGGCTGAAAATAAATAAATAATCTATTAGATACAAATAAATAAAATTGGAGTGTCTGTTTGTAATATTAAAATAACCGTTTTTTACTAAGTGCATTTGGATGTATACACGGTACATATACCAAAACAACATTTTTTACAATTTTTGTCTGTCTGTCTGTCTGTCCGTTTGTCTGTATCTTTGTGCCGACTAATCTCTGAAATGGCTGGACCGATTTTGACAGGACTTTCACTGGCAGATAGCTAATGTAACAAGGAGTAACTTAGGCTACTTTTATTTTAGAAAAAATACGATACGATACGAAGTTTGCCGGGTCAGCTAGTAATAAATAAATAAATAAATAAACGCTAACACACTCACACTCCGCAGTAGGTTATCACCTGTGTCGCGGGTGACATGGACGACACATGTAACCCATCACAGTCACAACCTGCACCCGAGTACAAATATTTATCTGACACATAAATATCTGCCCCGGCCGGGAATCCAACCCGGACCCCTCGCTTCGCAGACAGGGTCGCTACCGACTATTGGCTTCAGTCGCTAAATTACATTTCTACTGAAAATCTCGTAAACTACATGTAGGTAATCACTCGCACACCCTGGCGCGTTCCATAAATATCTGTATTTATATTTACTTGCTGTTATCAGTACATTGTGCATTAGAAGTTTCTTTTGACGTGACAACGTCTATTAAAACGATGAACGCCGGGTGCACGCACGAAAAGGCATGACTCACTGTCACGTTCCGTGACGTCATGTCACGTTCCGCGAGCGAGAGCGCGGAACAAGCGATAGAGAGGCACGATCGACCGACTTTACATCCAACCATTTTTTTTGTTTTTGCTATCTATTATTGTGTAACGTATTATTTTATGCTTATTTCATCAACCGTATAACTTTAATGAAAATGATGGACTGAATAAAGATTTTTTTTTCCTACACTATGCCATAGTCCACTACCTCTATATGCACATTACTCTGCAACCAATAAATTGGAAAGGACAGGAGAGGAGATGGAAAAAAGATATTAGACGCGACACATGTGTTAACCGGATGTAATATTCAAAAGATATTGATGTAATATTCAATAGTTGAGTTATTGCTTATAGCAGGCCTTCACGGTTTCGATTTCCATATCTATGGTATAGATTACTACGACATAAAATGACGACCCGTGGCGTATTGGTTCGATACCATGCAGGACCGCAGTACAGGTCTTGGATTCGATTCCCAGAAAGGTGGTGATGTTATCTTTGTGTAATATCCATAATAATACACAGTGAATCTTAAAGTAGGGTTAAAAGTGAGAAGCGTTTAAAAAACTATAATTTTAATATTTAATATCCCGTTATTTTTCTTTTCACCAAACATAGCCAGGGGCGTAGCTACCGCTGTATCAGCAGTATCAATTATACGGAGCCCCCAGCGTATAGGGGCCCCCACTAACACTCCCAAAAAAAGCTCGCCAGCGGCCTTCGACCCCTACAGTTGGTACTCCTTTTATATTTGAAAGCTAACGTCTAGTGTAGAGGGCCCCACAAGGGCCACAACAAATATTGATATGGGGCCTCCTTAGGGCTAGTTACGCCACTGAACATAGCTAAAACCATCTCGATCCCGATTAAAAATAAACGCGGCCAAGTGCGAGTCGGACTCGCCCATGAAGGGTTCCGTAGCAGCAAGTGACATAATATAAAAGTTCTTGTAGTTCGTTGTAACTTTGATCAATGTTTTTTGCGGTTTACGATTTATGACGTATTAAAAAAAACTACTTACTAGATCTCATTCAAACCAATTTTCGTTGGAAGTTTGCTTGGTAATGTACATCATATATTTTTTTAGTTTTATCATTCCCTTATTTTAGAAGTTACAGGGGGGACACACATTTTACCACTTTGGAATTGTCTCTCGCGCAAACTATTCAGTTTAGAAAAAAATGATATTAAAAACCTCAATATCATTTTTTAAGACCTATCCATAGATACCCCACACGTACCTATGGGTTTGATGAAAAAAACATTTTTGAGTTTCAGTTCTAAGTATGGGGAACCCCCAAAATTTATTGCTTTTTTTCTATTTTTGTGTAAAAATCTTAATGCGGTTTACAGAATACATCTACCTACCAAGTTTCAATGGTATAGCTCTTATAGTTTCGGAAAAAAGTGGCTGTGACATACGGACGGACAGACAGACAGACAGACAGACAGACAGACAGACAGACATGACGAATCCATAAGGGTTCCGTTTTTTGCCATTCGGCTACGGAACCCTAAAAATCGCATTTGTTTAGGAGCTTCAATGCTATACTCTATATGGTGTACACAGTGCATATACTATATTATGGTGTACACAGTGACAAAACTACATAGGCAAAGCAACAACCCATAATTGTCCCACTGCTGGGCTTGGGGTCTCCTCTCACAATGTGAGGGGTATTAGGCCATAGTCTACCACGCTGGCCAAGTGCGGATTGGTAGACTTCACACACCTTTGAGAACTTTATGGAGAACTCTCCGGTGTGCAGGTTTCCTCACGATGTTTTCCTTCACCGAAGCAAGTGATAATTAACTTGTAATACGCACATAATATTTGAAAATCAGAGGTGCGTGCCAGGATTTGAACTCGGGCCCCTCCGTTCGGGAGACCAACGTTCTAACCGCTAGGCATCTACATAGGCATGTTAATCTTAAAACAGAAACTACATATAACCCCCTTATTCAGAAACAACACTTGTTTATGAAAGGAACCATGCTATATAAAGAACGCTATACCTCAGTGCGTTCGCAATGTAGAATTCAATTATTTTATTGATAACATTAAAAATGTATAGAATAACATAGTAAGTTTATTTTGTAATTAATACAGATCAATAATGCCATGCTTTTCAATTCGGCGGTTTTTTTTTATATTTGTCTCAGAATTTTCGACTGAGTAAACCGATTTTGATGATTCTTTTTTTAATCAAAAGCTGGTGTTTGTCACCAGTCTCACTAAAATTTGAGCGAGATCTAACGAGTAGTTTTTGAGTTATCCCTAATTCTGAAGTCCGTTATTTTTTTACGTCAAGCCCGCATTTTCCCGCCAAACAAACCAAAGACAACGCTCCCTCCAGCGGCCATCTTGGACAATTTTTTCCTTAACGCTAAAAACACAGTGATTAGCGAGAACAGCCATCTGTATGCTTATTAGGATCGCGGGACACTCTTCCCCTTGTTTTAGGGATGAGACTAAGTTATAAGCGGAGACGTTACCGCCAAAATACGTTTAAGTAATTCTTGACAAAAAATAACCAACTTCAAAATTAAAAATAACTCAAAAACTACTCGTCAGATCCCGCTTAAATTTAAGTGAGACCACATGACAAGTACCAGCTTTCGATTAAACCATTTTTTTCGATTATTACCAGTCGAAAGGTCTGAGGTAACAAACATAAAAAAACAATAGAATTGAATACCTCCTCCTTTTTTGTTTTTTTTTTTTCACAAACCAAAACAACGTTACTGTGCTTTATCCTATTAATCCTATTTCCTACTAATATTATAAAAGTTAAAGTCTCTGTGGATGATTATGACTTTTTCACACAAAAGCCACTGAACGGATATTTATTATCCCGGAAATCAGGGCAAAGCTATTTTATAAGTAAAATAGGAAGTAGGATATTAGCAAGATTTTACTACATAAGTATAATAAAGGATTTATATTATTATCTACCAGTAACCTCCCTCGCTTCGCTTCGGTTTTCTAATTTTTTTACACCTCGGGTTACATTATTGCAATTTTATTAAAGATCCCTATTTTTTTTTGAAAATATAATATAACCTATGTCACCCGAGGATAATGTAGCTTCCCAACAGTGAAAGAATTTTTCAAATCGGTTCAGTAGTTTCGGAGCCTATTCAATGCAAACAAAAAATCAAATCTTTCCTCTTTATAATATTAGTATAGATGAGTAAAAAACGTTTAAAAAAGTCACATAATAAAATTTGGTTTCCAAGTTTAAACAAGAGTAATTTCAAAGTATACACTATTGAATAAAAAAGAATCATCGAAATCGGATCATCCAGTACGAAGTTATTGGGGTAACTAGTAAAAATTCCGTGGGTGAATAATCAGTCATCCCCTATTTTCGTATTTCGTAGGAATAAAATTTTCAAAAAAATATGGTACCAACTTCAAGGCATACCCTATCCATTAAAAAAAGAATCATCAAAATCGGACCACCCTGTGCCGAATGCTGCGTGATCATACATTAAAAAAAATATATACGTGTCGAATTGAGAACCTCCTCCTTTTTTTTCTTCGGTTAAAAAGAATTACTTTATATTTAAAGTAATTCTTTTTATGTGACTTTATATTATATTTTTTATGTGACTTTATATTACATAAAAAATTGCTTATTACGAAAAACCCAAACCGATCGCTTATAACTTAAGCCACAGTTCAAAGCATAAAAGAATAAGTTGTCAAAAACTCTAATTATAAGGAACGCTTTACAGCCTCCGAGTCCTTCGATGTGCGGAGTTTGATATTAATGTAAGTACTTTAAAGCCTAGTTTTATACTTTGCGATGACCAAGTTTTGTTATTTTGTCTAAGCATAATCTAATGGCTGGACGAGCCAAAATAATTTAACTACATTTATGGCTAGAAGAGCCAAAATAACTTAACTACATATATGGCTTTAAGAGCCAAAATAACTTAACTACATATATGGCTGGAAGATCCAAAATAACTTAACTACGCTGTCGGACGCATTGGACCAATCATTGGACGCAATTCGAGAGGTAGTAAACATAAACTTAAATATATAGACGGGCTGTTCCGAACAAAATCCGTGTCACATTTTTCGTACTCACTGACAGCTTGGTGACAGCGCTTCGTTCGGTCAAATTCGGTTCAAGATGGCGGATATCAAATATTTTGCACTATTTTTTTAAATACAAGTAAAAATATAGTTATTTACCAATTATGATTTAAATAAACTCAAATAAAGTTCAAACGTAAATAATGAAGACGTTTTAACTGTGCAAAATAAACAATATGCGTTATTATGTGTTCTTGAACGGTCGGGGTTTTTCAAAAATGACATCTACTTGTGTCGCTTGCTCGCAGCCGACTAAAATGCGTTGGCACCATATGGTGTCAACGTAGGTGTCGAAACTTGTAGTACTGAACAGCTTGTCTAGTATAGTATATACATATAGGTCTATGGTAGTAAATGACAAATGAATGAGCACAAAGAACTTATGAATGACGCGGCATTAGTTCCAATTTTCGCCACTTCACAGATAAGTTGGTAGCACTGTATATGTATAGAAAGTACCGTCTCGAGTGACCGGTCCAAAGAAAGGGTCGTATCCTCAAAAATAATATTTTTCTTACTTAGCTGCGGCCGGCTGATAACCACCCCTGGCGGATGTTTGCACTTGTACAGTCGCGTACAATATCTATTGTACAATATATCTATTGAATTGTGGAGGATCTGTGGGTTTCAAATTCACGACAACTCGTGTGGCGAAATGGGTACCATGCCGCTGTGCCAAGAATCCTGGGTTCGATTCCCAGCGCGGCAGAGATTTGAATGATGAGTTTGAATTTCAGTTCTCGGTCTGGACGTGTTATTGTCTTTCTATGTTGTCTGTGACACTCGCCGGGAATCCTAGTGTGGATTTATGCTTCGTGTGTAACTAGCCTTAATACCTGCTTGAAGTAAAACCCATTTTACCCGACTGCCAAGGAAGGGTTATGTTTTTCGCTCTTATTTTGTATGTATGTATGTATGTGTGTAATATTCTTTATTACCTCGTATCTTCCAAACCGCTGAACGGATTTATATATATAATTAAGATATCGTTAGATTTGTCTTGATAACCCAAGTGTTCTTAGATAAGTGAAATTAAAAAAAAAACAAATATGGTGGCTGTGAGATGCCATTGTTTGAAGTGTCAAAAAATAAAAATAAATCGAATAATGCAATATGGATGTCAAATTAAAGAGCTCACCATAAGGATTTCAAAAAGATATATCATGATAGGTTTTTTGACAGCAAGTGGGGTTTTTTTTTATTTTTTTAATGTATGTTAACCCAGGTTGTTTGTACGTGAGTTGTCTTTGGTTAACCACATGCACATTAAAGAGAGTGAAGTCAACTTGTCGTGTTTCGGCTGAGAGCTTGAGAGCAAGTATTTTTTTACTTCTTTCGTCTTTCTTTGCTGGAAAAATATCAGTAATGCGTTCAGACAGTGTCAACCTAACAGGTAGCTCGTCGCTCGTTGCCTCTTACTGCACCCTGGTTATAGCTGCTAGTTATTATCGGCATAGGATTGGATACAGTATTCTAAGCCGCCACAATACAACCAACCCAGCCAATTCCCATGCTATCCCATGAAGGCCAGTCTTATTAAAACGACCCTGTAGCCTAGTTGGTAGCAACTCTGCCTGCGAAGCGAGCGGTCCCGGTTTTGATTCTCGGCCGTGGCAGATATTTATGTGACAGATAAATATTTGTACTCGGGTACAGGGTGTGATTGTGATGTGTTATGTGTGTCGTCCACGCCACCCGCGACACAGGTGATAACCTACTGTGGAGGTATAAGGGTGTAAGCGTTTATTATTATTATTAAAAGTTATTACGATTCATAAGAACAAATTCCCTAAGTCTAAAATAAAATAATATAACACATGTGTACGCGACTGTCCCTGGTGTAACGACAGGCTGCTTGACCGCAGATAAGTCGAGTCCTCTAATAACATTGTAAGGAAACACTTTACTACTCGACTGTCCGATACCTGACCAGTTTAGTTTGACCTCTGTAGCTCGAGCACGAATATTTGCGAGAAAGTATTCGTATGGTTAACGTAAGCAATTTGTCAAATTTGTATGGCATTTTAGTACCATTTACGTACGATAGGGGCGCTTTTGAAAAAATGCCATACAAATTCCTTACGTTAACCATACGAATACTTTCTCGCAAATATTCGTGCTCGAGCTACTGATGATGTACTGATGTATGTATAGTCCTATAAAGAAGAGTTCGGTAAATAATTAACTATAAGGTAAGGTAATAGTAAGATTAACTATTAATGTTATCTAATTACGATCGTAATGTTATTTTTAATAATTCTTAACAAAAAATAACCGATTTCAAAATTAGGGATAACTCAAAAAATACTGGTCAGATCTCGCATAAATTTAAGTAGGACCACGTAACAAGCACCAGCTTTCGAATAAAAAAAGAATCATCAAAATCGGTTCACCAAAGTTCTGAGGTAACAAACATAAAAAGACAGTAGAATTGAATACCTCCTCCTTTTTTGAAGTCGGTTAAAAAATGAAATTATAGAAGATCACTCGTAAAAATCATCTACATAATATACAAATAAATAAAACTGGAGTGTCCGTTTGTAATATTAAAATAACCGCTGTTTACTAAGTGCATTTGGATGTATACACGGTACATATACCAAAACAACATTTTTCACAATTTTTGTCTGTCTTTTCCGGCTAATCTCTGAAATGGCTTAACCGATTTTGACAGAACTTTCACAAGCAGATAGCTGATGTAACAAGGAGTAACTTAGGCTACTTTAATTTTAGAAAAAAAAAATTGTTAGGCGATACGAAGTTCGCCGGGCCAGCTAGTATTATAATATAGTAGGTAACGCGGTTCTAAAGTATATTTAAGAAAGCCACGGCCATCCCTCCGCGCACGTACTGGCTATAAAAGTCAAAACTCTCTTTATTACAGTACTGTGGCCTTATACAGGATGTTCACTATACAATATACTTTTTATTATTATCTATTACTAGCTGACCCGACGAACTTCGTATCGCTTAACAAACATTTTTTTTCTAAAATTAAAGTAGCCTAAGTTACTGTTTGTTACATCAGCTATCTGCCAGGTAAAGTCCCGTCAAAATCTGTCCAGCCATTTCAGAGATTAGCCGTAACAAACAGACAGACAGACAGACAGAAATTGTAAAATTTTAACTGATTTCAAAAAAGGAGGATGTATACAATTCAACTGTATTTTTTTATGTTTGTTACCTCAGAACTTTCGACTGGGTGAACCGATTTTGATGATTCTTTTTTTAATCGAAAGCCGGTGCTTGTCACGTGGTCCTACTCAAAATTTGAGCTAAATCTGACGAGTAGTTTTTGAGTTATTTTGAAGTCGGTTATTTTTTCTTGGTTCAGTTTATAAAACATCAGTTCTGAGCTTCACATTTAAAATATTAGTAGGATAACAGGATATTCATAGGATATAATTTGTGAACACCCCTTGCTATAGGTGTTACACCGAGCACCCTTTATGCGCCGTATATTTCGTGCCGTGAATATGTTACGGCGTAAATTATGGACTCTAACATGTCTTTATTATAAAATAAAAACTATGGAGCAATATCTAGCTTCAATCCATTAACTGCTTTATTAAAATGTTTACGTTATAATATTATGTAGTTAAAAACGAGCTGACGATCCACCTGATGGTAAGTGGCTATCGTCGTCCATGGACATCAGCAACATCAAAGGCATCACTGATGCGTTGCCGGCCAAGAAAGAGAGAAGAAAAGAAAAAAAGAGCTGGCTCTCAAGCCCCCAGCCGGAACACGACGAGTCGTTTGGCGGCTGACTCATGCTCAAGGGTGGTAGCTATCCAGGCGAACCCCATCGAGAAATAATAATAGTAATAATGGTATTAATGAACTATTAAAATCAATATTACCAGTGTAATCCACCAGCGAGCCGGATTTAGTCGCCCTTTACAACACCAATCCGGCATGGGATTGGGGTTAGTATTCGAAGCCGCCCCAATACGGCAAAAAATATGAAGTACTTATAGTAAAACCAACTTATCTGTGAATTGACGGAGGGCGCTGTCAGACGCATTGGACCAATCATTGGACGCAATTCGAGACGTAGTAACTGACAGATGAATGACCACAAAGTACTTATGAATGACTTTTCATTAGTTCCTACTTTCGCCACTTCACAGGTAAGTTGGTGGCACTGTAAATGTGAAATTATCCTTTGAGTTTTGACATTTAACTTACTCTACTTAGGGGTCATCCATAAATTACGTCACACGTTAGGAGGGGGGGGGGGGGGTCGATGTAGTGTGACATTGTGTGACAAGAGGGGGGAGGGGGTCCTAAATTTTATGACGTCACATTTCAAAATCGAATAATTGGTATGTATAGGTAAATATTAAAAAACAATTAATGGAAATAAAACTTATTTCGGAACTTTTGTTTTAATTTAATAATTTCTTGGTGTAAATTTCATAATATGTGACGTCACACTAGGGGGGAGGTCTCACAAATGTGACCAGCTGTGACAAGGAGGGGGGGGGGGTCAAAAAGTCATGAAATTAGTGTGACGTAATTTATGGATGGCGCCACAGAGCCTCTAGTATAGTGAAATAAACAAGTAGATAGTCAAGTATACTTCGGCCGCTGTATCTTGGCGCGTCTGAACTTCGCGCAGAAGGCTGCGCAGTAACATAATTCGCCAATACTCGATACGCGGTGTATTGTGTCTCAGTCATACGTTAGCATGTTCGTGTTGCCATCTCTGTCTTACATGCGCTAAAGTTCGCAAAGCCTATGTTCAGACGCGCCAAGATACAGCGGCCGTACTGTAACTAACTATAATATCAAAAGCGCCGAGTTATCTCACAGCAAAAGCCCTACCTTAAAACGTTAACAATACGTAAATACATGAACAGACGACGCCAAAGGTTTATTTTCAATACATTTAAATATATTTACATAAACATAACACAATTCATTCGGCGATACGGCCATTTGCATTTATAGCTCCGAGTGTGTTCGGCGGAAAAAAGGCTATGAATAAAATTGCATTTCTTTAAATTTATACGGCACGGGAGCGTTTGGAAGCGAATATACCGCTTACTAGATGTTGGTATCTAATGTTTTGATAAGTTCTAACAAGGTTCTGTCCTACCTACTTCCTAGTAATCTATATCCATACTAATTATACAGAGGAAAGATTTGATTGTTTGTTTGCATTGAATAGGCTCCGAAACTACTGAACCGATTTGAACAATTCTTTCACTGTTGGGAAGCTACACTATCCCCGGGTGACATAGGCTATATTATATTTTCAAAAAAAATAGGGATCCTTAATAAAACTCCAATAATGTAACCCAAGGTGTAAAAAAAATAAGAAAACTGAAGCAAAGCGAGGCTGGTTACTCGTCTATACTAATATATAAAGAGGAAACATTTGATTTTTTGTTTGCATTGAATAGGCTCCGAAACTACTGAACCGATTTCAAAAATTCTTTCACTGCTGGGAAGCTACACTATCCCCGAGTAACATAGGCTATATTATATTTTCAAAAAATTAGGGATCCTTAATAAAACTCCAATAAGTTGTAAAAAAATAAGAAAACCGAAGCAAAGCGAGGGCGGTTACTCGTATTACAATAAATGTGAACGTTAGTGAGGATATACGGATGTTTAATATTCTTTCACGGAACAACTAATGACCGGATTTTTATGAAATTCAGCACACAGGTGGACCAAGAGTAGGTACTTAATTAAGTAAAGAATATAATAAAGGATACTTAAGAAGTTGCGGGCAGAGCGGTAGTTGATAGTAAAAATAAATTATTATTAATAAAAAAGGCATGCGAGCAATAATTATAAATAATGGAGATTAAATCCTTTACAATCGATTTTCATATTTAAGCCCGCGGTATGAAATTTTTAGAGGAGTAAAATAAAGTTTGATTTTTTTCGTTATGCGTTATGTTTGTAACACAGAATCTAGATGGCGTTGTTACTGAACGCCATCTAATGATAATAATAATCTGGTTACATCCTATTCTGATGATGTGAAACATCATCATCATCGTCGTCGTCGTAAGTCTTAACGTAGTTATAATTTAATAGTAACAACGCCATCTAATAATAATAATACCATTGCAAACTAGATGGCGTTAAAGTCCAGTCGTGCATCGGAGCTGATATACACATTTTTTTTCTTACACTTACAATAATCTATTATGTAATTTTATAGCGAATTACTTTTGTAATAGTGTATAAAATGTTGGCAACCTTTACCTACTAAATAATCTAAATTTTACTAACAAAAAATAACCGACTTCAAAGTTACTCTAAAACTACTCGTCAGATCTCGTTCAAATTTATGTGGGATTCCGTGACAAGCACCTGCTTTCGATTAAAAAAAGAATTATCAAAATCGGCTGGCGTGATATTGAGTTATTCGTCCATTTGTCGCGCTTACTTAATACAAATTTAAGACTTATATGGTTTTATCATGGATGCCATTGTCAGATCTCAATAAAATTTATATGGGACTACATGACAGCCACCAGCTTTCGATTAAAAAAACAATCATCAAAATCGGTGCGCCCAATCCAAAGTTCTGAGGTAACAAACATAAAAAAATACAGTCGAATTGAGAACCTCCTCCTTTTTTTGAAATCGGTTAATAAAGTCAAAGTCAAAGTCAAAATATTAAATTCATATAGGTATCACTGATACACTTATGCACGACATCATTTTTTTAATCTACCAGCTTTTCGGAAGGATGCTTTGTCATGGAGGAGAAGAAAAGCCGTAAAGATACTCCTCAGCACATCTTTAAAAAAAAATACAAAAAAGAGAATATTACAAAAATATTTACTAATCTGAGCGGAACTGGTTGCAACTAAATAAATAAATTACTATCATTTTTAAACACGCAACTTTCAAACAAACAGGATTCTACCCCTGGACAGTTCTTATCCGGCAATCTCAACCACTAAGCGAGTTTCCGTGTACACCCGCTAACCGGATCCACTGATAGATTTATTATGATCCGGGCAAAGTGTTTCCCGGTCCGGATAAGACGTCAATGTCCGGGTGAGATTGTATTGAGATTTATTTCCGGATGTTTGGGCTGATGCTGTGCCGGTCCTCGGTAAATCTCAAATGTGTATATATTTTAATACGTTTAATAGAATTGAAGCGCTCTTAGCCCGGCGGCTTGCGTCGATCCTATGTGATGGACATAGTTAAGCAACAGCGGGCGCGGTCGGTAGTTGGATGGGTGACCGCTAGTGGCAAAAATTTCTTGAGCGTTTCCGTGCTTCGGAGGGCACATAAAGCCGTCGGTCCCGGTTGTTATCATAAAATAACAGTCGTTAAGCCATGTCGGAGGCCCTCGGGCGGTTTGAAAATTTTCGACACTCGGGTTGGCCACTAACCCCTCCATCAATCCGCACTGGAGCAGCGTGGTGGAGTATGCTCTAGGCCTCCTCAAGAGGAGAGACCCGTGCCCAGTAGTGGGCCATTAATGGGTTGAAGCCAATAGAATTGTAATCGATACCGTTCATCATAATTAATCTTTACTTCGTTACTAATTATTCTAATTAATAAATACTAGACTCGCTTTGCGATCAAAATTCGACCATAATTTTCAAAGGGTTACTTCACGATAACTTATTTTGAAATCACACATAGACTCTTAAATTTTATTTATATGTATTAATTAATAGGGTTCAATATGACTTCTAAGTATGAATCACGGATGTAAAAAAAAGACGGACGTAATCCCAAGAACAAATTCAGTGAAGCACCCATAGTAATACCAACTCTGTATTCGTACAAGTACACACACCTACACATTGACACCATACGGCTACGACATTGACACCATCGCGAATCAAAGATTACAAAGTTACGCACACATGGTAAGCGGAGCTGTCATTGCTATGCTTCACTCTCGATTAGACGTGCTATGAATGTTTAAGCTAGTATTTTTTGATATGGAAATAGCCCACAAAGTAGCTGATGAAAGAAGGAAGAAAAAGAAAGAAAGAATTCTTATTATTAATATTATTTAAGCCAATTTAGCAGAAGACTGTATAAACATCGCCGATGCATCAATTTATTATCCTACGAGTAACCGCCCTCGCTTTGCTTCGGTTTTCTTATTTTTTTACACCTTGGGTTACATTATTGGAGTTTTAGTAAGGATCCCTAATTTTTTTGAAAATATAATATAGCCTATGTTACTCGGGGATAGCGTAGCACCAACAGTGAAAGAATTTTTCAATACGGTTCAGTAGTTTCGGAGCCTATTCAATGCAAACAAACAGTCAATTATTTCCTCTTTATGCGAGTATATTAGTATAGACTAATATATATAACTACTGAACAGATTTTTGTGAAATATTAGAACTGAGATAGACCATAATCTGAAA
Organism: Thymelicus acteon; assembly: GCA_951805285.1. NCBI lineage: Eukaryota > Metazoa > Arthropoda > Insecta > Lepidoptera > Hesperiidae > Thymelicus > Thymelicus acteon. The sequence continues at coordinate 1,532,235 of OX638238.1, forward strand.
TAGGACATACAACCTTTTACGACCCTGTAGCCTAGTTGGTGGCGACCCTGCGAAGTGAGGGGTCCCTTGTTCGATTCCCGGCGCAGATATTTATTTGACACCTAAATATTAGTACTCGGGTGCAGGGTGTGATTGTGATGTGTTATATGTGTCCATGCCGCCCGCGACACAGGTAATAACCTACTGCGGGGTATGAGTGTGTAAGCAGTTATTATTGTTTATTATACAGTACGTATTTTCCCAGAAAATACGGGTAAAGTCGTAAACAGAGTGGTAGTTGGCAGTAAATGTTGAAGATTATTATTTGCAATGAGCCAGTTAATATTTTCTTCAAGCACGGATGTTTTTATCATTATTTTATCAATTATTTCAAAAAGTTATCAGATCTCATGTAGAGCCAAGCTTCTAACTCTACACGCCCTGACTATACAATCCTATACTCACATAAATTTTTGTCGCATGAATTTTTTTTTTGTGGGTAATAATGGACCTAAAATATTACCCTGTGGTACGCCATACTCTACATTAAGAAGAGAAGAAAAGCTTTCATTTTTGCTGTTTGAGTCAATGTAGATTTCCGTGTATTGTCGTCGTTCATAGGCTGGTCCTCTTAAGCTTTGAATGTAGAGTTTTGCTAAATAGTTTTTCATGATCTACAAAATCGAATGCTTTTGACATAAACCATAAAATATAGATAAGATGTACTCTTTTATTTAGACTTTTACTCTATAATTTAGACTCTTACATGATAGATAGAAAATTTAGTAGAGTTGTTTTTTCTGAATCCATATTGATCTGTTTTTAATAGGTATGTTTTTGATCGGTCAATCGATCGAGTCTGTTATTTTAAAACATCTTGCTACTACTATATCAATTAAAAATATCGCTTACCTTCTCATTAACCTTCACAGGAGGTTTGACGATATACGGTACGCCAGGCACAGGCCCGAAGATTGAAGGCATCATTGCTGGCGCGAAAATCACTTTGACAGCCTGGCTTTGACAACCACAACTGTCATTTGACGGCTTAACTCTGTCCTCTTCCACGCGCCTACAACAGCAATGATGACACGACTTCACAGCACTTTGACAGCTAGTTTGACAACTGCTTTGACAGTTACTTTGACAGCTATCGTTCACTGTTTGTATAGAAGTATTTTTCATATCCGAGTCCACTTCGTTTTCATTGGAATGGGTTTTTGAGGTTTCTTTATTTGAAATTACTTTTTGTTCCTCGGTGTAAAGTTTTGGTTTTTTCGTGAAATCTTTTGGTAGTTCTAGTAGAGGTGCCTTTCGTTTGAGGTCAGTGGGAGTTTCGAGTAAATATTTATTTGTTTTTTCCTTATCTGTGGCTTTGGAGAATGGATGGACGAGTAATGTCTTCGTTTTACCCGGTTTTTCAGCCCCAAAGGGCGTATTATTAGGATTTGGATCCAATTTGAATGATTTTCAAACACTGTTCTTTAAATTTGTTTATTTTTTTTATTGACAACACTCTTGTTTATCCAACCAGTCTTTGTGTCTTAACCACTTTTAATCACATGAAATATTTTATGGAAATCTCTCTTGTAACAAAGATATTCATTTTAACATTGATTATGTACATTGATTTATTAACCTAAATAAAAAAGGATCTACGAGTTACAAATTAAAAGACAAGTCCTAAAATAATATTGTTATATGATGGAAAATTCATATAACAGCATTGAACTATTATTACTAGCATATTATTATATAACAGGTGTTTTATATTTTTTCTTATTTACTCGCTCAGTTTACTAGTAACAAAATCTCGTACCTAATTCAGTTGACTTTAAAAATAGTTAATAAATCGAACATTCGAAAACATGTAAAAAGTGTAATTTCCTATTATTATTAATTTCTGTTGACATAAAATTATTATAATAAATGTGTGCAATACGAATAATATATTTGAATCTTTTTTATGTTTAATACACAGTTTTATTAAAACTAATTGAACTAAAAGTAACAAAGAAATAAATTACTATAACTTAAAATAATAAAAAGAAAGATGTTAACTAAAGTAAGTAATATATTAAAAAGTATATTTACAAGAGATAAATGTCATCCAAAATTCCCAAATTACGCATTGTACCCAGAACGCTGGCAGCGTTGCCCCGCTGTATTGCCAAACTAATTCTTTGAGCAAAATAGCTGCCAGCCTTCAGGTCTCCAGAAGTGCGGACCAGTCGTTTCGACATGTCTTTCATGAAACACTTCATGTCTTCCGACCACGTACCCAAAGTTTCCATTGCAAGCGCCGCAAACTCATAGTCTTCTGTAACAGAAGAGTATTTGCGACGCTTCAGAAACTGGGCGCGATCGGCTGCGGCCCCAGCTTTAGTGCAAGTAAATTAATTTGTTTTTATAAAAACAAACTTGACGAGCTTCTTGAAGTGAAGTTCGATTATTATTAAGTACGAGTAACCACCCTCGCTTTGCTTCGGTTTACTTATTTTTTTACACCATGGGTTACATTATTGGAGTTTTATTAAGGATCCCTAATTTTTTTTTACTAATATATAAAGAGGAAAGTTATACTAATATATAAAGAGGAAAGATTTGATTGTTTGTTTGCATTGAATAGGCTCCGAAACTACTGAACCGATTTGAAAAATTCTTTCACTGTTGGGAAGCTACACTATCCCCGGGTGACATAGGCTATATTATATTTTCAAAAAAATTAGAGATCCTTAATAAAACTCCAGTAATGTAACCCTAGGTGTAAAAAAATAAGAAAACCGAAGCAAAGCGAGGGCGGTTACTCGTTGTTTAATAATTATGTAGTTAGAATTTTGTAAGTTTAAGTTTTACGAGGGTTCTAAACATATTACGATAACAAGTATGTGCATGCCCTTCAACCAATTAAAATGTATTGTGTTAAATTTTATAGATTCAAATACTTTATTTCATTGCTAGTAGATAATTAATAATTATTTTAATAAATAATTTGCATGCCTCTATTCTTGGCGAATGTGAGCGATATTCGACAACCAGCTAACACCATTCTGTAACCACATTTTTGCAAATAAAATATCATTTCATTTACTAATGCCAGAATAACCAAGTTTATTTACCAAATAAAACGTCCAAAAAATGACTATACATTTATTTTTATTTATTTTTTATCTTTAAATTAAGCGATAACATTATAATACCCTCTTTATCTATTTAATGAATTCGATAAACATTTCATTAATTTTATTTTAAATGAGCAAGTAGATTTAGAAATCGCAGAGCTTTTCTACTCCACTCGAGTTTTCAATGATTTTAAACCTGATTTTTTTGTAAGAAAATTATTTTTTTCTTTGTTTAGAACTTTAATTACAAAAAATACGACAATTTATTTGATATTATGCGATAGCTATAATACGATTATATCCATTATTATGATTGCAAAATAAACAGACCGCAGGAGAGATTTAGGATTAGTGTTTTTTTACTAAAAGCCTTAATTGACTGAGGTAAACAACTTGCCTAACAATATATGTATTTTAATTTCCGCTTAATACATTTTATTATTATGTTAAATTTGCAAGTAGGTACTTTTGATATAAATATCGAAATAAATAAATCATTTATCTTCAACTAGCTATTTCAATACCAATCTGCATATTAACCGACTTCAAAAAAAGGAGGAGGTCCTTAATTCAACTGTATTTTTTTATGTATGTTACCTCATTACTTTATACTGTTTGTACAGATTTTGATGATTCTTTTTATATTCTAAAGCTGGTTGTTGTCGTGTGGTCGCATTTAAATTTGATTGAGATCTGACGAGCAGTTTTAGAGTTACCCCTAATTTAAAGTAGATATTTTTTTAGAAGAATTATTATTTTATACTATTTTATTATTAGATAACTTATTTATATTATTATTTTTATTCATCAATCATTGCAGAATAAACATGAATCGTAGTAGTTTTATGATAATGAATATATTGTGGTTAATTTTACCATTTGCCTTTCTTCATTGCGACAACTCTTCAAACAATACTTACATTTTAAATTCAGCATATTTATATTATTTATTCTTATTATTTTGTTAGGTACATTCGCAATTAATTTTGACTTATATTAAAAAAGTAATTTTCCTTCAACTATGTATTTCAATAGTACGAAAATTATTTTAAGTATCTTTTTTTACTGCTCGAATGACTGACGAAAAAGATGAAGAGCCACCTGATGCTAAGTGACCACCATTGCCCATGAGCTTGAGCTACATTAAAGGCAGTGAATCGCTTTGAACTTTTGAAGAACTATTTTTAAAACTTTTTTAATTAACACTCAAATTTTATTTTATTTATCTATGTATTTAACTATTTACACGATTTATAAGAAAGCTGTTTGATGTGAACACTAATACAATCACCGAAATAGTTTATATACACAAACACATTTAAACACACACTACAATCACGTGTTTACGCTAATGTTTACAATCCTTGACCTTGAACGCCACGTGACATTGTTTGTAAACAAATAAACAAACAGTTTCACTTCGAATACTTTGAAACAGTTAACACTCGAATAGTTTTATTTCGAACATTGAACACTGCACGGGTTATTTAAAGTTTTAAATTGTGAACGTTTTTTTTGCAAACTAATTTTGTTTTTTTTTTGTAATCGCGAAGATGTGTAGACACGTCCGCGCGGTACGAGAGATCTTACAAGACTGCAATCAAGGGAGGAGCTTGAGGCGTGTCGAAGGGAGTGCCGAAGCCACGCCCATTGGATAAGTTTTAAATTATTTTAATGCCTAAGTCTAGACTTGCCAAGATGGCTGGTTTTGGCTTCCGATGTACTGAGTTTTTTTTACAATCTCGAATGCTTTGTTTCAGTTCTTTTTATGACACGCTTTAAACCAAATCAAATTCTGATTTGTGGGATATAGATTTAAAATGTGTTTCATATTTGTATAGGTATAAGTTAGAATAATAGTACCTCTATTTCTGCCACAAAAGTGCATAAAATATTTAGTACAATTACAAGGTTTATAATTAAACTAGACCTGTGCCCGCGATTTTGCTTAACGATAGTTATTTCACATCACGGTCTATCTGTGAACTAAATGTCATGAAAATCTGCTCAGTAGTTTTTGCGTGAAAGAGTTACAAACTTCCATACATCTTCACAAACTTTCACTTTATAATACTAGCTTTTGCCCGCGGCTACGCCCGCGATACAGATCGATTTTGTACAAATCCCGCGGGAACCCTAAACTTTTCTCAGATAAAAAGTAGATTATGTGTTAATCCAGGGTATAGACTATCCCCATTCCAAATTTCAGCCAAATCGGTTTAGTAGTTGTGACGTGATTGAGGAACAAACATACAAACATCTTTACAAACCATCACATATAAAATATTAATAGGATACTAACACGGATATAAAAAAAGAACAGACGTAACCTTGTCTAATCGAGAGTGAAGCTGACAGCTGACAGCTCGCTTACCATGTGTGCGTAATTTTGTAATTTTTGATTCGCGATGGTGTCAATGTCGTAGCAGTATGGTGTCAATGTGTGGGTGTGTGTACTTGTACGAATACAGAGTTCGTATTACTATGGGTGCTTCACTGAATTTGTTCTTGGGATTACGTCTGTCTTTTTTTTTACGTATGTGGATACTAATCATATTTTTCTTCTCATCGGTACAACTCTCACAACGTGTGGTACATGTGACTACAACTGACCAAGTGATTGTCAAACTTCGCACTGCGTCGATACATTATATTATTATATTTTTTAACCGACTTCAAAACAGGAGGAAGTATTCAATTAGGCTGTATTTTTTTTAGTTTGTTACCTCAGAACTTTCGACTGGATGAACCGATTTTCATGATTATCTTTTAATCGAAAGCTGGTGCTTGTCATGTACTTAGTCCAACTTAAGTTTGAGCGAGATCTGACGAGTAGTTTTTGAGTTCCGTAATTTTTAAGTTGGTTATTTTTGTCAAGAAGACGAATCCTATTTGATAAACAATGTTACAATGTTTTTTATCGTAATTTATTATTTAAAAAATAATGCTAACAAATAATTAAACGAATTTAAAGACATAATCATTATATGCAAAAATAATAATTTTACCTAAATTAATTACTATTGCACATAACTAAATTAGACTAAGAATTGAACTAACTCCCTCTCATTCAACTTAATTTGTTTCTTGAAATGTTATTGATTGAAAATCTAATATCAATGGCCATGGCCACGCTGTTTTTCTGTGGAACTGTAGGTACTTTTCCGTTATTTTCATATAATCTGTCCTTTTCCGAATCTGTCAAATTCAAGATCATTATTCTCATAGACATAATACTACTAGACTAGACAAGCGGGCCTTCTTTGCGTCACGCTATTAGAAAGAGAAAGAGACCAAGGAGACTCGCGTAACTCGTAAGTAAGACAAGGAAAGGTTTACCTCCTGCCTTTCTTCGCAGCGTGACGGTTTCACTTACATATGCTCAGATACCTTGCCTAGTCTAGTAGTATTATGTCTATGATTATTCTTGTAGTGTAGGTATCATTGATACACTAATTTTTTGAACCTATCAGCATTTCGCAAATAATCCCCAAAACAACACTATACCCTGAGGGATTAAGTTATCCGCGATAGATTTAACCAAAGCTAGTTTTGAATGGGTACCTACCTTGTCCAGTGTCATTCTATTTTACGATCGGGCCCTTTATACCCAAATTACGTAGGGTTAGAATAGCAATACGCAAGTGTTAGCAGTGGTTTATTTACTACTAATCCCTCCCTCGTTTTGCTTCGGTTTTCGTGTAGACCCCTATTTTTAACCGACTTCAAAAAAGGAGGAGATATTAAATTCGACTGCATTTTTTATGTTTGTTACCTCAGAACTTTGGACTGGGTGAACCGATTTTGATGATTATTTTTTTAATCGGAAGCTGGTGACAAAAGCAACATCATCACATGCCTACTATTACTATAATATTAGTAAGACCGGCGAATAGGAAGCAACCCGTCCCGACTTGATATAAAAAAATACCATTGAAGTATTATTACTAGCATATAGAACTGACACCGCGAACACAATGTATGTCCCAATGAATTGGCGCCGAGCGGCTTCAATGTCCAATGGATTCGTTCGATTTTGAAAGGAGAACGGGGGCTCTATTTTGAAAATAGAACCTCCCGGCGGGACACACATTTTGTTTGAGATGTCTGTTCTATGACATTATACTTCAATGAAAAATAGGTACCTACAATTTCAGTCAAAGATTAATTGGATTACGTACACACCAGTAAATTAAGCAAAATAAACTAAAATGAATTTTCCATTATTTTTAACCCCCAACGAAAAAAGAGGGGTGTTATAAGTTTGACGTGTCTGTGTATCTGTATGTCTGTCTGTGGCATCGTAGCTCCGGAACGGATGAACCGCTTTTGATCTAGTTTTTTATTGTTTGAAAGGTGACTTACGCCCCAACTCAAAGTCACAAATGTTTACTTAAATCGTTCCTTAGTAAAGAATCACCATACAAATTCTGTACTAAGGAGCGATTTAAGTAACCGTTAGTGACTCTGAGTTGGGGCGTTAATCGAGTGTTCTTAGTTATGTTTACTGTAAATATAACTGTCGGGGTTTTTTTTTAATTTTAATGTAAATCATCAACAGCCATTGTCTTTTTTCAGCCAATGCAATGGCACAAAAAAATATGAATTAAGTAGACTGTATACTTCCTTATACATTACTAGCTGACCGGCAGACGTTGTTCTACAACATGCCATTTTTTTTTCTAAAATAAAAGTAGCCTAAGTTACTCCTTGTTACATCAGCTATCTGCCAGTGAAAGTCCCGTCAAAATCGGTTCAGCCATTTCAGAGATTAGCCGGAACAAACAGACAGACAGACAGACAAAAATTGTAAAAAATGTTGTTTTGGTATATGTACCGTGTATACATCCAAATGCACTTAGTAAAAAGCTGTTATTTTAATATTACAAACAGACACTCCAATTTCATTTATTTGTATAGATAAGATGTATAGATGTACATATAGTTAATATAACATCTCCATTCCTATAACATCTATTAAATGTCAGAGAAATAAAATGTAGTAACTTAAAATTTCGAACAGTTCTTTTCACCCCAGCCTCCTCCGATGTCTGTTTTGGGGAACCTGTTGTTAAATCAGTGATTTTTCCCTTTTGTCGCCCCTAACTGTTGGCTAATTATTATTCCGGTTGCGATGTAGAACACAATCAGATAACAGTGTTTGATTGCTTAATGAGTTTTCCGCAGATTTCAATCAGTGATTTGGTTTTTAGGGTTCCCTCCGAAAAAACGAAAAACCCTTAAAGGATCACTCATTTGTCTGTCCGCCTTTTACAGCCAATTTACTCCGATATTAGGTCTAGTAGCCAAATGAGTTCTGTTTGTGACCCAAAGACAAAGGTATAAAGCTATATATCTGATATATATTATAGTGTATAATCTATGGTATAAAGTAAACACAAAACCCTAGTTGGTAGCGACCCTGCCTGCGAAGCGAGGGGTCCTGGGTTCGATTCCCGGCCGGGGCAGATATTTATGTGACAGATAAATATTAGTACTCGGGTGCAGGGTGTGATTGTGATGTGTTATATGTGTCGTCCATGTCCCGCGACATAGGTGATAACCTACTGCGGGGGTATGAGTGTGTAAGCGTTTATTTATTAGTTATTTATTATAAACAACAAAATTTTGAAAAAAAAAAAATTACATATTCAAAAATAAATAAAAAAAACTGTTTTGCAAACCGTATCGTTTGAAAATTGTTTGCAATCTGTTTTGCACAAGGGATTTCAAATTATTAAAATTTTTGTTATATTTCTACAATGGATAGTTTTAAAATTATTCAAGAAAGAAAGAATATTAAAGACGAAAATTTACCATTCCCCCCTTATCTCCGTAACTACTGAGGCTAGAATTTTGAAAAAAATACAGAAAATAGTTCTTTAGTCAGGAAAACCTACAAGAAGTCTATGGTCTTAAAAAACGGCAAAAATAAATAAAATATAAAAATAGTTAAATACATAATTACGTATGGAACCCTCTCCACAGTAGCGTAGCGTGGGGGGGCCGGGGGGGCCCTGGCCCCGGGCGGCACATGAATAGAGGGCGGCAAGCCACTCGATTTTTAAATAAAAAAATATAAGTATTAAAATTAATTATTTAATATTTTTTAATGTAAATTTTGTTATGAAAAAAAAACAAGAAAAGTGCATTTTTCATCAATGAAAAAATATTTTAATTATTATGGGGGCGGCAAAGTTCATTGGGGGGGGGGCGGCAAATTTTCGGTCGGCCCCGGGCGGCGGGAGCCCACGCTACGCCACTGCCTCTCCACGCGAGTTTAACTCGCACTTGTCTAGTTTTCACACTTTTTCTAGCTCTGTCGAGCTCTCTTAAAGACAATAACATTCTCTAACTCAGACCATACCAATCCATACCTCCAACTCTTGGACTAAAAGACATAGGCGATAGTCCATTTTTAGGGTTCCATAGTGAAAACGGCACCTTATTATAGTTTATTCATCTTCTTCACGTCATTTTTTTTTATACGGAATAATTAAGTTTGTTTAGTGCCTGTGTGAAGTGAATAGCAATATTTACGTATAGATCAAGTGAATGCAGTAGGCGTTTTTTAAGTGCATTGCATTTTGTTACCCTCATCTTAGTGTAAAAATAAATTATTCTTGTACTAAGCTTGTATGGCGTGTACACTACTTAATTTTTGAGTTTTTTCCGAAATTATACGAGTTCAAGTAATTTGAAGTATTTTATTGAAATATTGTGGCACGTTATGTCATCGAAGACATAAATTGGTGGCCCATGAGGGGAACTACTAAATAACTACGTACAAAATCGAAGCCACGTAACCGCGCGGAGGTTACTTCAAAATCAAGAAAATTCGCCGTTTTTCATCTGAAGTGGATGGAGCAGAGGTGAAAGGCGTCTGGATACAAAGCTGAGGATCGAAACAGTGAAGCAGCAAAAGCATCACGTCGTGAATCGCGGTCCAACGAAAGTTAAGTGCCCTTTCCTTCACATCTTTCTTAACATAATCCATACTAAATCCAATCCTAATATTGTTCCTTCAAATTACAAAATAGCCTCCACTGCTTCGACTTATTTGCACACTATAAATTCATTAAAAACCTAGGCACCTACTAGTTAAAATTAGACCGTAAATTTTATAATTATTTTGTTGTGTGTATTAATTAGATTCATACCTACATATTTCATACAAAGATATTTAGCATCAAAGTTAGTTATCATACAATTCCACGTAGTCAATTCGCATTTAGTGATCGTATTTGCCGAACAATTCCAGGGGTTTCGACGCGCTGCGTAGCAAGCCTGTTCTTACGCATATCACCGAGCTTCTGGCTTCTGCTGCGCGCGCGGCCGGCTTCCCATCGCGGCGACTGCTACTCTCACCGAAGCGAGGACCGTGAGACTGTACCATTTTCTATTACGTAACGTAGTTCATTGTTGTTTTGGCTTACGTTGTTTAATTTCGTTTATTAATAGATAGTAAAATAATAGATACTTCACGATGTCGTCTAGTGGTGATAGCGACACTAAAAATTCCCGTAAATTAAGTGTACTAGTGAGAAAACGTTCTTCAATTAAAGGTCAATTAACGAAATATAAAAATTACTTAAATAACTTAAGCCAAAAGACTTCTCTGACGACCGTCGAGATGGCTGAACTGTCTCTTCGAATAAATCGAATTGAGACGTTGGCAGCTAATTTTGACGAGTTACAAAATGAAATAGAGGTATTGAATTCTGATGAACTTGATGGGGAACTCGAAGAGCGTGAAAAAGTAGAAGGGGATTTGATTAACACAACTGCTAGGGCTAAAACCTTGCTAGATACGTTTAATATCTCCCCGCCCTGTCAAGAAAAGGCTAGCAATAATATCGGATTTCAGTTGCCACAAATACAAATATCCAAATTTGACGGAGTATATTTCCGCTGGTTGGAGTTCCGTGATACTTTTGAAAGTTTAATTCATAGAAATGAGCGCATCTCGCCTATACACAAGTTTCACTATCTCGTTTCATATTTAGAGGGCGAGGCTGCCCGTGTCATATCAAATTTAGAGATTTCGGCCGCAAATTATCCAATAGCTTGGAAATTGATTCGCGAGCGGTACGACAATACACGACTGCTGACTAATCATCATCTTAACGCATTGTTTAATATACAATTATTCACTCGCGAATCGGAGAAGTCACTACGTTTCTTGGTGGATCACGTGACCAAGAATTTGCGTGCTTTAGCCAATCTAGGGCAACCCACGGATAAATGGGACGTTCTAGTTATATTTATGTTGTCATCAAAACTAGATAGTCAAACGTTACTAAAGTGGGAAGAATATCGAAACACATTACGGGACTGTCCAACATTGGACCAATTCTATAAATTTTTAACTGATCGCGCGGACGTTTTAGAGTCATTAAATCGTAACAAAAGCGAAAACTACACTCAAAGTCGTCCATCTAGTTCACGAAATTTACAAACTACACAAAATAATAATACTCACAAAAAATCTAATCAGGTGCAACAATTAAAGTCATATACTACCACTACGAAAGCAAAATCAACTACATTTTTATGCATAATTTGTGGAGAAAACCATAGGATCTACGATTGTGTTAATTTCAAGAATAAATCTATTAATGATAGGTGGGCGGAAGTTAAAAGGTACAAACTATGTCCTAATTGCCTTAGACAGGGACACCCTGAAGCTGAGTGCACTAGGGGTCCGTGTCGCGAGTGTAAACGGCGACACAATAGTTTACTACATGGTTCATCTAGAAATGTCATTTCAAGTAATGTAGAAAATACTGAACATGAAACTACTGTCAATTTCACCAAACAAAATAGCACACAGGTGCTCTTGTCTACGGCAATTATTGAGATTACCAATCCAAAAACTAAGAGGACCGAACAAGTCCGTGCATTGCTGGATTGCGGTAGTCAGTCCTCGTTTATAACTAAGTCACTTAAAGAAAAGTTACATTTAGATTCAATTCCTATTGATATGCTAAAGGTCGTTGGAATTGGCAACAATTGTTCAAATCATATTGTGGAAAGGTGTAATGTACAACTAACTTCATTGCATAGTTCATTTAAAATTATTTTATCCTGTTTTGTACTAAATGAATTAACTGGTAACCTACCTAAATCACATATTAACTTGCAAAATATATACTTACCTGATAATATTCGCCTCGCAGACCCCAGTTTCAACCAGCCGGCACCAATCGACGTGCTGATCGGAGCTGACGTCTTCTGGGATATCCTAGGGAGTGAACAAAAGCCTCTCGGTCCCACCAACAATCCTAAACTACATCGTTCTAAACTAGGGTGGCTAATCTCTGGCCCCATACATACAACAAACACACGTCATCACAACACTCACTCTCACATTCAATGCAATCATTCTTTAATTTCCTATCAAAATAAAATACAAAATGAAATAGACAAAATGTTACCAATTTTTTGGGAAATTGAGAAAGTTCCAAATACGAGTAAACCTGTCTTAAACGAGACAGACGAAATTTGTGAAAAACATTTTTTACAAAATACCACTCGACTTAGTACAGGTAGATTTTGTGTGAAACTGCCCTTAGCCGATACACCGGACTGCTTGGGTGACTCCTACAGTACGGCTAAAAGACGATTTTTAAACTTAGAAAAAAGGTTTAAGCGTAATCATAATCTTAAAATAGAATATTCAAAATTCATTAAAGAATACTCTGATCTGAAACATCTCTCAATTTCACCCGTTTACAAGCCTGATTTATCCTACTTTCTATGTCATCAGGCTGTCTTCAAAGAAGATAGCGAATCCACAAAATTACGGGTAGTGTTCGATGGTTCTGCTCCCACGACGTCAGGTTATTCCCTAAATGACATATTATTGGTGGGGCCGAACGTCCAAGATTCACTTTTTTCCATCTTGATAAGATCGCGACTATACAAGTACATACTTACCGGTGATGTAGAAAAAATGTACCGGCAGGTCCAAGTCGCCCGCGAAGATCGCAAGTTGCAGCTTATCTTGTGGAGAGAGGATGAGTCACAACCCATCAAAACATTACAGCTAAATACACTCACGTACGGAACCGCGAGTGCCAGTTATTTAAGCACACGGTGTTTAAAACAATTAGGGGATGAACATGACGATGAATTGATTAAAAATATAATAGTGCATGATTTTTATGTGGATGATTTGATAACGGGATCAAACAATGAGGACGAATTACGCTATATACAACAGGAAGTATCCAAAACATTATTATCAGGCGGTTTCAATTTACGAAAATATAAAAGTAATTTACCTAATTTATTTCATAATTTTGATATAAACACTCAAGATAACTTAACTATCAGCGAATCATCAAATACGCTCGGATTAGGCTGGATATCTAAATCTGATTGTTTATTTTTTCCTATTAAAGATTTTACTACTAATGACAAAGTAACTAAACGTCACATAATGTCAAATTCTTTTAAAATATTTGACCCACTGGGTCTTTTAAGCCCCGTAATAATTCAACCTAAAATATTCATTCAAAAATTATGGCAATTAAAAATGGACTGGGACGAGCCAGTCCCACGCGACATACACCAGCTGTGGGATCGATATTCTACTAATATTCATTATTTACAAAACTTACAAATCCCGAGATTAGTGCTATGCGATCTACCTAAATCCGTTGAAATGCACACATTCAGTGATGCCTCGCAGGGTGCATACGGCGCGTGTATCTATCTCAGGTCGATTGCCGATAACGGTGATGTAACGGTGAAGCTACTATGTGCTAAGTCCAGAGTAGCCCCCATAGCATCGACCACTATACCTCGCCTCGAATTATGCGCGGCTACTCTCGCCGCTAATTTAACTAAAGCAGTTATCGATTCACTTAGATGTAAGCTCACACGAGTCGTTCATTGGTGTGACTCGAGCATCGTTTTAGCTTGGATAAATAGCGATTTAAAAAAGTTAAAAGTTTTTGTAGCAAATAAAATACGTGAAATCCGAGAGTTAACTAAGGCGACAAGCTGGCGGTATGTACCGACTGTACACAATCCAGCCGATTTGATTTCGCGAGGAGTAGATCCGTCGCAATTACCTTCCATGGATTTGTGGTGGTCAGGTCCAAGGTTTCTTTTAGAGCATGATTCGAAATGGCCAATCTTAAATCAAAATATTACTTTAGAAGATTTGCCCGAAACAAAATTGCACTCTGTCGTTGTTGTCGAAAATAATATTATAAATTTTGATAATTATTCTAATCTAAATAAATTAAGAAACATAGTTGCATATGTACATCGATTTATTTTTAATTTAAGAAATAAACAAAATAGACGCACGGGTTGCTTATCGGTTGACGAGTTGAATGAGTCATTCCGCACGTTGTGTATTGTCGCTCAACGCGAATCATTTCCGGCTGAATATGAACTGCTCACCAAACAAAAACCCTTAAATTCTAAATGCAAAATTCTTTCTTTGTCTCCTTTTTTGGATAATAAGTTGATAAGGGTTGGTGGACGAATTAATTCTTCAGATTATAATTACGAGAAGAAACATCCAATACTTCTTCACTCGTCTCATAGATTGACAAAATTACTTTTTGTAGCAGAACATTTGCGTAACATGCATGCTGGTCCACAGTTGTTGTTGGCCACTGTACGAGAATCTGTGTGGCCAATCAATGGCAGGCATTTGGCCAGGAGTACAGTCAACAACTGTGTGCGTTGCAGGCGCATTCGTGGAAAAACATTGTGTCCCAAAATGGGTGATCTTCCGTCGCAGAGGATAATGCCAGATTTTCCCTTTGTAACAGTAGGTATAGATTTTGCGGGTCCATTCTACATTCTAAACCGTAAAGGACGTGGTAGCCGTTTAATTAAATGTTATCTATGTTTATTTATTTGCTTTCGTTATAAGTGTATACATTTAGAGGCCGTTAGTGATTTGTCCAAAAATTCATTTATCATGACATTAAGGCGATTTATCGCGCGAAGGGGAAAACCAGCTGAAATATACTGCGATAATGGTCGTAATTTTGTAGCTTCCTTAAAAGAAGTTGGTACGTTTTTAAACTCTAATATTGAACCTCTATCTCAATTTGCTAGTCAAGAAGGTATTCGGTTTGTATTCACGCCTAGTTACAGTCCTCACTTCGGCGGGTTATGGGAAGCCGGTGTAAAGTCCGCTAAATACCATATCAGACGCGTTATGGGCAATAGTCACTTAACGTTCGAAGAAATTTCGACTTTATTCGCGCAAGTGGAGGCTATTCTCAACAGTCGTCCCATATGTCCCTTGTCTTCCTCTCCCGACGACCTAATGTCCCTCACTCCTGGGCACTTTCTTATCGGAAGACCGCTGACTGCAGCACCAGCACCAGCCTTGGAGGACTCCAAAGAAAATACGCTCGCAAGATATGCCCGCGTCGAACGCATACGTCAACATTTTTGGCAGCGGTGGCAAAAGGAGTACATAACGGAGCTCCAACAAAGAACGAAGTGGAAAGCGAGCACTACGAAGCTAAATGTGGGCGATTTGGTCTTGCTCCAAGAAGACTTCGTACCACCGCTCTGCTGGCGTCTCGGGCGTGTCGCCCGCTTGTTCCCGGGTCCGGACGGCATCGCGCGAGTGGCGGACATTACTACAACTAAAGGCAGCGTTCGAAGACCTCTCGTTCGACTTTGCCCCTTGCCAACGGCCGATGAGTTCAGCGGCTGTTGAAAGACTTTGTGGAGCTTTCAACGGGGGGGAAGATGTTTAGTGCCTGTGTGAAGTGAATAGCAATATTTACGTATAGATCAAGTGAATGCAGTAGGCGTTTTTTAAGTGCATTGCATTTTGTTACCCTCATCTTAGTGTAAAAATAAATTATTCTTGTACTAAGCTTGTATGGCGTGTACACTACTTAATTTTTGAGTTTTTTCCGAAATTATACGAGTTCAAGTAATTTGAAGTATTTTATTGAAATATTGTGGCACGTTATGTCATCGAAGACAAAGTTAGTATTAGTCTACTTTGCAACAATCCGCGGATAACATGTATGATGGTATATACTTTAAGACATGCGTGGCATAAAGTAAAGTATATACCATCACACATGTTAACCGCGGATAGTTGCGAAGTAGACTAATACTAACTTAATAACAATGGATTTCCGCAAAGTAACGCCTGATACTATTAACTATATACGGAATAAGTTAGTGCTTGACCACAAAACCACCTGATGGTAAGCATTAATGAAGCCTTGGATGGTAAAGCGCACTAACTTAATTTACAAAACAGTTTTTTTTTTTTTGATTTCGTATTTTTTTTTCAAAATTTAGTTGTTTAAACCTTTGTCTTTATACTTTGGGTCAAAAAAAGAACTCATTTGGCTACTGGACCAATTTTTGGAGTAAATTTGCTATAAAAGGCAGACATGCAGTACAATAAAGTCACAAACTGCAATACTTCCAATAATTCTTCAGTCACTAAACCCCAATGAAACTCATAAAGACGTACTATCCGTACTCCGACCCGCATAGACGTACTGATAAATCAAAGACGTCACTCGCAGGACTCCTTTGTAGTTTTGGGCGATAACAGAGTTAAGCATGAGGAGTCCTTTGAATGGAGTTTAAAACGAATAGTCTATGTACAGTCGGAAAAATAGCTGGGTATGCAGAGCATGATGCAAAAGTCTCCCTTATGTTCAATATTAGGACTTACATGGATGATTAGAAATAGTAATGCAAACTAAAGCATGCAATTAAGCATGCTGAGGAGTTGCTTTCTCTGATCCATTTTATTTATATTTTGTTTATTTATTCCATAATGTTACAAGTAACATAACAGACAGAGCCGGCGTTGGGGGGAGGGGGGGGGGGGATGGCCTAGGGCGCCAAATTTGGAGGGGCGCCACATTTGGGGTGAGGAGCAAAATAAAAGGTAAAATAAAAATCTTAATAAACGTTCCCATTGATTTAGAAAAAAAATTTTTCGAGCAATGAAGCTCGATTTTTATATTCTTATGTGGGCGCGACAATATTCTTGCCCAGGGCGTCAGTGGCTCTAACGCCGGCACTGATAATAGATACATTAATGTTAATTTAAATGGTATTACAATAAAATCAATGTACATAATATGTTTATAACTTAGCCATAGTTCCATAATTGGTAAAAATCATCAAATAAGTACCTATAATGAGTGAATAGTGGTTACCATGCCGGATCACCGAACCATGGGTCCTGGGTTCGATTCCCAGCGAGGCGGAAAGGCGTATTATGTTTGCCCTTTGTTTATTCTTTTTGTATAAGGTGACATTTTGAATAAATAAAAAAAAACTGTATTCCACAATCTCCTAAATATAAAACAAACAAGAAGGACCAGAACAGAAGCAGACCAAACCTTGGTTGGCATAAGATGGCAGTCTTTTATGTTATGTCTGTGGACTGCAACAATCACTCGTTATCTCGGATCTATCCCAGTTGTCCCGTTGAGTTTCTCTGTGGCGGAACAACTGGCACTGTTTCGCACATCTGAATCCCTCTTGTCCCATTGAACTACTGAAACTCAGATTTTAGTACCAGAAGTCTCGTTGTCAAATTCTTAGACCCAGTCAACGACATATTTTTTAAATCAATCTTTTAAGTCCACATCACAGAAATAATGGGATGGAACAATTTATTTTCTATGAATTTCTGCCCCACGGGACAAGTGGGACTCAGATGTGCTAAACAAAGCCAGTTGTTCCGTCACGGAGCAACTCATCGGGACTAGTGGAATAGACCCGTTATCTCTGTAGCTTGTATGTACAACTTAGTTACCCATTCACAAAGTCCTGGGTTCATTTCCCAGCTAGCCAGAAATTTGAATGCTGAGTTTGAACTTCTATTCTCTTTCTGTGTGTGTCTGTTCCCATCTTTGTGTCATCCATGGCACCTATGGGGAATCGTAATAGGGCTATGAGTGTAGCGTTGAAATAAAACTTAACTAATCCTTCTTAATCATTTATTTAACTTAACTTAAACAAAATAGATACAGATTACAGATACAAAATTCTATCACTTTTTTTTATTCTGTGGCCGCGCGTTCCCGCCACCGCGCGCCAATGGCGCCGGGCGACCTCTGTTTCCGAACGCACCTCGGCTTCCTCCGCGTCCGGTTCTCATATTCTGACCACCCCTACCTTTAGAAACCTCACTACGACCTCTCGCTTTGACTTGCGTCTCTTCCTTCACCATGTCAATAACTTCGTCCGGTATTCGCAGGTATTTTATCGTACTACCGCGAATATAACACTCGGGCATCCGCCAAAACTTGTCGCCGTCTCGCGAAGTGCAGATCACTTCTCGCAAGTTGATGTTCATCCAGTTATCACAGCTTACGAGATGACCGTTGTATGTTTCGCCATTTTTCAGTTCGACCAGCATCGGGTGATTTTGCGCAGTTCGGAGTAATGATAGTGGTAGCATTTTTGTAGGTTAAATAGTTTATTACGTGGGAAATAGGGTTTTTAATGAAATTGAGCTATTTTATTTACTTCCTCACTTGAATTTTCATTTGGTTGCAATGACATTTGATAGCTAACTGCTAAGTGTCAACTGTGTCAATGTCAAGTGTCAAAAATTAAAATTGATGAAATTGACAGTGATAGAGTAGAACCTACATTATTTTTCTCATATGGCAGCACTTGGATACTGAAATTCCTAAATAATTCCAGATTAAATCTGAACTCCTGTAAAATATTTTACACCGCACGTTACACGCATTAACATTGTAGATGAACTTTGTCTTTTATATTTTTGTTTTGAATTCTTTTGTATTTTGAAATATATTAAAGAATTAATACTTTACGCTGAAACAATGTTATCTAAGGCTGGGAATTTTTATTATTGTTATTGTCATCTTGTCAAGTCAAATTTTGACTGTCAAAATTAGTTGACTGTCAGGTCTGTCAAAGAAATAGAATACTCGAGATTTTGAGATGAAAATATTTTTCCGGAATCTATCTTTTCTTTGAAATTACCACAGATTTCAGCAATTTAAAGCTCCAAGGAGTAACTGCAGGTAAGTTAAATTGCACCCAATATGACTTGAAGTATAAAAATTAAAGAATTTGTTTTTACCGTTACTTCAACCGCAAAACCGCATGTATGTAATGACAAATCATGCGGTTTCTGCAGCTGAAGACTTCAGCCAAACAGCAATTAATGAACATGGCGTAATCCTTGGCTGTTTTAAAATGAATACTACTAGTATTAGTTAAAGTTGCATTCGGCTGCGAGTTATACTTCGCGCATAGTTACCGGAATATGTTTATGAATCACTAACTGTTTATGTTTACACTAATACGTCATTGGATTGGCGTCGATAGACATTCCAACCGGTAAGTTATTCCTACACCTGCGGTGATCTATTTAATGTCTACCGCTGCTTGTGGAATTGAACGAAGTTTTTTTTAATGGAAATAACCTGCAAACGAGCTGACGATCCACTGGTAAGTGACTATCGGTATCACTGATGCGTTGCCGGTCAAGAAAAAAGTAGAAAATAAAAAAAGAAATATGGGTGAAAAAAGAAAAAACAGACCCACATTAAATAATTTTCTTCATATTCCTAATAACCGGTTTATGCAATTGGCACAGGTTTTGTTTACTAAGTCAACTCAAGATGCTCCTGAAGTTGAGCGAGTGGTGTACCAATACTAGGGTTGGCAGATACCCGGGAAATCTGGGATGGTCCGGGAAATGTTCATCTTGTTTTTTCTTTCGATTTTAATTTTTATTTACCATAAGCTGCCAAATGACCCGTCGTGTTCCAGCTGGGGGCTTGAGAGCCAGTTCTTTATTTCTTCTTCTCTCTCTTGGCCAGTAACACATCAGTGATGCCTTCGGTATCTTAACATCTTACTAACATGACCCTTTGAGCGGCAGAAGGTATTGATTGAGACAGGTGCCACATCTATACAAATAAATAAAATTGGAGTGTCTGTTTGTAATATTAAAATAACCGCTTTTTACTAAGTGCATTTGGATGTGTACACAGTACATATACCAAAACAACATTTTTCACAATTTTTGTCTGTCTGTTTGTTCCGGCTAATCTCTGAAATGCCTGGACCGATTTTGACAGAACTTTCACTGGCAGATAGCTGATGTAACAAGAAGTAACTTAGGCTACTTTTATTTTAGAAAATAAAAATAGTTTGTTAGGCGATACGAAGTTCGCCGGGTCAGCTAGTTATTAATATTTACTAAACAATTATCAATGTTTATTTCAGGTGATTGAAAATGCCGCAGGCTCGCCGTAAAACACCGTTCAGCGGTAAAGCAAAAAAACAGCAGCTACAATCTAAGAAACAGAATAAAACTCTGCTACTGTCAAGTAAGTTGTCTATAGACAGTTTTTTTAGGCCAGTGGCTCTTGACCTTTTGTGGACAATGTGATAAAATCTAACGTCTCAACTCAGAGTCACTAATTTAATCTAATACTTTAATCGCTCCTTAGTAAAGAATCACCATACAAATTCTGTACTTAGAATGATTTAAGTAACCGTTAGTGACTTTGAGTTGGGGCGTAAGTCTTTAACAGAACTCCCTAACTAGCTCGTTCTTCAATTATTTCGATTTTAATTTTATTTTTTTCGTATTTGGGACCACTTCACAAGCTTCTAGGGACCATCAATGGTCAATGAAACCATAGAAACCACTGCTTCACACGATTTTTATTTTGTAAACAATCAAATAGAATTTATTTATCTTGATTTTTAATCTATCTAATAAATAAAAGGCAAAAGTGATTGACTGATGTATCAACGCACAGGCCAAACCCTTAGGGCTACAAACTTAAAATTTCACACATGTATTCCTCTTATGACGTAAGTATCCACTAAAACGGGCAATACACTACGCGGACTTGCCCGCGGGCAGTCGGGCCGGGCATGTCTGTCGCCACAATACACTACACAGACTTATCAGTTTGTGTTGGAGCGGCGTAACGATTAGTTGTGTTGTGCGTACACAATATAATGACAACGCAACAAAGGAAAATCGCTATAATTGCTGGTGCTGCATTAATATAGTACATATTAAGTTTGACTATTAGAATATATTATAACGACTTAAAGTTGTTTAAACAACCATTCACGCTAATTTATTAACTCCCTTAATGAAATAAAAACATTGCGATTTTCTTCGTCTAATAAAGAATTCAATGAATCCTAACTAAAAAGTGTAAAATAAAAAAGTAGTAGTTTAGAATGTTGTTAAAAGTAATACTGAACAAGTAAACCATAGAAGGATTTACAGTCGGGACCCATTTAAATTTTACAGGGCTGCTGGAAAAAATAAACAAGATTTGATTAGTTGAAAAATGGGTTCCGACTTTTAACAACATTCTAAACTACTGGGCTTATTTTTCTCTTTTTAGTTTTTTTTACGCAGCAACGTTTTTTATTTTTTATTTTTTTTATTAATTTTCTTAACGTAAGCTAAATTAGCATCGAGGTATATTTCTTTACATCTATTTATTAAATTTTGATAGGCAGCATTTCGTAATTCGGAGTTCATTAATTCTTTGCTTTTAATTTTCCATAAACATGGATATGTTCTATATTCCGCTAGGAATTCTGTCCAGATTGTTTCATTTTCATTAAAACTTATTTTATACGCATGTACTCCACAGTTCGATAAATAAAATCAGATAGGGACGTCTGTCCTAGTTGCTGTCGCTCTCGGGTCTGTGAACAGACAGCCCGCGGTGACCACTCACATACGGACATGTCTGTGCCCCCGCAGACAAAATGAGATCGCGCGGACAAGCAACAGACAAGTCTGCCAGACTGACTGCAACGGCCCTACACTAGCAAACATTGCACAGTCCTATAGTAGCGAGGCCCGGCGGGCTTGTCTGCAGACTTGCCCGTGGGGATGTCTGTCTAGTGAATTCCCCACTTTAGGAAGGATTTTTCAAAATTCAACCCCCAAGGAGGTGAAATAGGGGATAAATATGTGGAGCATAATTTCCGCGTGCGAAGAAACGGGCAACAGCTAGTTTAAAAATAAGGCTGACACAAGTAGTGTGAAGATTGTTTAACAAATAAAACTCTCAACAAATGGACGAAGACATATTATCTCTTCATCGTCACAAACTTGTACACTAATGTCACTGGTCGCACAGACAGCAAAATCGATGAGAAATAATTGTTAACGTCAATAAAAGTTTACTAATGTCAAAGTTTCATGTCAATCATAATGCGACGTTGCCAGCTTGCGTAAAGAGATTACACATTAGGCAATTTACGTTCAAGTATTTAGTTTGTATGAAAATGAAAAATAAAAAAAAAATTAAAATTTCAATAATGAATCCATAACAAAAGATGACCAATTTAATGGTCTGAATAACAGGCCGAAGTTCGTGCACAACCTCAGGAACACGGTGTATATAGTCATTCACATATTCTATTGGCTTGCCATCTACTGTTATTGGTTTTCTAGCGCTGTTAGTCATAATTTTTGTTTTTAATGCATTTATTTTTAATCCTACTTTTTGGCTCTCGGTGTTCAGGGTCTGTAGCATGTTTTCAAGTCCCGTTGTAGATTCACTAAAAAGAACTATATCATCTGCAAACCTCAAGTGGGTTAGCCTTTTATTTAGTATCCATATTCCTCTATTTCTCCATTCTAGTTTTTGAAATATGGTTTCAAGAACAGCTATGAATAGCTTGGGTGAGAGTGGGTCATATATATTTCCATAAAACAAACATAATATATTTCCAGCGTCCACGGGAACAACGTCCTGCGACGTGGTCTCAGTAAACTACCAGCCGAACAAGCGGGGGAGGGAGAGCAACCGGTACGCCCTCAAGTTCTACCGGGAAACAGATGAGGAGCTGCGGCTGAAGAAAGAAGAGGCTTTGTGAGTTTCTATATAATTATATAAAGAAAATTACATGAACCAATGAAGTCTCATTTTTCTCTGTCTCACTGTTGTCACTATTTTTTATTTTTTTCATTTTGTTTATTTCTCCTCTCCCCTATGTCACAGATCCCCCTATATTATTGTTTCCATGAATTAGGTATGTGTAATAATGTATCATATTTCCTTTCCTTGTTCTTCATAGATATTTAGTACGAGTAACCGCCCTCGCTTTGCTTCGGTTTTCTTATTTTTTTACACCTTGGGTTACATTATTGGAGATTTATTAAGGATCCCTATTTTTTTTTGAAAATGTAATATAACCTATTCACTCGGGGATAGCGTAGCTTCCCAACAGTGAAAAATTTTTGAAATCGGTTCAGTAGTTTCGGAGCCTATTCAATGCAAACAAAAAATCAAATCTTTCCTCTTTATATATTGGTATAGATAAACAGTTATTAAGTATATAATACACAATTATATATATAATATATATATATATATAATTAACGTGCACCCTACCGTAACATTTTATCTCGATCGCAAAAATTCTACCCATAGGTTGCCTGGTAGAGATCGCTGTGTAGCGATAAGGCCGCCTTTTGTGTTTTATAGTTCTATAAACTATTTTTCTTTGTTCTCTAGTGTGTGCACAATAAAGAGTATTTTGTTTGTTTGTATATACTCATGTCAAAAGTATTTTCGGCTTAGAATACTGATCACAATCGTTTCGTCGTAAACATCCCACCGGTACGGACGATGCGGTTAGCCTCGTTATTTGTTATGCGCACCGCCAAGGATTGAAATAGCTTGCCTTAATGCCATCTTGGACCACATTACCCCTTACCATCAGGTGGAATTGTCAAGCATTAACTTATTTTAAGTAAAAAAAACCAAACCATTTAAGGATGTCGAAAGAAAAGAAAAAAAAAGAAAGAACTGGCTCCCAAATCGTCCAATTGTTACTAGTTTTCAGTGCGGACTTAACAGCACTTACGTCAATTTACCACGCTTCATGATAGTTTCAATCTGTTCCAGGAAGTCCCTAAACCCAGTATCAGAGAAAGAAATGGAGGTGAATCCTTCAGACTACTTCCCCGAAGAGATATCGTTCCCCAAGAGACCTCCATGGAGTTTTGACATGACTCCAGCCCAGTTAGATGCACAAGAACAGAGGTATTTTAAGGTAAGAATTGTAACCACTCTTTCTTCGTTTCAGGAAGATCCTAAGGCCAAACTGATTGTACCAAATTTTAGACTATGTAAAACTGGTGGCTCGTTCTTGGGTACATGTGTATTTATAATAAAATTCCATCGTTTACAGAAATGCCTTACCTAAAATTTAAAACTCATATTAAAAGCATTATGATGAAAGGATATTACAAATTAGATGATTATTTTAAAGACAAGACTGCTTGGACATGAGTTTTATGAATATAGATTGTAGTAGATGATAAGTGCTATCTGTAACTGTGAGCAGGAAAAAAACAACTCCGGTAGTTTCTTGCTGCTTCTCCCGGGCCCTCTCACAGTAGGGCCTTGTTGAAGCATTGGCGTAGCTTGCATGACTTTCAGAAAGTGTTTGTAAACCAAACCAATTTTGAAGGGTTATGTTTTTCGGGTTATGTTTATCGTGTATGTATATTTGTAAATTTCTTTTCTATCTCTATTAAGGTTACTGTTATGTTGATCTTAAAAACCTAAGTTTTTTTTAAATGGCAGAATATTGGCACGAAATAGTAATACATAAAAAAATAATTTGTGGGTTTTTTAATTTTAAATTCTTTATCCACGTGATGGTAAGGGGCCATCCATAAATTACGTCAGACTAATTTCATGACTTTTTGCTCCCTCCCCCGTCCTTGTCACAGCTGGTCACAATTGTGAGACCTCCCCCCTTAGTGTGACGTCACAAGAAATTTTACACTTAGAAATTACTAAATTAAAACAGCAGTTCCGAAATAACTTTTATTTGCATTAATTGTTTTTTAATATTTACCAATACATACCAATTATTTGATTTTGAAATGTGACGTCATGAAATTTAGGACTCCTCCCACTCCTTGCCACACAATGTCACACTATATCGACCCCCCTCCCTCCCCCTAACGTGTGACGTAATTTATGGATGGCCCCTAAGTGGGAATGAAGTCATGGAGGGTAAAGTAAAATCCTTTACGTTATAATATTATACAAGTTGTAAATAAACAGTTGCTCATTTTTAACATAAACTAACCTTGTATGGGCGTCTTTAAACGAAATAGAATAATCATTTACTTGACATGAATAGTTAATAATTTACAGACAAAGGATTTGACAAATTTTGTAAAAAATGTCTGATATGTTTATAATAATTTGGTATCAGAATAATTGTGATAGTTTTTATCCCTCACGCTCATAATATGAAATTACAATGTTGCTAAGAAACAGGGGCGTAGCTACCGCCGTATCAGCCGTATCAATTATACGGGGCCCCAAGCATATAGGGGACCCCAATATCACTCCCAAAAAAAAGCTCATCAGCGGCTTACGACCGCTACAGTTGGCACTCCTTTTATATTAGACAGCTGACGTTGAAGGGGCCCCACGACAAAAATATTGATACGGGGCCCCCTTAGGGCTAGCTACGCCACTGTTAAGAAACTGAGTGGGTGTGTTTATTGTATCATGATAAGATTTTGTTAGAAATAATCCTTGACAAAAAATTACCGACTTCAAAATAACTCAAAAACTAAGTCAGATCTCGCTCAAAAAGTGGGACAACAGGGTTTTCGATTAAAAAAAATCATCAAAATCGGTTCACCCACTCGAAAGTTCTGAGGTAACAATCATAAAAAAAAACAATCGAATTGAATACCTCCTCTTTTTTTGAAGTCGGTTAAAAAACAATAAAACAGTATTTTATTCCAGTCGTAAATTACATAGTTACAAGCGACAAATCGGGCCTATTCATAACCCCAGACCTCAACCCTCCCCCTCCACAGGAGTACATCCAGAACCTACAAGCCTCCCCCCACTGGCCACACATCTCCTACTTCGAAATGAACCTGGAGACCTGGCGCCAGCTGTGGCGGGTCCTCGAGATGTGTGATGTCCTGCTGTTGATAGTGGATGTGCGGTTTGCGGTGAGTGTCGAAAAAAATAAAAAAAAGTTGAAAAAAAGGTTAAAAAAAAAATTATGTGAGCAATTCACACGTGGTAGAAGTGAAACCTTCAAAATAAAATTATTAATTTAATAACGTGTATCATTTTTAATTATCTTTCAAAAACTATTTTGTACTAAATAAAAATAAAACAGTGGTAACTAACGCCATCTCTTAACATAATATGAAGAGTAAAATGAGCAGCTAGCGCCATCTATCCAGAAATAAAACGAAATTTTAGTGGGAGAAAATGAGATAAATATTGTATAATGCTTTCTATCTCATTTTAGTGGGAGAAAATGAGATAGAAAGCATTATACAGTGTTTCTTATGTTCTTGTTATTTTAATAAGTGCTAAGTTGTATTCATAGATGGCGCGAGTAACAAGACAGAAGATTCGTTTTATTGCTGGATAGATGGCGCTAGCTGCTCATTTTACTCTTCATATTATGTTAAGAGATGGCGTTATTTACCACTGTTTTATACAAAACAGTTTTAGATAGATAATTAAAACTGATACACATTATTAAATTAATACCTTTATTTTTGAAGGTTTCACTTCTACCACGTGTGAATTGCACACATTTTATTTTTAATTTGAAATGTGACTTAATCGAGTGTTCTTTGTTTTAGCTATGTTTAGTCTAAATAAACGACCGGGCATTTAAAATTTTATGATTATTTAGTATTTATTTGACTCATATTCACACTCTTTCTCTTTCCAGGGCATGATGTTCCCTCCATCTCTCTACTCGTACATAGTCAACGACCAGAAGAAAGACATGATCCTGGTTCTCAACAAGATAGACCTGGTGCCAGCGTCCGTAGTGGCTGCCTGGACCGAGTACTTGAGTCAACGGTTTCCGGGGCTGAGGGTGGTGTACTTTACGTCCTGTCCGGGGTACAATCTTGCTGGGGGGACGAGTGATAAGGCTGGTAAGTGCTGGTTATTTATTTATAACTAGTGGATACCTGGCGTTTGCTGCTAAAAAAAATAAAATGTGCATTGTTATAGTGGTCTAAAATCATCTTCGAATTCGTTTTTTTTTTCTTTTTCTTCATAGTGTTTTACTAAAACTTCATAACTACATTAATAATATAATATCATATTTCTTGTTCTTAATTAAATTGAGTGGCTTCAACTTTTTAATTGAATTTATGAGAGATATTACAATAATATATTTGCTTCAATCTGGGTGAACGATAATTCTTATTCATATGAAGAATCATGCAAGAAAATGTCTTATTTTAATTGTCATTTCTATCTATAACAAAAAATCTAATAAAAGTTTAATAAAAAAAATTATCAATTATTATTGAATGAAAAAAAAATAAAAAGCATTTGGGCTCGTCCGGGATTTGAACCCGGGACCTCTCGCACCCTAAGCGAAAATCATACCCCTAGACCAACGAGCCGGTTGGAGTAACTGTCGAAATAGTGTAACGTTTTCTTGTACAATAACTTTAGGTAACATTAAGTATAAAATGATGAAATATTTTAAAAATAATGACTAAAGGTCGATGCATAAGTAACGGGGACGGGACGTGGACGGGGCATAAATATACGTGCGTGCCCCGTTCCCGTCCCGTGCGTGTCTCCGTGGCGTATGCGCTGTCGTTTACATTTTCTATGAAACGATGTTTCCAAAACTTCACGTCCCGTCCCGTCCCCGTCCCGTCCATGTTACGTATGCATCGACCTTAAGTTACTTATAGTCTTACAGTGTTTTTGTCGTCATTTGTAATTTAAAAGTAAGTCTGACACAAAGTGAAATTATTATTAAGACCATAAAGACAGATAATCATTTAATGCCTAAACAGCTAATGTCTGTTTACTATTAATTATATTTTTAAAGTAACTTAATTTCGTATTTTAATAAAAAAAAAGTAGTCCCAAGATAGTATACCAAATAAAACTCGTATATTCGAATTCATGCAATAAATAAACGCTAACACACTCACACCCCCGCAGTAGGTTGTTACCTGTGTCGCGGGCGGCATGGACGACACATATAACACATCACAATCACACCCTGCACCCGAGTACTAATATTTATCTGTCACATAAATATCTGCCCCGGCCGGGAATCGAACCGGGGACCCTTCGCTTCGCAGGCAGGGTCGCTACCAACTAGGCTACAGGGTCAACATAAAGAGTAAATAAATAATTGACTCCATGAATATATCCCCAGGCCTGCAAGTCCGTCGTCGTAAAGGGCGCCAGCGAATGTGCACAGAGGGCGCCACGAAGCTGTACGAGGCCTGTCGCGACCTGGTGGGAGAGCACGTGGACCTCTCCTCGTGGGAGAAGAAGATCAAAGAGGAGAGCCAAGTGGAGTTCGATGATGATGAGCAGGTGGAAGTTGGTGAGTTGTTTGTTAACTTTGTTTATCAGCATGCTTTGTGACAATACACTGTTGAATTCCACCATTATATCATGGTATATTAGGAAAGTCCGCGTTAAATTAGGTGATTACTTATCAAAATATTTGTCACAATCTCCCAACCCACTCCCCAGGCGAGACAATACTCCAGAAGCCCGACACTTCGTTCTACAGCCACGAGCGGTTCAAGAACAGCATCCTGACGGTGGGCTGCGTGGGCCAGCCCAACGTGGGCAAGTCGTCGCTGCTGAACGCCGTGATGGGCCGCAAGGTGGTCTCCGTGTCCAAGACGCCGGGGCACACCAAGCACTTCCAGACTATATTCCTTACGCCGCAGGTTTGTAGTTTTGTCTTTAGAAAATGAAAATAAAAAAGGGTGCGTGTACTTTTGTACGCGCGTGAGAAGTTATACTTCTTTGACATAATTAAATAAATATTTAATTTAATAACGTGTATCAGTTTTAATTATCTTTCAAAAACTATTGAATAAAAATAGTAAAATATTACTTGTGTACTACCTATGTTTACACAAGTACAAACTAGATGGCGTTGTTCACGAACCTGAATCACGCTGTTGAAACTGTGAGATTTGTATAAGTAATAACATTAAATTTTAAAAGAGTTAAAGATAATAAGAAGCTAGCCGCTAGGGCCATCTATCCAGTGCTTTCA
Source organism: Thymelicus acteon (assembly GCA_951805285.1). Classification (NCBI taxonomy): domain Eukaryota; kingdom Metazoa; phylum Arthropoda; class Insecta; order Lepidoptera; family Hesperiidae; genus Thymelicus; species Thymelicus acteon. The sequence goes on from OX638238.1 coordinate 1,561,415, forward strand.
TACCTCCTCCATGGTAGCGCAAACGTTTAACGCAACCTTTTTGCAAATCGGATAAGAAGTATAACTTCAACAACAAGAAAAATACAAAAAGAGAGTAGGTACAGATTTTTTGATATACAATGTACCATTATGTTTAGACGTTGTATAAGTGAAAAAAAGGGTAGTTACACATTTTTGTGGTGAAACTTCTGAGTTTGCAAATATCTTTACCCGCAGATTTGTGATATGGTAATTTAAAAAAAAAGACAAAGAATGTCTTTTAATTAAAAAAAAATTATGTGGGTAGTTACATATTTCTCATATACAACATGTAACGTAATGTTTCGGCTGGGGGCTTGAGAGCTAGTTCTTTATTTCTTTTTCTTCTCTCTCTTGGCCGGCAGCGCATCTGTAAGGCCTTTGGCATTGTTGATGTCCATGGGCGACGATAGCATATAATCAGGTGGATCGTCAGCTCGTTTGCCGGCTATTTCCATAAAAATTCTTGACAAAAAATAACCGACTTCAAAATTAGGAACAACTCAAAAACTACTCGTCAGATGTCGCTCAAATTTAAATGGGACCACATGACGAGCACCAGCTTTCGAATAAAAAAGAGAATCATCAAAATCGATTCACCCAGTCAAAAGTTCCGAGGTAACAATAAAAAAAAACATTCAAATTAAATATCTCCTCCTTTTTTGAAGTCATTAAAAATAATGTGTCCCCAGGTCCGTTTGTGCGATTGCCCGGGGCTGGTGTTCCCGTCCACGGTCCCGCGCTCCATCCAGATCCTGATGGGGTCCTACCCCATCGCGCAGCTCCGGGAGCCCTACACCACTATCAGGTGAGGGACCTAGAATTTTGGTGTAACTCGGTAACTTTTAAAAACATATATTATAATACGTTGATTTCTAATAGAGTAAAAAACTAATTGTAAGTATGTACATAGTTCTTATAATTAAAATGGCATATAATTTTTGACGTGATAACGTCTATTAAAACGATGAACGCCGGTGAACGGGCGCACGCACGAAAAAATGTAGTGTTCCGCGAGCGAGAGAGCGGCACGATCGTAAGTACATAGGTACATAGGTAAGTGGAGCGGAGCGGGCCGGAGCGGAGTGGAGCGGGGCGGGGCGGAGCGGAGCTTTGTCATGACGTCGTCACGTTAAACTACCGTCCGTAAACCGACTTTACAGACAACCATTTTTTTTGTTACAAATGAGCAACTTTGAATATTTGTGTTACTTTTAATTTAAATTTAATTCTTAATTTAAATGTGACCTTTAATTAAAGTGTTACATTTATTAAAATCTTCCTTTTAATTTTAGTGTTACTCAAAATTTTTGTGTAGCTTTTTAACTTTTAAAAAGATAAAGTGAAGTAACCATATAAAATAACAAATAATAAATAAATAAATAAATAAACGCTAACACACTCATACCCCCGCAGTAGGTTATCACCTGTGTCGCGGGCGGCATGGACACATATAACACATCACAGTCACACCCTGCACCCGAGTACTAATATCTATCTGTCACATAAATATCTGCCCCGGCCGGGAATCGAACCCGAGACCCCTCGCTTCGCAGGCAGGGTCGCTACCAACTAGGCTACAGGGTCGTGGTAAAAACGAGTCAATGTTTCTCATACCAAATAACATTTGTCTACAGGTACTTAGCAGAAAGATTGGATTTGCCCAAACTGCTAAGAATCGATCATCCAGAGAACGATGACACGTGGTCTCCTCGAGACATCTGCGACGGCTGGGCCAAGAAACGTGGCTATCTCACTGCTAAGGCTGCTAGGTGAGACTTGATATCCATCTATGTATATAAAACACACATAAACTACAATAAAATACATTTTTTCTTATGTACACTATTCTTAATTCAAAGTTATTAAAATTTATTTTCTATTTTTTAACTGGATTTTCTATAAAAGCGTGTCTTTTAGTATTTTTTTTTACTATTATTTATTTAGCTTACCAAAAAGGTAAACTCTGGGTGTGGGTCGAATCTTGCTAACTTATTATTATTCTATTTTTAGTTGGATTTTCTATAAAAGCGTGTTTTGTACGTTTTTTTAACTATTATTTATTTTTTTGAAATGAAAGTTAAGTGCTTGCGTTTTTTTTCCTATTTTTTTTTTAATATTAAATTGTCATCGGTCCTTGATAATGCCAAACGAGTTAATCCGACGTTTTGAAGGGGGTCCAAATTGTGATCAAAGTTTCCCTTACATAGGCACATACTGACATACGTACGAAGCTATTAAAAGCGTGTTAAATCACCATTCCAGGCTGGACACGTATCGCGCCGCCAACAGCATCCTGCGCATGGCGCTGGACGGCAAGATCTGCCTGTGGCTGCGGCCGCCGCACTTCTCCGACCGCAGAGGTATGCATATATACACTAGCTGCCCGGACAGACTTCGTTCCGTCAAAAGTTTTTTAGGGTTCCGTAGCCAAATGGCAAAAAACGGAACCCTTATAAATTCGTCATGTCTGTCTGTCTGTCCGTCCGTATGTCACAGCCACTTTTCTCCGAAACTATAAGAACTATACTGTTGAAACTTGGTCAGTAGATGTATACCGTAAACCGCGTTCAGATTTTCACACAAAAATTGAGAAAAAAACAATAAATTTTGTGGGTTCCCCATACATAGAACTGAAACTCAAAAATTTTTTTTTCATCAAACCCATACGTGTGGGGTATCTATGGATAGGTCTTCAAAAATAATATTGAGGTTTCTAATATCATTTTTTTCTAAACTGAATAGTTTGCGCGAGAGACACTTCCAAAGTGGTAAAATGTGTGTCCCCCCCCCCCCCTGTAACTTCTAAAATAAGAGAATGATAAAACTAAAAAAAATATATGATGTACATTACCATGCAAACTTCCAACGAAAATTGATTTGAACGAGATCTAGTGAGTAGTTTTTTTTTAATACGTCATAAAGCGTAAACCGCATAAAAACATCGATCAAAGTTACAATGAAGTACAAAAACTTTTATATTATGTTACTTGCTGCTACGGAACCCTTCATGGGCGAGTCCGACTTGCACTTGGCCGCTTTTTGACGTGATAACGTCTTATAAATTGGTTGACTCTGGTGTCATTCACGAAAACTGTGTAAGGAACATTACCATGCGCGCGCGAGAGAGAGGCTCGCTCGACCGGCGCGCGCCTTGCGTCTCTCTTCTACGCGAGCGTTTCTGGCGTCAACGAATTATGTCAGTGAATTATGAATTTAAAATTGTGATTTTCATTTAATTCTATGTTCCAAAAACTTATACCACGAACAGACGTTGTCACGTTAAACTACCGTCCGTAAACCGACTTTACAGACAACCATTTTTTTATTAAAACCTTTTTTCCTTTTTTCTACCTGACCTTTGGTCTACCTGTGTGCTAAATTTCATGAAAATCCGTTCAGTAGATTTTGCGTGGAGAGTCACAAACAACCATACTTTCATTTATAATATTAGTAACATTTAATTTGTCCTCTACAAAAGTATTTGATAATTTTCAGAGCAATACGAGTCCAGTCCCGAGATAAAGTACATAAAGTGGGTACAAGCGTTGACACACGAGGACGGGGGAAGAAGCGACGAGGGGGAATCCTCGGGGGGAACCGGGAGCGAAGCGGACAGCGATGAAGAGGAAGGGGGAAGCGACAGCGGGGAGGAGAGGCGAGCTGTGTGTAATAAGTTTGCTGCTTTACATACTGAGGAATAGAAGAGTTGGTGTATCTTGGATGTTTGATAAAGTGGCAAGTTTTGATGTAACCACCCCGAAAAGTATTCTTTTTGACTTATGAACTTAAGTAGCTTTGTGAAATGTGACTTAAGTCAACATTGAATAGTGTGTTGGATAAATGTGAAGACATGTCATTTTTTAATAAACTATGAAATTTGATACAGCAAGTCTCATATCTGTAATAGAGTAAGGTGGGGTGCAATATGACATACATATGTTATATGACATTTACTGTAGTATTTGTAAGAGAAATACTTTATCATGTTTTGTCCCGGCCATGGAGGATAGAGTAGAAGGAGGGCCATCTCTGTGTATGAAAAGTTTCCGTAAAAACGCGTCCAATTACGGGTGGCGCTGCGGTGCGGCCTACAACAGCTATGTTCGAATTTCGTCGCTGCGCGTGCGAATACGCGTAAGAGCAACTTGTAAAGACCACGTATTTGCTTTTTGATGATTTTACAGGAGGAAGGTAAAACTTAATATCTCAGCGATATTAATTCTTATTACCGACTGAACTTAACAGCTAGTTCTTTACAACTTTCTTTATTTTAACTAGCTGTTAAGTTCAGTTGGTAATAAGAATTAAAATCGCTGAGATATTAAGTTTTTTCTTCCTCCTGTAAAATCATCAAAAAGCAAATACCCAACGCGGTCTTTACAAGTTGCTCTTACGCGGATTCGCACGCGCAGCGACGATATCTATTTGTCACACACTAGCGCCATTCTGAAATGCCATTATTGGAACCTCTATTTTCTGTAAACAGCTGGACACTTTTCCAACTTTCCCCTCATATGAGATGGCCCTCCTTCTACCATCTTTGCTCCATGGACCCGACTTAGCCTGTTCCAGAAAAGTGTTGCCAAACAGATTTTTAATAATAATAACGCTAACACACTCACACCCCCGCAGTAGGTTGTCACCTGTGTCGCGGGCGGCATGGACACATATAACACATCACAATCACACCCTGCACCCGAGTACAAATATTTATCTGTCACATTAACATCTGCCCCGGTAACAATCGAACCCGGGACCCCTCGCTTTGCAGGCAGGGTCGCTACCAACTAGGCTGCAGGGTCGACATGTTTTTTATAATTTCACTTGTCTCCACATTTATCCGACACACGATTATTTTTGCATTTTTATAATTTAGGTAGCTTTGTTGTGGCAGTTTTATTTATAGGATTTTACTAAGTTAGTGCGCTTTTCATAACACTGTATTGTATACTATTTTTACTCTGTACAGGTGGATTGGAGACAACCAATTAACTTAAGTTTTCTTTAATCTTTAGCAAATAGCAGTTATGATTGTAATGATATATTTACTGAATGACGTCATAGACTTAAATATAAGACGGGCTGTTTCGAACAAAATCTGTGTCACATTTTTCATACTCTGTGATAGCGCTTCGTTTATGGTTTGGTCATGTTCGGTTCAAGATGACCGCTATGAAGTATTTTGCACCAAATATTTTTTTTAAATGTGACTAAAAATATAGTTATTTACTAATTATAACTTAAATAAACTCAAATAAAGTTCAAATGTAAACATTGAAAACATTTTAACTGTGCACAATAAACAATATACGTTATTATGTGTTCTGGAACGGTCGGGGTTTTTCAAAAATGACATCTACTTGTCTCGCTTGCTCGCAGCCGACTAAAATGCGTTGGCACCATCTGGTGTCAACGTAGGTGTCCAAACTTTTGGTACTGAACAGCCTGTCTAGTATAGTATACATATAGGTCTATGAATAACATCCATAAAAATCAACAATACACATTTCAGAATTATTATTACATTCGGATATAACATGCCATTGTTTCCATAAAACATTAATTCCAGAAATTATTATTATCCATCCAAACGATAAAGCCTGTATTCAGTAAATATATCTCAATTTAAAATTAACATTTTGAGTAGTTCCTAAAATTGTTTTATTTATTTATATAAGTTTTAATTAAATTTTGTTTTAAAGAACGCTTCAAAAAATGCACTGAGCTAATTTTAGGATATTTCATTGATTAAATTATCTATGTTTAGATGGTCTTGCCGTTGCTGGACTCAAGAGTCACTTAATGGTTACTTAAATTTCTTCTTAGGGGCCATCCATAAATTACGTCACACGTTAGGGGGGAGGTCCTTGAAGTGTGACATTGTGTGACAAGGGGTGGGAGGGGGTCCTAAATTTTGTGACGTCACATTTAAAAATCGAAAAATTGGTATATATAGCCAAATATTAAAAAAAAAATTAATGGAAATAAAACTTATTTCGGAACTGCTGTTTTAATTTAATAATTTCTAGGGGTAAAATTTCATAATATGTGACGTCACACTAGGGGGGGGAGGTCTTACAAATGTGACCAGCTGTGACGGGAGGGGGAGGGGTCAAAAAGTCATGAAATTAGTGTGACGTAATTTATGGATGGCCACTTAGTACAGAATCACAATACACATTCTGTACTAAGAACCAATTTAAGTTTACTTAAGATTTAACTAACCGCTAAGTGACTTACGTCCCAACTCAGAGTCACTAACGGTTACTTAAATCGCTCCTTAGTACATTATGTATGGTGATTCTGTACTAAGGAGCGATTTAAGTAACCGTTAGTGACTCTGAGTTGGGACGTAAGTGCGGCCGTTAGAATGGAAATCTATATTTTCATACGTAAATACTTATAAGGCATTCATATTAAACTTTTTACTAATTGTAGTATAATCACTTGCCTTATTATAAATAAACACATACTTAACATCACAGAGTCAGTCGTAAAAAAGCCTTCGCTTGGCCGGCAACGCGTCAGTGATGCCTTTGGTGTTGCTGATGTCCATGGGCGACGATAGCCACTTACCATCCGGTGGACCGTCAGTTCCTGTCGGCTATTTCCATAAGTCGATTAAAATGTTTAAGTAAGTATAAGTAATTAATATTGTTATTAGTTTATTTATTTCTCGTATTAATAATATGTGCGTAAAAATTACAATAAAATTGTTGAATTTAAAACGTTATTGACTTGTTTTACTTATTTTGAAATAGCGCCATCTTTGGATGACTTACGGCCGGTCTCAATAATGTACTAACAGATGGAAGACTGTGGATAGGGCTACCATTAGTATGTCTTCTGTCATATTTGTCAATTTTTGCGCAAAAAGTCTTCCATCTGTTAGTACATTATTGAGACCGGCCGTATATGTATAAGACAATGCTGTGAGCTTTTCCTGTAACCTATCTATCATTACCTGTCGTTAAGGGATCATACACTACTTGCTTTCCTGAGATTAGTCCGGACAAACTGACAGACAGACAGACAGAAATAAAAAATTTGCATTTTTAACCCACTTCAAAAAAGGAGGAGGTATTCAATTTGACTGTATTTTTTATGTTTGTTACCTCAGAACTTTCCACTGGGTGAACCGATTTTGATGATTATTTTTTTAATCGAACACTGGTGCTTGTCATGTGGTCCCACTTCTGACGAGTAGTTTTTGAGTTATTTTGAAGTCAGTTATTTTTTTCTTGGTAAAATTCAGATTATAGTATCGTATAAATAACATAAGAATTTAAGAAAACAGATATTTTAAAAACACAGACACGATAACTTTATTTCTATTTAAATTATTTAAATACTATTTTAATGTACTTAAAACAAAAGCTTTTTATCCATATTTTTACTATGATACGGGTACTCACGATATATATTCTATACGCCGATATTTCGACCCAGTTGCATGGATCATAGTCACGGCTAGACTCCTAGAGGTATAGAATATATATCGTGAGTACCCGTATCATAGTAAAAATGTGTTCAGTCCACGATGAGTTAAGTTTAAAATCATGTTTTTATCCATAGTAAAGGATAGATAGGTTATAACAACCGAACGTTACGGACCAATAAATGTTAGTTAAATGTATTTGAAGTATTTGACTATTGATAATAATATTTTAACATTGTTAATTCATTGTCATTGTGTTAACTATTGAAATAGTCCGATCATACTGATTGCATGTAATGAGAATTTGATTATTATAACCAATAACATGAAATAAATGATAATGCCTCTCTTAAAATGCACTTTTATTTTTATTACCTTTGTTTTTTTATACTGAATCAAATAATATAATTTATCATCACATTAATTTTACCTACCTGATAAATAATAAATTAATAAATCTAAAGTTTTTATAAATACATTTTATTTTAAGTTCACGAATTTTTAACTACTTTTTCCATCGAATGTTAAAAATGAAAGACAGTGGTATTAAATGGCAGTATATTTTGTTATTTACACATTATATATTACAACTATATATATTTTACACAGAGTGAGGAGGGTTATATTATGCGCCGTATTCACGGCTACTGAGTATAGTGACAAGTAATACTATTGCAGACCATTATTAACTTATTATAATAATTTCCCAGTTGATGTTTTTGAAATACAATTAACATAAAAATTTGATTGTTAATATGTAAACGCACCTTAAATCTACTGCAATATCATGATAATAAAATAATTGTTTAAAAAACTATAAGTTCTTTCTATGCATCAACTCCAGACATTTCAGCGGCTCAGCACAAAAACATTTTAAAAGTATTCATTTTATTTATATTATAGTTAATTTATTAAGGACGAGTAACCGCCCTCGCTTTGCTTCGGTTTTCTTATTTTTTTACACCTTGGGTTACATCGTTGGAGTTTTATTAAGGATCCCTAATTTAAAAAAAATATAATATAGCCTATGTTACTCGGGGATAGTGTAGCTTCCCAACAGTGAAAGAATTTTTCAAATCGGTTCAGTAGTTTCGGAGCCTATTCAATGCAAACAAACAATCAAATCTTTCCTCTTTATATATTAGTATAGATTATGTATACATTTTTAATCGACTTCAAAAAAGGACTCTTCCTTTTTTGATACCTGATTTAATACCTCCATATTCAATTCGGCTGTATTTTTTATTATTTTTTTTATGTTTGTTACCTCACAACTTTCGACTGGGTGAACCGATTTTGATGATTCTTTTTTTAATCGAAAGCTGATGCTTGTCATGTGGTCCCACTAAAATTTAAGCGAGATCTGACAAGTAGTTTTTGAGTTATCCCTAATTTTGAAGTAGGTTGTTTTTTGTTAAGAATTATTCATTGAAATATCTCTAATTCGCTTGAACACGGCGCACAGGAACGTCTCTACAACATTTTCGCAAGTAAATAGAAATCAAAAACTTGACTCTTAATTATTTTCAAAGTTCTCTCTAAATTATCACAAATGGATATCTAATGTATAAAATTCTCGTGTCACGGTGTTAGAAGTTGAACTCCTCCGAAACGGCTCGACCGATTTTCGTGAATCTTTGCGTGCATATCGGCTAGGGTTGAGAATCGGACATCTATTTTTCATCCCCCTACCCCTAAAAAATTTTTGGCAGAACAACGTTTGCCCGGTCAGCTAGTAATTATTATATTATATCTTTTTTTGAATATATTTTTACGGTCAATTCCTATCCCTTACAAGTTACTATCGATAGCAGAATAAATAGTGTAGAATGCGTTTCAAGTAAGTCTGCACTTCGCTATAAATTGGTAGAATTGAAATAAGTTTTTAAAATTAAAAAAACATAACTAATTATAGAGAGAATAACAATTTAATTAAAACATTGCATTTTATACAACATTTTTAATTTGGAAAATCCTATCTCAATGCTACCAACATAATATCGAAATGCAGACTTACTTGAAACGGACTATAGCCGTAGATGGTTTTGAATTAAAATACGAATAAAAATCGTTGCAAAGAAACGTCGTGAAGAAATTACGAGTGAAATCCTTTCTATATCGAAGCTAATTCCATCTAAATATAACTTAAGGTTAAATGATTCTCTGTATCACTTACAAATGCTCGTATATTTTTTATGGAAACAGCCGTCAAACGAGCTGACGATCCACCTGATGGTAAGTGGCTATCTTCGCCCATAAACATCAGCAACACCAAAGGCATCACTGATGCGTTGCCGGACAAGAGAAAAGAAAAAGAAAGAAAGAACTGGCTCTCAAGTCCCCAGCCGGAACACGACGAGTCGTATATTTCTCTCCTGTTTTTCGCTGCCAATCATTACTCTTATAATAATATTAACCATAATAATTATAACTATACACTGATCTTACTTTACTTCTATTTGTCTTCACACCTTTAAACTTATTGTTATACGAGTAATCGCCCTCGTTTGCTTCGGTTTCCTTATTTTTTACACCTTGGGTTACATTATTGGAGTTTTATTAAGGATCCCTAATTTTTTGAAAATATAATATAGCCTATGTTACTCGGGGATAGTGTAGCTTCACAACAGTGAAAGAATTTTTCAAATCGGTTCAGTAGTTTCGGAGCCTATTCAATGCAAACAAAAAATCAAATCTTTCCTCTTTATATATTAGTATAGAAGTATAGATTACACTTAGTTTAAAATAATTTACGTTCTATCCGCCTTTAATACAATTTCTTTAGTATTATGTACAACAAATGCTTAATTTTAGTATTTAATACCAATATTAAAATTAATTAACGAATCATGGTCATATAAACTTATTCAGTTAATTTGTTACATATAAAATTGAAATTAGTGTCCGCTACACAAGTTTATAACTAAATGTCTATCCCACTATTTATAAAATTAAAATGTCCGCTATATTTTATTTTAATTTATTAACCCCCGACGAAAAGAGGGATGTTAAAAGTTTGACGCGTCTCTATCTATATGTCTGTGTATCTGTATGTCTGTGTATCTGTATGTCTGTGTATCTGTATGTCTGTGTATCTGTATGTCTGTGTATCTGTATGTCTATGTATCTGTATGTCTGTCTGTGGCATCGTAGCTCCCAAACGGATGAACCGATTTTGATCTAGTTTTTTTGTATAAAAGGTGACTTAATCGAGTGTTCTTAGCTATGTTTAGTGTAAATAAAACTGTCGGGGGTATTTTAAATTTTAATTTAGGATTATTAAACTTTAACATATAAAATTACAATATCTGTCCGCTATAAAACGTGTAGCCCACCGCTGCCATCAATGTCTGGGGCGGGCGCCGCGCAGGTGTCGCAGTGCGCAGCGCGCGGCTGTGCCCTTAGCGATGCGGTAGTTGCGGCCGATGCCCTTGAACGCGCCGCGCCCGAACACCTCCACGCACACGCGGACGCGGCGGCCGTCCGCCAGGCGCTCTGGTTTGCTGTGACGACAAGAAAATCACTGATTACAAAGATATAATTATAGTCTTTAAAAATAACTATGTTTTAAAATTTAATAAACTAAGACCTAAGGACCATCTCGATCATATTAGGTTTCAACCAAAAAAAACCGCATCATATTCGGTCCATTAGGAGGAGGGGGGGAGGGGGTCCTAAATTTCGTGACGTCACATTTCAAAATCGAATAATTGGTATGTAAAGGTGAATATTAAAAAACAATTAATGGAAATAAAACTTATTTCGGAACTGCTATTTTAATTTAATAATTTCTATACCTGTTACCTCAGAACTTTCGACTGAATGAACCGATTTTGATGATTATTTTTAATCGAAAGCTGGTGCTAGTCATGTGGTCCCACTTTTTGAGCGAGATCTGACGAGCAGTTTTTGAGTTATTTTGAGATCAGTTATTTTTTGTCAATAATTATGTTATTATTATTTTCAGCGTCCAACAGCGCGGGTAGCGTGGCCGAGCGGTCTAAGGCGCTGGTTTAAGGCACCAGTCTCTTCGGAGGCGTGGGTTCGAATCCCACCGCTGCCATATAACATTTTTATTACTTTGTTTTATTCAGTTATTGTTTGACATATTTTAATTTTAGTATTTGTTGCATAAAATACGAATATTGATAAGAAATTATTATTTGTAATGGCCCAAGTATAGTTTGTTACTCTATTACAAATCAACTAACATAATATTATGTTTTCAAAAGTCTATCTATGTATGTATGTATGACGCACCCGAACTTGGCGGTGTCGGGCTCCGCCTCCAGCAGCTCGCGCACGGGCGACTTGGGCGCGATGGCGCTGAAGGCGTCCAGCTCGGCGCCCATCAGCCGCCCGTACGACGCCCACACCGCGCCCAGGGACATGCCTGCACATATACATACATATACAGTTACAGTATCACCAACTTATCTGTCAAGTGGCGAAAATTGGAACTAATGCCGCCCCATTCATAACTTCTTTGTGTTCATTCATCTGTCAGTTACTACGTCTCGAATTGCGTCCAATGATTGGTCCAATGCGTCCGACAGCGCCCTCCGTCAATAGGGATGTTGACTAATTTTAGGATTCAATTTGATTTTATAGCTAGAACCTTAAGATTCATGAAAAAAATATTATAAAAATAATAATCTTCAATTTAAAGACAAAAATTGATAAATAAAAATCATTTTCAAATTCCCCGCCAAAAACGTCACGTGACATCACTAGCCGATATTCAATACTATCCGTCGACTGAAGTTAGTTGCACTTGCATATAAAATACGAACAATGACGTCATAAGCTCAAAATGGCGTTTGAGCTCACGTGACAACGGGTACTATTTTTAACATTTTAAAATAATTATATTTAATTTATTGTGATTGATAACGACAAAAGAATAATATTTTAGGTGTTTAAATGTTTTCCTTAATACTTTAAACATATTTTTTCTTAATTTACTGATAGTGTCAACATCCCTATTCACAGATAAGTTGGAGGCACTGTAGTAGTACATAGACAATAGAAGGATGATGGACAGACAATTGACAGTTTACTGCAATCGTATACAAGCTGTAGTTCGTTTCAGCGAATAGTACCTATGGCGTTATGTTGGCTCCCCTGTCTGTCAAAGTCATTGGCACGAAAAGACGCTCCCGTAGATTTCGTTTGTTTTCATTTGATTTTCGACTGAAATCATGCCCAAAACTTTGAAAAGTGGTGAAAGAATGATGGTGTTAAAGGTGAAAAAATTTTGTGAACGTGAAAAACGTAATAATGCCCCATTAATTCCTTTAAGATGTGTTCAGGCTCGTGTCGCTGCCATTACAGGTTAGTCAAATAGGGTTACCAGTAACTGTAGCAGATAATAATTTCCACACTTGAATTGCCGTTTTTTTAAAACGGTAGTTATTTGTAAGACCTAAGCAAGCATGTGTGACTGTGACTATTATTGGTTTATGTATGACTTTGACAATAGACAAATAAACCGAAATATTTGTTTTAGGTGTATCCGAAAAAACCGTGTCTAAAATCACCAAAGAAGGTGAGGTCGCAGCCAGCACGTCGACTAAGGTCACAACACCACGCAAAAGCGGTCCTCGGCCTAAAAGAATCGAACTGGATGACTTCGAACGGTGTGCTATAAGGCATAAAATACATGAATTTTATTCCGTAAAAAAGGAATTGCCTACTCTAACAAAGTTATTGCATGAAATGCGAAGCGAGATAGATTTCAAAGGAAGTCGTACCACTTTGTGGAGAATAATGAAAGATATGGGGTTTTATTTTAAAAAATGTAGATCCAAAAGGAAAGTCCTAATGGAGAGATACGATATTGTCGCCTGGCGTTATCGATACCTGGAAGAATTGCGAAATAATCGTCTCGGATACCAGCGCCCAGTTGTATATTTGGACGAGACATACATACACGCAACATATTGCGCCGGAAAATGTTGGCAAAGCGAACAAGAAGAAGGTGTATTATCATCAGACTCCAAAGGGCCACGTTGGATTATCGTCCACGCGGGTGGTGCAATGGGTTTCATACCCAATGCTCAACTGATCTTCAGATCTCAGTCACAAGCGGCCGATTATCACGATGATATGAATAAAACTAATTTTAATAAGTGGCTTAATGAAAAGCTTATACCGAATCTGCCTCCCCAATCAATTGTGGTGATGGATAACGCCTCATACCACACAGTACAGCTTAACAAAGCACCAACAATTTCAAGCAGAAAGGCAGAAATGCAAAACTGGATAACAAGTAATGGTCTTTCTTATTTGCCATCTATGGTAAAAGCCCAGCTATTTCAAATAATAAAGGAGCACAAACAGCCGCCCGTATATGAAGCCGATATAATGTTGGAAGCGCATGGGCATAAAGTGGTAAGGCTTCCACCTTACCACTGCGATTTAAACCCCATAGAGCTGATATGGAGTGTCTTAAAAAGACGACTTGCTGAAAAAAACGTAGGTCAAGAAGCAAATAAAATAGTCCAAATCACAGAAGAAGCCTTTGCAACGATCACCGAAGAAGAATGGAGAAAAGAATGTGAGCACGTGAAAAAAGTGGAAGAAAAATATTACGCCGATGGCCCAGTTATTGATAGCGAGATGGACAGGTTCATAATTGAAGTGGGAGACGATAGCGACACTTCTGATGACGAGGATGATATGGAAGATGAAGATGACGACGATCTCTCGGGTATAAGTCCGTTGGATGAGCATTTTTTGTCTGATCATAATCATCATAATTATAATAAAAAATGTTAAATAATTTATGCTTTTTATTACTGTCCTGACTTTTAAAATGATAATCGAATATTTTGTAATGAAACAACTTTTACGGATTTTATCGCGATGGTAAAGTGGGGGCGTAAAAGTTGTTTCATTATAATGAGTGAAATTTGCGTAAACACAAGTAAACAAATATTGATTAATTTGTAAATATATAAGAATCTAACTAAAAACCCCACCCTTACTTTGAGGTAGGTTATTATAGGTATGTGACAACACTGGAAAACATCGCTGCCAACATAACGCCATAGGTACTATTCGTTGAAACGAACTATATCGAGCAACGCACGCGATAAGAGTAAGGGACCATTAAAGACCGTTCATTAATTACTTGGGGGCGTCGAGGGGGGGAGGGGGGGTTCTCAAAATCTCTACACGTCCTTATCTTGTACGGGAGAGGAGGTAAACCGTAAAGCCATTCTTACGTAACATTTCACAAGTCAAAATATTAATAACTAGCTGACCCGGCAGACGTTCTGCAACATGCATTTTTTTTAATAAAAATAGCCTGTGTTACTTCTTGTTACATCAGCTATCGGCCAGTGAAAGTTCCGTCAAAATCTGTGCAGCCATTTCAGAGAGGAGCCGGAACAAACAGACAGACAAAAATTGTAAAAAATGTTGTTTTGGTATATGTACCGTGTATATATCCAAATGTACTTAGTAAAAAGCGGTTATTTTAATATTACAGACAGACACTCCAATTTTATTTATTTGTATAGACTGTTCAGATAAAGACTAAAATTCGTTGATTTCGGCTAAATTATATTAATGCAATTATCTTTACATAAAACCAGGTAAAATACGTAACAAGGGGGAGGGGAAGAGGTAAACAACCCCCCGACAGACCCCCCCCCCAGTCCCCCCCTAACATAAGCCTAGATGTATACATAGACTAAAATTCGTTGATTTCGGCTAAATTATATTAATGCAATTATTTTTATTTAAAACCAGGTAGTCTTACGTAACAAGGGGGAGGGGACCCCCAGCCCCTCCCTTACGTTACAAATGAACGGCCCCTAACATAAGCCGCAGTATTACCGGAGTCGAGGAAGATGGCGCCGGCCACCGACTCGAACAGGTCTCCCAGCGCCTTGGGGACCTCCACATCCTCAGCTTGCTCCATCTCGTCCTCTTGGATGAGGTAGTGCTGCAACAATACCACATAGAGATACTGGGAGAGACACCATGGATATGTTACTCTATCTGGATCACAGACTTTGTAGAGGTAC
Source organism: Thymelicus acteon (assembly GCA_951805285.1). Classification (NCBI taxonomy): domain Eukaryota; kingdom Metazoa; phylum Arthropoda; class Insecta; order Lepidoptera; family Hesperiidae; genus Thymelicus; species Thymelicus acteon. Next base: position 1,576,910 of record OX638238.1, read on the forward strand.
CCGAGGTCCGATGATGTCATATCGGAATGACCATTCGACCAATCACAGGCCGGATTGAGGTTGTCCTTCAGAATTGTAGGGTGTCCACACTTAAGCCCAATACATATGTGACGGGTTTTTTCCCGTACGGGACGGGACGTGAAGTTTTGGAAACATCGTTTCGTAGAAAGTGTATCATCAACATCGAAATAATTAAAGTATTCATGGTAAAATTTAAACACCTTAATATTATTCTTTTATAAAAATCAATCACAATAAATTAAATATAATTAATTTAAATGTTAAAAATAGTACTCACTGTCACGTGACCTCAAACGCCATTTTGAGCTAATGACGTCATTGTTCATATTTAAAAGCAAATTCAAGGAACGTCAATAGACCGCTAGTACTGAATATCGGTTAGTGACACAGACCTGCATACCTAGAGTAGATGAAGTATGTACCTCGAATTGTATGAAAACCAAGCGTGTCACTTTTTTTGACACAATGTTATGTCACAAGAAAATTTGAGTGATTGATATACCTCATCTTAGCAATACCAATACGAAACCGATTTCTTAACGATTCTCGATATCGATAATCGATTATAATCAGTCTGGTTGATTGTTATTGTATACGTATAGGTTAAAGTGCTGAATAAAACCAAATAAATAATTTTGTTTTGTTAATGTTTTGTTATTAAACATATATCATTCTTACTCATCAAACTTACCCCAAGTTTGATTTAACTTGATTATTTATTTATTATAAACACAAATTATAAAATTTATTAAATTTTTATTTTTTTAATATTATTTTATTAATATTAAAATTATAAATACGTTTCAAAAATATAAATAAATAGATCACTATCATATTATATTCTTTACTTATAAATTTTACGTAAAATAAACAAAAGAGAATTAAATCAAAATATAATCATTTATTTATTGAAATCAAAACCTTTATAATTTAATAATCAAAATAACAAAAATGTACCACCATTAATTTAGAAAGTAATAGGAATGTTGAATAATTTTATGATCCAGTTTTGTTTTATATTCTATAATTTTACAAAGAGGAAAGTTTCGATTTATTGTTTTTTTTTTAATGGATAAACTGAAAAACTACTGGACTGATTTCAAAAATTCTTTCGATTGATGAAAAACAACTGGTCAAGAGCTTGTAAGGCCATGCGCAATGTAGGGTTCCATAGTTGATTGATTTTACTCGTTAACCTGTAGCCGTGATAGTTTTCCTTGAAAATTCACTGTTTATCCTATTATTGTGAATTTTTTGTCGAACTCCACCTTTTTAGAGCTGGAAGGGAGACGGAAACTTGACTCTAACCAAAATTATCACTTTTTTTAGGTTTTTTTTTAGAAAATTAGCATTTTATAATTTTAGCTTGTTTTTCTTATTAAACTTATTAGTTAAAATGAAATTATTTCACTTATTAGTGAAATTGTTATATTCTTATGACAATAATGTTCTTTAAACCGAACCCATAATATTTTTATAATATCTTTACAACGATACCCTACACTATTGGGTAGGCGAGAAAAAAATCCATCCCCACTTGAACTGTGATAAATAAATATTTTTAATATTTTATTCTACGACTTTGTAGTTTTAATAAATATCCATGCCAAATTACACTCACTAAGTTGCAAATGGACGGACGGACGGACGGACGGGCGAACAGACATGACGAAACTATAAAAAAAATACAGTTAGTTACCTTTGAAATAAAATTTGTGTTACAACATATATATATCTATGAGAATATATTTATCCGACGATTCTCAAAATCGATTAAAATCGAGACAAGACTGGATAAATGAAAAACACTATATACTATATTTGAGCGAAAAACTACAATATTGACAGTACCACGAAGTAAAGCGTTACTTAGCAACGGTTGATAGTAACGATTGTTGTATTTTCATTGCGTGTTCCAACAAAGAAGCCCTACAATTTTGAAACCAGAATGGGCAATGTATAGTATAGTATGTAGTAAATATACTCAGTAAGTGCTCGTCATTGTAAAACGTGGTAAAAGCACAATAAACATTAAATTAAATCATTTTAAATAGATAGGAACACAATTTTATAACGAAATTAATTAGCGATGAAAGAAAATGTTTTCTTTATCTTTCCTAACTATATTTGTAGATTTTCTACAGTTCATAACATTAAAATCAGGCATTTTTCGTTATTTCAGTTGACATCTGTTGCCAATAGCAATGAAAGGCCGACTAAATGACACGGCGCCTAATTAGGATTTCAAATCCTAGTTGTCCCACGTGAAATGTATGAACTTACCGCATCTACTCTAGGTATACAGGTCTGTGGTTAGTGACGTCACGTGACGTTTTTGGTGGGAAATTTGATATTGATTATTATTAATCAATTTTTGTTTTTAAATTGAATTCCCTATTCCTGACAAAAGAACACGCTTCAAACGTACGTATATTAACCTGTTAACCGGGGAGTTCCCTTTTTAATTACGTACTTTGTAACGGGCGCGAGCTCTTTCACTAGGACGTGTCAATACGTTCATATTATTTTTTTATTTTTTATTTATGCTTAAAATAAATGAAAAGACTATGAAATATATATGTTTTCGTTACAAACTAATAGAAAACAATAGGTACTAACAAAAATATGGAAATATCGAATTAAGAAATTACTGTACGTTCCACCACGTACCACGTTTCGAGGACGTATTCATACGTCCTACCCGTACACGCTATTGTTTACGTTTGACGTGTTTATACGTCCCGCTCGGTTAACAGGTTAATTTAGGTATCCAAAGCAAAGCCAGAGTGAGTTACTAGTGTAGTGTAGTGTATGTAGAAAGTGGCATACCTCTTCACTAATAGAGTGTCCATTCTCTTCTTGTATCTTCACATATTTAGTTAGAACCTCGTTCAGGCCGGGCGACATGTGACGGAAATATCTGGAAACAATCATAATATATTGTTTGTTAAATGTTACATGGAATAACCTTCCTTAATTCTTTGTCAGAATTAGTTCGCGCATCATTTTACGCTTCAAAATCGACGAAAAATAAGCCAAAAAGGGTAAACTAGTTTTCATTAAAATGTATCAACGTTTTTTGTATACAGCGCCATCTATTATCAAACTCCTGTAACTAACACAATCGCCATATCATATGAAAATGTGATACATCACTGAAAATCAAATAAAACCATTGTAAATGTTATAATTTATTATTATGCTAATAATAATATTCGCGCAGGTCAGCCGGTCAATAATTAACGAACGTTCAAAAGAGACAGAGTGACGTCTTTGTTCACAAGATGTACTCAAAATGTACACGAATGTACACAAAATGCCCTCACAATGGCATGTTATGTAGTCTATCGCCTTTAGCGCTCATATTCGCAAAATCGCATTGCTTCAAATGAGTTCTTTCTTTTTTAACCAACTTCAAAAAAAGGAGAAGGTTCCCAATTCGGCTGTAATCTTTTTGTGTTACCTCATAAAGTTTTTACTGGGTGCACCGATTTTGATGATTCTTTTTATATTCGAAAGCTGGTGCTTGTCCCATTTAAATCTGAACGAGATCTGACGAGTGGTGAGTTATCCCTAATTTTAAAGTCGGTATTTTTTTTTTAAGAATTACAAATATTTTCGCTTTCTCATTGCCGGCAATGCATCAGTGATGCCTTCCGTGTTGTTGTCCATGGGTGACAACAGCCACTTACCATCTGGTGGATCGTCAGCTCGTTTTACGGCTATTTCCATTAAAAAAAAAAAACAAAAAAAAAAAACAAAAAAGACACTGATACCAAAAGAATCGCAAAGTACCATCAACTTTAAATACTCAAGTTAACATTAAGAACTATATCTGTCGCAAAATCGCACTCATACAAACGCTGAACATACTTTCAAAGCCTTTAACGTGAGCATAGACTGCAATATCTTTATTTATTTATTTACTTCATTATTTGTGCCAACAACGTGTACACAAACTAGGTACATATAATGCAATCACAATAATAGATAAATAAATAAACGCTAACACACTCATACCCCCGCAGTAGGTTATCACCTGTGTCGCGGGCGGCATGGACACATATAACACATCACAATCACACCCTGCACCCGAGTACTAATATCTATCTGTCACATAAATATCTGCCCCGGTAACAATCGAACCCGGGACCCCTCGCTTCGCAGGCAGGGTCGCTACCAACTAAGCTAGAGACGTCAAATATAAATTAATATAAGCACCTCAATTATTAGCGCCAAATGTACATGATACATCTAAATTAAGTGGGACATGCACAGTACAAAATTACCATAAAATTTCTTCCAATAAAATCTTTCAAAAATATAAAATCGCAAAATCGCAGTCGAAAAATCGCAAAAACGCAGTCGCAAAGTCGCAAAACCGCAGCACATACTTGTGAAAGCCGTGCCGCGCGGCGAGCGTCGCGAAGATGGTGTTGTTGACGAGCGCCGAGCGCAGGTCGGTGAGCGCGCCGGGCGAGTGGCGCCGCGCGTCCTCGTACAGGTGCCGCGTTATCAGGTAGTCTGGAAATGTGAGAAACACTGGGCTATACGTGTAGAATGTACATGTATACAGGGTGTTCTATAAGTAGTATGACAGAGGGAAGATAGCTTGCGAGTTGACTAACCAGATGTAAAAAATCACCTCGTAAAAGTGTCACCGTTTTCGAGATTTTGATCTTTGTTTAACATTTCTGAGGCTCCTTTTACTTTACTTTTTATTGCTAAGTCCACACCTGTGTAGATATTTTTTTTGTCAAGTACCAACAGTGACACTTTTACTAAAAGGTAATTTTTTAAACTCAAATTCAATTTATTTGTTTCGACATAGTTACAAAATTCTAAAAAATAACCTACATCAAAATTAACAAAACTACGTCAAATCTCGCTCAGATTTAAGTGGGACCACATGACAAGCAGCTGCTTTCGATTAAAAAAAGAATCATCAAAATCAGCTGTGAGTAGGAAAAAAATTATCGTGGGAGTTTCTTGCCGCTTCTTCTCCCGGGACCACTCACGGTAGGGATTTGTTGAAGCGATGGCGTTGAGTGACGTTCCAAAAGTGTTTGTAATAAACCTACTTCGAATAAAACTTATTTCATTTCATTTCATTAATTTCATTTCATTTTATTAATTTCATTTCATTTCATTTCATTTCAGTTGACCCAGTCCAAAGTTCTGAGGTAACAAACAAAAAATACAGTCGAATTGAGAACCTCCTCTTTTTTTAGAAGTCGGTTAAAAATTACCTTACTAACGCCCCAACTCAGTCACTAACGGTTACTTTAATCGTTCCTTAGTAAAGAATCACCATACAAATTCTGTACTAAGGAGCGATTTAAGTAATGGTTAGTGACTCTGAGTTGGGGCGTAAGTGTCACCGTTTTCGAGATTTTGACCTTTTTCGAAAGGCTTCTTTACTTTACTCTTTATTGCTAAGTCCACAAATGCATAGATATTTTGTTTTTAACCAACTTCAAAAAAGGAGAAGGCATTCAATTCGACTCTATTTTTTTTATGTTTGTTACCTCAGAACTTTCGAATGGCTGAACCGATTTTAATGATTCTTTTTTTAATCGAAAGCATTAAACAACTGATCAGATGGGTGAAGGTGGCTTCTAATTCGGATCTTCTGCCAAGACTATAGAGCGTACTTACTAATATAACTCACTAACCTAATATAGCGTCTCCCAGAAACTCCAGCCGCTGATAGCAATCAGTCAGCCTGTTCTGGTGGTGCGACGCGTGCGTCAGCGCCTGCAGCAGCAGCGAGCGGTCCTTGAACCGGTACTGCAGGGTGCGCTCCAGCGCTTCGTAGCCTGCGGGGCACGGATACGTTAGGTGGCGTGGGTGGGTGTGGAGTGGTGGTCCAAGGGAACAGGAAACCACTTTCTACAATGATTTTTTGAAGTTATACTTCTTTAAGCGTGTTATGAAATAAATGGAAAAAATTATAAGTGAAATTTTGAGATTTGTGACACAAAAGGTGACGAAAAACGTCGATTTTTTAACGCGCGTTTTGAAAAATGGTTAATATTATATTTATTATATTGTTTTTTTATATTGTTTTTTGAATATTGTTTTTTTTATTTTTTTCTGGAATGATTTTTTATTAATATTATTTTTTTTTTATTTTTTTTTTTGATGCCAAAGAAGTATAACTTCTCAAGCGCGTACATAAGTACACGTTTATGTTTTTTAATACCAATATACTTATTGTATCTTAACTGGATAAAGTATAAAATGCAGAATTGAGTAATTTACGTCGAGTTACTTTTTCATATTATAAAAAGATTTATATATTGATACAAATTTTAACTCACTATTTTTACCCTTTCCCTATGTCAAAGCAAGCAAACTGGAATTTGGCTTCATAATTAAAAATAACTTAACATGTTTATCCATATCAAACTCCTAGGGAGGTAAAATACGGGATAAAGGTTTATTTGTGAATTTATAGTTCACATATAATTCATATATGAAATTATTTTATATATAATTTCAAAATTATATAAGTATTTTGATTGGCAAATATTGTAAGAGCTCTGTTTAAGATATAAAAATAAAACCTAAGTATAAATAATCTGTAACACAGCAATACAGTCCACTCACCAGAGAGCATCCTCTCCAACTCCCCCTCCGGGTCCTCCACGTACCGCAGCAAGGGGGAGGGCGGCGCCCGCAGCTCGCCGTACACCGTCTGGAATACCGTACGCTTTACCTGTTAGTGCACTGCAGGGAACGGATCGGTGGGATGGCCGGATGTACCATGCAACTGCTTCGTGGGATATATGAGTTATAATTAGTCTAGTAAAATATTAGGAAAATTACTATCTCCTCCCAAACCCAGAGTGATAAGTGGCGATTTTCAGTGTATATAAATTCAATTTTTTTATTCATATATATCACTGATACACTCAGTACATATATTCAGAGATATGAAGAAAGAAAGATTTCATTCTACCCTTTTCCTACTAACTTGATGCCAATCGAAAAATTAGTGAAAAAAAAATAGGTCTCACTGATACATTTATGCACGTCAATTTCTAGGTTCTACCACAAACCACAACACCATACGAAGACCAGGGTATAATGGGTCAGAGCATTAGGATAGATAAAAAAAGATTCCATCCTACCCTCCCTCACAAAAACAACAAAGTACAGCGCCACCTCTTATCTGACCCCCGAACCTCCCCCCACTAACCTGATACCAGTTCCCCTGCTCATCCCTCCACGGCCTCAGCGACCCCACCGGCCGCCCCGGCCAGCTCCAGTCACAATCTCCACTCTCCTCGCTGTCTTCAGGACCCTGATCATCATCAGACTGGTCTTCCGAGTCCGAGGTGCAAGGGGATGAGGAGGCGTAGGACTGCTTCGGTGAGGGGGGCGATGGCGGCTTCTGTTGAACAGATATACATAGATGTTTAAATATGACAGCAGTTGTATGTAAAAATAATAACAAAAAGCTCACACGCAAATACGCGTACGCACACGCAACGAAAGGTTCTCACATGCATTTTTTTTTAAATTAAAAATAATTGATTTCACTAAAGATTTAATCGCATACATATTTAATCTACCTCCATACAGTTCTCCTGGCCGAAGTTTAAGGAGTAAAATCAAACTTTCTTCGATACGTTATGCGTTACGTTTGTAATTCGTAACACAGAATCTAGATGGCGTTGTTACTGATCAGTTACTGACTAGATTCTGATTTGACAATCGCAAACTAGATGGCGTTGTAATAATCTTGTTACCGATTTGACGATTGCAAACTAGATGACGTTAAACTCTTGTCGTGCGTCGCAGCACACACAATTTCTTTCTTTCTTTCTTACTCTGCAGCAGGCTTTCTTAATAGCAGCGATAGCCTAGCGGTTAGAACGTTGGAAACCCGAACGCAGGGACCCAAGTTCTAATCCTGGCGCGCACCTCTAATTTTTAAATATTATGTGCGTAATATAAGTTAATTATCACTTGCTTCGGTGAAGGAAAACATCGTGAGGAAACTTGCACACCGGAGAGTTCTCCATGAAGTTCTCAAAGATGTGTGAAGTCTACCAATCCGCACTTGGCCAGCGTGATAGACTATGGCCTGTACCCCATATTGTGAGAGGAGACCTCGAGCCCAGCAGTGGGACGATTACGGGTTGTTGCTTTTGCTTTGCTTTTCTTACTCTGTGGTCCAGATCGGTCGGTGCTCGCACACACGGGTGGTCGGGCGGCAGCGGCAGGGTATGTCGCGGCAGCACGCTGATCCCCAGCCAGGACATGAAGAGCAGCGCGCCGCGGGGACCCATCTCCAGGAGGTACGCGCCGATGAGGGCTTCCACGCAGTCTGCTATTGATTTATCTGGGGGTAAAGGTTGAGACAGTCAGCAAAATAATTAAATAATAATAAATAAATAAGCCTTTTTATTTCTCATTTCCATAAAATAGGTAACATAACATAATTATTAATTCAGTAAATTCAGTCTTTTACATTAATTCCAATAAAAAAATTAAAACAATTAAAAAAAATAGTCATTAATATCATCTATACAAAATTAAATTTAAATTAATAAATTTCATGTAAATTAAAAATAAAACTAACGAAATTATTTAAGTACTTTAAATAAAAAATTAAATTAAAAAATTAGTCAAAGGATTGTGTGACAGATGATATGAAAGATAAGAGAGTTAGTGTAAAGATGACGGCTGATAGGGAAGTGTGGAAGAGGAAAACATATTGCGCCGACCCCAAATAAAATTGGGAAATGGGCAGGATGATGATGATGATGAGTCAAAGGCCTTTACCCTACAGCAAAATAATTACGTATATTTAATGCTGGTTTAAATGGCTGATGAAATTAAATAAATTAATTTAATACTCTTTAAAATAAAATACAGTTACCGAAACGATGATTATAATCAGAATTTTACCAAGAATAAAATAACCGAATTCAAAATAACTCAAAAACTACTCGTCAGATCTCGCTCAAATTTAAGTAAGACCACGTGACAAACACCAACTTTCGATTAACGTCCGTTTTTTTTTACGTCCGTATTCGGCACCTAATAAATTAAAGTGGCATGTCACCACAATCTCATCAGGTCATCCACAACCAACCCTCCCTCACCTGGTATGCTGTGCTGTGTGATCAGGTTGTACGGTATGAAGCAGCCCGTGTTGTCGGTCGCCGCCTCCTTGTGCATCTGCATCTCTTGCTCCCCCTGTAGATCCCAAGAGGAGTTAGATAAAATACCTGTTAAAAACTAAATTTTCCCAAAAACGTAAGGAACTTCCTACGTGGTCGGGGTAGCCTGGGACCCTGCTCATACTTTTTTGTTTCATCTTTCTCTTATTCTCCCGACCGTTCTCTCTTTCTATCCTAAACTCTCTCTCAACATCTCACTTTCTCTCCCAGTTCTCTTTCTACCCTCCCCAATATATATTTTTATCTCTCAACGTCTCTTTTTTCTCCCAATCTCTCCCTTTCTCTCCCCGGCCTCTCCCACTGTACTATACTCACAGTAGCCGGATGGTGTGTCGGCGGCGGGCGGTGGCAGGGCGGCAACCAGTTGTCGTGCGGCTCGAACTTGGAAGCGATCATGCGCGCGCCGAGACGCTTGTTGCGACCCAGACGGTACAGGTTCAGGTTTGATACCTGGGCGGGATGTGATGACATTAAATGTGTAGGAGAATCAATGACGGGGAATTCAAAACTGTCGTTTAAAATGTATGTTTTAAAGAAAAATCCAGAGAAATGCATTTTAAATTCTGCATATTACTAACAATAAAGCCTAATAATAATAGCCTTTATTCATCCAAAAATACAAATTGAATTTGATTTGAATTTAAATAGAATAAATTACAATAAACTATTAACTATTAATATAGTCAGATTTGGTCGCCTCTTACGACACCCATTCGGCGTGAAATTTAGGCTAGAATACGCCTGAACATACTATAGAAGAATATTATTCTGCATATACCTAACATTTTTTTTAAGTAATTCAATAAAATGAAAATTCCAACAGGTACATTAATCTCACTTCTCGTCTCACCCACCCACCTGCTTACTCCTCATATGCGACAACTTCCCCTCGTGCACGGCGGGATGCGCGCAGTACAGATACGCTGTTATTGCAAACTTGAGGAAACTGTCTCCTATCGTCTCCAGACGCTCCAGGTTGATGCCATCGTTCGCGTTCGACATTGTTAGCGCCTGCGGGGGTGGAGATAGGTGAGGAGAGAATAGGAGAACCGGGGAGACATTGGGAGAAAAGGATAGAAAAACATAGAAAGAGAGATGGGTAAAGATGAGAGAAAAGGAGAGGAACGGAGAAACGGGGAGACATGAGGATAAAAGAGGAGAGGTGCGGCGGAGATACGGCGAAAAGAGGAGAAAAGGGGAAGGGGAGGAACAAGAATCTTGTTTAAGAATTAGATAATCATGTATCAACGCGGGCGAGTTATAGCTTGTCGGATAAAAATGTGAAGAAATGTAAAATCGAGGAGAAATGACAGATGTGAATACAAATGCTATATATATACAAATGTCATATAAATGACATAATTATGTCATATTCTATTGTACCTTACTCTATTAAGTTGCTCTTTTGTCCCAACTGATTTAAAGAGTTTAATAAGATTTTATTAAATTAGATTAAATTAAAACAGCAGTTCCGAAATAAGTTTTATTTCTATTAATTTTTTAAAATATTTAACTATACATACCAGTTACTCGATTTTGAAATGTGACGTCAGGAAATTTAGGACCCCTCCCACCCCTTGTCACACAATGTCACACTATATCAACCCCACCCCCCCTCTTCCCCAACGTGTGACGTGATTTATGAATGGCCCAAACACACACAAAAACAGTCAATATTTAATTTGAATGATAGGATACGATATATTCACTCATTAATTTAAAAAAATTAAATAAACATACCTGCAATATAACACTAGGACTCGGCCCAGGATGTGATTCCAGATCCGGTTGAAAATCAAAGTCAAACTCCTTTCCATTCTGAGCCTTACCGTCCTGATAATAAGGCGTATACTCCTTTGGATTCCTAAACCCATTCACCTTATCATAATAATTCTCTTTCGTATCAAAACCAACATTAACCACTTTATCGTTGACGTAATCTGGAGAATCTATATCGATGTCAAGCATGGAGAAACAGTTCATCTTCTTCAGTTCTTCTTTACTCAGTGTCTTCTTGAAATTCTCCAGTAGCACCCGCTTGTTTCTCTCAATACTTTCTAAAGTCACTTGTCCATTTTCAAACTCTAATCCATCTCCGTATGGAAACATTTCGTTTAATAACTCATTAGTTATAACATCATTATTGTTATCTGTATTAATTATTTCATTTGTATTTGAAATTGCGTTTTTATCTGATTTTTCATCAATATTTCTTATGACATTAACGTCTTTAATTTCTTTTACTAATACTTTGTTAACTAATCTATTATTCTCATTTGCTTTCTCATCATTTTGTAGTTTTATTTCTTTATCTGTGACATCGTTACATATTCCTTCACTATCTGTTGAACATTTAAGTTTAATTTCACCACAATGATTATTTAATTCTGCATGACTGATTTCTATATCATTATTATCTTTAGATTTTGCTATAACTTCATTATAATCATATTTCGCTTTAGTAGTAAGGATAGCTTCATTAAAAGCAGATTTTTTATCATTATAAGCTTCTTTTAAGCTATTCGTTATAGCGTTTTTCGTTTCATCTTTAACGACAGCTTCGTTAATAATTATATCGCTATCAGTTTTCACATTCAAACTATTCGTCGCAGTCTTTACAATCCGCTTTTTGTTTTCAAGTTTAACATGTATATCTTTCCGCAATCTTTCCAATTCTTTCGAAGTGTCTGGTAAGATATCTTTAATGGGCCTATCCTTAGTAATAACATTATTTGTTCGTATGTTTTCTTTGTGTTTTGCGACCGATTTTCTGTATTTTTCGATGTACTGTGGAGCAAAGTTTTATTATGAGAATATTGTACAATTATTTATGTAAAGAAGATAACTAAATTACTGTCTATACGAACTGAGTCGCTTTGGCTACCGGTCCTATCCTCTGCTGGTAGATTCCCTTAGCTGCCTGACTAGCTACCACCTCTCTGCTTTAGTCAGCCACCAAAAGACTCGTCGAGCTCCGGCTGAGAGCCAGCTCTTTCTTTTTTCTCTCTTTCTTAATTGGCAACGTTTCAATATTACCTTTGGTGTTTCTGATGTCCATGGGCAACTACAGCCACTAACCATCAGGTGGATCGTCAGCTCATTTGCCGTCTTTTTCCATAAAAAAGACGCTTAACCCCTTCTCTCTTCCCCTCTCCTCTCCTCTCCTCATCTCTCCCGTCGTTCTTACGTGTAGTTTAGTTGGGTCAACACCCAACTAAACTACACGTAAACCAGGTAGCTAATACCCTTTCTCCTCCGACGATAGCCACTTACCATCCGATGGATCGTTAGCTCGTTTGAAATTTTTTTCCATAAAAAAGACGTCTAACCCCCTCTCTCTACTCCTCTCCTCAACTCTCCCATCGTTCTCCTCGTCGTCAACACCCAACTAAACTACACGTAAACCCGGTAGCTAATACCCTCACCTCCCGCGGCGCCCTGCCCGTCCTCAGCGCCCTCCTCAAGGCCTGCAGGTCCCGCCGCCGGTCCCGCGGGTCCGCTCGCGGCGCGCTACTCTCCCGCGCCTGCCGCTCCACGTCCACCGCTTCCGCTTCGTGCGCTGTCTTGTACTCGATGCGGACTCCCATTGCCGCTGGGGGATGTACAGGGTGGTTAAACAGGGTGGTATACAGGATATACAGGGTGTTTTGTGAAATTTGTGACATTAATAAAATAAAGATTTTGTGTCGTGGTTTTTTTTTATATATCTTATAAGTTAATGCTTGACTACTATCCCACCTGATGGTAATGATGCCATGGACAACACAAGTTAAGAACACATTCAAACTTATCAGAGTCGTCGCGTAGCATACGACGGGTAGCATACAAGGTGAGTTTTGAAACAATAACTTGATGAAAGAGTATATACAAGTTTGTCGAATAAATGTGAAGTAGTGCCAAATTTGTATAACTCGACCGAAATATCTGTGGACCTGGCTCAATGACGTCATGCAAACTGGAGAGATAGCAAAGAAAATCGAGATGTAAAGATTACAAATATTATTTTGATTTGTGTGTTAGATACACTTTTTTTGCACTTTTATACAACTTTTAGATCAATCTGTACTTTATAGGGTTCCGTAGTGAAAGAGCCGTGTTTTTTTCATTTTCAAAGAATTGGATTACTTTGAGCACTAAATTCCGCTCTGCACTATGTATTATCCTACCCATCTTTCAACACTAAATATTAATAAACAACAAGAAAAAATAAACAACAAGAAACAATAAACAATAATGCGATTACGAAGCAAGAATAATACACGTGCGTCGGCGCTTGTTTTGGCAACGGTACTGGATAGGCGAAAACAGGGTGAGGTCCGAGGAAGCGGGAGCGGCATCGAATTCCAGCGAGGTCCACAGATATTTCGGGCGAGTTATATATACTTATAATTTGAACAACCACTTTAATTGTTCAATTAATTTTTATTACAATAAAATAAATAAATAAATAAACGCTTACACACTCATACCCCCACAGTAGGTTTTTACCTGTGTCGCGGGGTAATAATATAAAATGATTTTATTATTAACAATGTATTGGTGTTAACGATGCGAGCACTATGTGTTCACTATTAAAATAAATAAATAAATAGACTCTTAAAAACCAGATGGGGCAGAGAGAGGTGTACTCACCATAAGAGTTTTTGCTGAAGAAGCCGCTGGAATCCGTCTCTTCGTCCGTACCCTCAGAGTTCAGATCTGAGCCGTCCGTGTCGAAATCACTGGAAGAAATCCAAATTAAAAATTAAACTGCAAGTGGAAAAAGTCTCGCTGATATAAAAAAGGATAGAGACAATTGTTTCAAAGTCGCCATATACGTTTAGTATTTAAGGAGTCTTAATACCTCATGGATCGCATCATCAGAACTGAGTTTTATAAATATTGGAAGATTTTCGAAGCATACTCGCAACCCTCCACATGTACACACAGCAACAGAATTAGGTTGACATAACATAAATTATGTTTTGTATTAACAAAAACATTCCGTAACATTAAATATTACAGATTGTTTACGCTATTGAGTAGAAAGAAGGGTTATCATTTTGATAATATCTTAAAAAGCACCCCACCTCTTTTTTACAATTACACGATTCTTAATTCAAATTTATTTTCTATTTTTCGGTTGGATTTTTTTATAAAAGCGTGTTTTTCTGATTTTTTTAAATTTTTACGTCTATTTCCTTTTCCATATTAGAAGACATTTGTTACTCATTATACAATGCTATACATTACACAAAGATTTTATTTATTTATTATTTATTTATTTAACTCATATTCCCAGTCAAATTAAATTCATTATTAAAAAATACATTATATAACACTAACATTAGGGAATGTTTTTGTATGCCCTGCACACCTTACTGCGTTGCCGAGTGTACCTGCACACGCTACTAACCTGGACATGTAGGAGCAGTCGCTCTCGGCCATGGAGAAGGTCTTCGCGGCGCCGAACGTCATCTTCGGCTTCTCTATCGGCTCCGACCAGTTGGCGCCACCTGGTGGTCATTGAGAGGTATCTCTACCACTATAGTGCGTTTCTTTAGACCAGTCTTATTTGGTTAACAATCTTGTATTTTTATGGTAATTTGTAATTTATAATAAGTCTGTCAAAAAACTGTTTACTATTATTTTTTTGAAGTGAAAACTTCTTTAGCATCGTTGTGATTTGAAAGTCAATGAAACGAAAAAGCGACAGTAAAAAGAGACAGACAATACATTCATAAGATTTAACGTGGTTCTCCTACGAGATAGCAAGCATTATACAGTGTTTGTTATATTCGTGGTTCTCATTGTGTTACTTTAAAAAGTGCTAAGTTATATTCATAGATGGCGCGAGGAATGTTAGATAGATGGCGTTAGCTTCTCATTTTACTCTTCATGTTATGTTCAGAGATGGCGTTAGTTACCACTGATTTGTTTGCATCACTATGATCATTATTAAAACCTACAATTATCATCTTCCCGAAATTTTACGTACGTCTCATTATCTTAAAACCAAAATTTTTGAAGGTTTCACTTCTACCACGTGTGAATTGCACACATTTTAATTTAAATTAATATTTCTTCAAAAGCAAATTTTTCTATCTTTTTCTTCTCTATTTCTTGTCCGGCAACGTATCAGTGATGCCTTTGGTGTTGCCGATGTCCATGGGCGACGATAGCCACTTACCATCATACGTATGTATGTATCAGACGATAGACACATTAATGACCCAGTAATGTGTTGTACTCACCGCTAGCCGAGGTACAGAAGGTGAGGTTAGGCGGCAGAGGCTCCAGGTATTCATCATACTCCTCAGCCGGGATGGAGGAGGCCATGTCGTTACTCCATGTGCCTATTTCGAAGCCCTACAACCGACAGATAGTATATTAGAGTCAGTTTGATGTTGTGGTTCCGGAATCTGATAATAGATGGCGTTGTACTGGTACAACTCAATAGCATTAAAATGTACGTCTCAATAAATCGGTTCAGCCGTTTCAGAGATTATCCCGGATAAACAGAACGACAGACGGACATCTATTGTGCAAATATAACGTAGAATAATAGTAACACGTCCAATTTCAATAAATATTTAAAATTAGATAGATAGATAGATAGATAGATAACTCTTTATTGTTTGCACACCACAGAATAAACAGTCATACGAGGAGAACAGAATAATTAAAAAGCACAAAACAACAGGCGGCCTTATCGCTACATAGCGATTTCTTCCAGGCAACCTAATTAGAAGGAAACTTAAGTAATACATAGAGGGTATCGGCGTGCATAAATTCAAGAGAGACTATAAAACAGAAAAAAAAAAAATCAATAGAGAACAAATACAAAAGGAAAAAAAAAAAATAGATATGGCAACACTCTTATCTGAAGCAGGGTAAGTCGGACAAAATATCACAGATAAGACAAATAATACTAATATTTGACATTTGTAGAAATGTCAAATCCCATGACGAAATAAATCATTTGACTTTTGAATTTTTTGTAATAAAAATTTAGCATCTTTTCAACTTACACTCTCAGCATCTTCTTTCTCCTGTAGAATGTCATTAATCGTCTTCTCTCTCACTTCCACATTTTTCTCATCTCCATCTTTATCCTCTTTGGCGTCCTTGTCTTCTTTTTGCCTGCGGATTTGAATATCGGAATGAAATACTACTGAACGATGTCTGTAGGTAAGGTATTTGAAAGATATCTGAAAAAAAAAATTGTGTATAAAGAGTTTAAGATATTTTTGTCTGTTCTTTTTTTGTTTGTCTATGCCATAGAGTATAGAGGAAAGACAAGCCATCTCATATGAAGAACCTCCTAGTTTTTTAAACTCTGTTAAAAATAAATAGATACTAACTTGCTTTCCTTTTCTTTCTTGCCGTCGTCGTCTTCCTTCTTCCTCTCACTCTTCTCACCCTTCTCATCCGAGTTTAGTACCTAGAAAACATATTAGAGACATAAGTGTGTAAAATGTCTTATAGCGAGGCAATGAAGGATTTAAGAAAATTCAACTTATAGACTATATAATTCTTGACAAAAATACCCGTCTTCAAAATTAGGGATAACTCAAAAACTACTCTTCAGATCTCGCTCCACGACAAGCACCAGCTTTCGATTAAAAAAGAATCATCATAATCTAAATTTTACTAACAAAAAATAACCGACTTCAAAGTCTCAAAAACTACTTTTCAGATCTCGTTCAAATTTATGTGAGACCACATGACAAGCACCTGCTTTCGATTAAAAAAGAAAATCGGTTCGCCCGATTAAAAAAGAATCATCAAAATCGGTTCAGGCCAAAGTTCTGAGGTAACAAATATAAAAAATACAGTCGAATTGAATACCTAATTTTTAAGTCTGTTAAAAAAGGTTGAAAGTTTTTATCGTCTGGGTGAACAAACAATTGTATTTTATGTCTTTGTCATACAATTATGGAACCTACACTCGGTTTTTTTAGACGAATGTTATTTGACTAACAAATACAAATACAAACATCTTGGCAGTACTTTTATTGAAATATTAATTTAAATAAGTTTAAAAAATAAGTAGTAAGGAACAGAAATTAGTTTTGGCATAAATGGGCATGATGACAGTAAGTAAAAATCACTAAAATTATGTATTTATTTAATGAAACCCTATTAATGGATTACAAAACACGCATTTATTGTATTATTATTAGCGAGATAAACAATATTTTTGATAAAATAAAACTACAAAATACGGCCAGCCGCCATCTTGGCTAAAACGCCAGTCAGTCTCAATTAGCGCAAATTACGTCACACGTCTTAAAACAAATGAATATCACCATACTAAAAATTACGTATCGTCTTTTGTTTTCCTGAGGCATGACGTCACCACCACGCCATGACAGTTTGAAGCGTTTTGGTGCGAATTTTAAACTTATAATTTGAAATGTATTTATTTTATACTAAACTTAATTTTTTGCGGAAATATGATATATGTTGTAATTATAATATATTTCCCAACAATATAGAACAGTATTTCAAAATCAGTCATCATGCCTATTATTATTCGTTTTACTTTCATTTTGTATGACAGTGTAAGTTTGCTTACCGAGTAAACAATCTGTAGTATTAAACGTAACAGAAGAATCATGCCCTGCATACCTAACTCTTTTGCTCACTGTACACTAAGGGGCCATCCATAAATTACGTCACACGTTAGGGGAGAGGGAGGGGGTCGATGTAGTGTGACATAGTGTTTCAAGGGGTGGGAGGGGGTCTTAAATTTCGTGACGTCACATTTCAAAATGGAAATTAATGGAACAATTAATGGAAATAAAAGTTATTTCGGAACTGCTGTTTTAATTTAATAATTTCTAGGAAAAAAAATTCATAATATGTGACGTCACACTAGGGGGGGGAGGTCTCACAAATGTGACCAGCTGTGACAAGGACGGGGGAGGGGTCAAAAAGTCATGAAATTAGTGTGACGTAATTTATGGATGGCCCCTAATTGTTTAGTGAGTGTGTAGTTCAGGAAACGGTTAAGAGTTAACGGTTAAGTTACATTTATCCCACAAACTACAAGTTACTTACCTCAGCGAGACTCCATCCGAAGTCGAGCGGCGGCCACTGCGGGGGCGGAGCGCCTGGGGCGGCCGGCGCCCCTAGTGCGACATCCGCGCCCACTGAGCGGCGGATCTCGTCCGCGATTAGCAATGCGTTGATGCTGAAGGAAAGTTATAATATATGTCCTAATATATTGTCCATTCATTATTACTATTATTATTTCTCCATGGGGACCGTACACAACACTAAACTCACCGATACAACACGCAAGGTAGCGCCACCGTCGCGAACCACAGCGGCGCGGCGAACGGATGCACGGCGCACAGCTCCGGCACCAGGATCTGCTTCTGGTCGAGCCGGTCGCGCTTGGCGCGCCGCGTGCGCTCCGACGACACGGGCAGCGCCACGCCCTTGCGGTTCACGTACCTGTGGTGGTGCGGGTGAGGTTTTGTGTTACGCCGGGACGTTGTTATGGAGGACGTTGTTACGAACGGGACGTTGTGTTACGAACGGGTCGTTGTGTTACAGACGGATCGCTATGTTACAGACGGGTCGCTGTGATACAGGACGGGTCGTTGTGTTTCGCTAGGGACGTTGTGTTACAGATTTTGTGTTACGTTTGGAACACACCCATTTGGCGTAGGATTAGGGTTAGTATTCTAAATCGCCCCAGTACGGCAAGAACGGATGGATGGACTTTGTGTTACGTATCGTTACGTCGTTACCTTACGTACGTATCGTACGTATACGTATGTTGTGTTACGTATCAGACGTTATGTTCAGAACGTTATATTTATATTACATATCTATACTAATGTTATACAGAGAAAAGATTTGATTGTTTATTTGCATTGAATAGACTCCGAAACTATTGAACCGATTTGCAAAATTCTTTCACTGTCGGGAAGCTACACTATCCCCGGGTGACATCGGCTACATTACATTTTCAAAAAATTTGTGATCCTTAATAAAACTCCAATAATATAACCCAAGGTGTAAAAAAATAATAAAACCGAAGAAATGCGAGGGCGTTTGCTCGTTACATAATCATATAAAACTAACATGACTTTAAGCAACAGTCAAACGTTTATAAATAAATAAATAACGCTTCACACTCATAGCCCCACACTAGGATTCCCTGTGTCGTGGGTGCCATGGACAACACACTAGACAAGGACATTCACCCAGACCGAGAACAGAAATTCAAACTCATCATTCAAATTTCCGCCTCGCTGGGAATCGAACCCAGGACCCTTGGTGCGGCGATCTGGCATGGTAACCATTGCGCCACACGTCATCTACTTACTAAACTGGCAGTAAACCTCACCTGGGCGTCAACAGATTCAACCTGGCGCTGGTGTGATCCACGTCTAACAGCGGCTGGTTCGGCTGCGTGAGGGTGACGCCGTACTTGGTGCTGTAGTACTCCCGGAAGCTGCCGTGCGAGGTGGACGGGAACGCGGAGTCCGGGGTTAGGTTCCAGCAGATCTCCGCTACTAGGAAGTACTGGGGAAGAGAGGGTTAAGAATGTGTGAAAATTAACAAATATCCGTATTAAAGCTAAAACCAACTAACTCTACCATTTTAGGGGAAAAATATTTTAGAGTTATTGCGTTTTGAAAGTTTGTACGATTTTTTATATGATTCCGAGGACGTACAGGCTCATTTTTGTTCGTATTCTTATGCTCTAGAATCAGTAGATTACAACCATATTCGCTTTTGGTATAGATATGGAATAAATTATACAGTAAAGACCTAAAACTGTAGCAAGGTACCTCAGAAAGTTGGTTCTACCACTCAAGTGTTATATAAATGCGTGCACAGATGTGCTTACATTAGTTAACAAATTTTCAAAAAAAAATCATTAATACTAATAAAAACGTTTCATTAATTTCTTTTCAAAACCCAAACATATACTTTTACATTTTTTATAGCATATTTTCAGAAAAAAAATCTGAAAAAATATGATTACGTCACACTGAACTGAGATAATAAATATAATAATAACGATGTAACGAAATTGAAAGTTGTGAAAGTTACAAATACAAACTTCTTCATTTCGAGGGAAGAAAACACGGGTCTCATTATTTTCTTATTATTCTCTCAGCGTCTGTGGGCGGGGTCACCATCAATCACCATGAGCTGATCCATCTACTTTTTCATCGACATTTGAAGGAGATCATCATTTACAAGTGGCCTTAAAGTTCGTTTGTCTACGTTGACAACAGGCAGGGGTCACCAATCACGACCTATGTACTCACTACTATCTCCCCTCAGGGGTCACCAATCACCAACATATCCGCCCTAACGCAAAGTTCCCCACTCGCGGTCACCTACCTGCGGCTGGTCCCGGTTCCGGTACCACGGGGTCACCACCGCGTCCCGGTACTTGTCCGCATCGAACACGAACACCTCCCCGGGCGCGAGCAGCGGATTCTCCATCTTCTTCACTTTGCCGTCTTTCTCTTTCTCGCGTTTTGGCTGTATATAAATAATAGCAGGTTTATGTACCGACGAAATGTTGAACGTGTGCGAAGTGGATCTACGGGGTTACTTATTTTTCTTAGATTTTATTTATTTACTTAATTCAATTAAGTGCAGAAAACATATTTCATAAAATATTTTCATCACATCCACGAAATTGATAGTTTGTTGGCACTCGGCAGCCTCATGCAGCCGGCATGCCTCTGGTGCTGCTGATGTCCATGGACGACGATAGCCACTTACCATCAGGTGGATCGTCAGCTCGTTTGCCGGCTGTTTCCATAAAAAAAATGTTCTTGTGTGTTGACCATGGCACCCAAGATACGGAATCCTGGTGTGGGGCTATGTGTCTAGTTGTTTATATATTTATTCACCTTTTTCTCCACAACCTCCTCGTCTTCCTCGTCATCTTGTTGGAGAAGAACCGGCTTCTCCACCAGGTTCTTCTTCTCCTCCGTGTGCTGGTAGATGAGCTCGAGGAACGACCAGTCGATGTCCACGTAGGACGTGCCGTCGTCCGCTGTCACTGGAAACATGGTCGATATGTTGAGATTGTTTCATAAGGAGCCATCCATAAATTACGTCACATTTCATGACTTTTTGACCCCTCCCCTCCTTGTCACAGCTGGTCACATTTGTGAGACCTCCCCCCTAGTGTGACGTCACATATTATGAAATTTTACACCTAGAAATTATTAAATTAAAGCAGCAGTTTCGAAATAAGTTTTATTTCCATTAATTGTTTTTTAATATTCACCTATACATACCAATTATTCGATTTTGAAATGTGACGTCACGAAATTTAGAACCCCCTCCCACCCCTTGTCACACAATGCCACACTACATCGACTCCGCTCTTCCCCCTTACGTGACGTAATTTATGGATAGCTCCTAAGTTGTTACATGAAATTGAAAACAAGTTGGCCAACATAATGGAGATTATTTCATAAATTGTTACGTAAAATAAAAAACAAGAAGGACAACATAATGGATATTATGTTTGCACAACGTCGCAATGCCGCTTCTAGACATATTTAACAAGTATCAAGATTTGGACAAAAATTAAGGTCGATGCATACGTAACGTGTTTTTACCCCGTACGGGACGGGGACGGGGCATAAATATACGTGCGTGCCCCGTTCCCGTCCCGTATGGGATTCCGCTGCGTGTGCACTATCGTAATAATTATTCGCTCACCCAGTAATACAACGGCACATCTACATGTGTCATATTTTACAGAAACGAGGATCAATTTTTTTTTTAATATTTAAAATTAATTTATGGGTTCTTTTTACGTTTTTTACAGATTGTATGGGTTTGGTTACTAGCATAGACATTAATACATATTTATCACTATGTAGATTATGCACTTTTAAAAACTTATACCATATAAACTCAATTTCGTATTTTTTGCAGATGTGCCATTATATTACTAGGTGAGCGGTATACACTTTCTATGAAACGATGTTTCCAAAACTTTACGTCCCGTCCCGTACGAAAAAAAACCCGTTAAGAATGCATTGACCTTTACTTTTTATCAAACTCAAATATTTTTGGTATGACGTCACCACACTACACACACACACACACACACACACACACACACACACACGCACGCACACAGCCGCACACTAAGGCACAGTTACCGCGCACGGTGGGCACGATGTAGTAGTTGTTGTGCGTGGAGCCCTCCGCCTGCAGCCGCATGCCGCGCCGGCGCACGCGCAGCACGTCCGAGAACACGAAGCGCATGAACCTGCGCGTTAATACAGACAGACCACGTTACACGTGTTACATATTATTAGCACAGCTATAATTGTATTCATTAATAATTTATAGATAAATAATAATATAACGTTTCTATGAGCAAGTATTTATGAGACTGACGACCCTGTAGCCTAGTTGGTAGCGAACCTGCCTGCGAAGCGAGGGGTCCCGGGTTGGATTCCCGGCCGGGGCAGATATTTATGTGACAGATAAATATTTGTACTCGGGTGCAGGGTGTTATTGTGATGTGTTATATGTGTCCATGCCACCCGCGACACAGGTGAAAACCTACTGCGGGGGTGTGAGTGTGTAAGCGTTAATTTAATTTAAAGACTGGCCACGTCATTCTTAGAAAAACGAATATAAAAGAGTATGATGTAATGAGCTGTCAGAGATATATGAATTATTGAGAAAATATAATATAAACTAGCGATTTAAGCAATTTGTCTGTATATTATCTTAAAATAAATGTCATAATAACATTGTATCCAGAAGTTTCTATTACACGTCACATGCCATGGACAACGCACGCCCAAACCAATATAATCGAATCAAGGACCATCGAACGGCGGTCCGATAAGGTAAAAATCGACGCAACACGGTCAAGTACGGGCGGGCTTCAATCGCCTCCATGGATATATTACTGTAACTGGATACATAACTTCGAAGAGGTACTTGAAAACGGATGACGTCACAACAGAATGACTATTCGACCAATCACATACCGGATTGAGGTTGTCCTTCATAATTGTAGGGTTACACTTAGAAAAAATATTTCCTATTTTGATATGGTTCTTCAAAATGTTTTCTAATCATTTTTCTGGTGATAAAAAATTATAATAATAATATTGAATTAACATATTTAATTATAATAAATAAATGAAAACTGATGTTTTTATATGATTACTAGCTGACTCGGCAAACGTTGTTCTGCCAAAAATTTAGGGGTGGACCTCCCTTAACATTTAAGGGGATAAAAAATAGATGTTGTCCGATTCTCCACCCTAGCCGATATGCACGCTAAGATTCACGAAAATCGATCGTGCCGTTTCGGAGGAGTTCAACTTCTAACACCGTGACACGAGAATTTTATGTATTAAATACCTATATGAATGAATATTTTGACTTTGATTATTTTTTATAAGGTGATAATAAAATGAAACAATATTGAAGATCTAATAATACATCCATATTCAGTAGTAAGCCATAAGTTTTATGTATATGTAGTCTACATTAAAAACAGACTGACCTCCGGACCAGCCGCGCGCGGCCGGGCGACAGGCGCACGTCGGCGAGCGGCGCGCGCTCTATCGCCACCCGCACCTCCCCCGACCGCGTGTACACGGGGAACGCGGGGATGTGCAGCCTGGGAGGAGACGGGGGTGACATTACTTACCTATATTTAGTAGGTAGGTATTTATTAAGACAACACAGAATTACATTTTAGATAATAATTATTGACAAAAAATTACCGACTTCAAAATAACTCTAAAACTACTTGTCAGATCTCGCTCAAATTTAAGCGGGATCACATGACAAGCACCAGCTCTCGATTAAAATAAGAATCATCAAAATCGGTTCACCCATTCGAAAGTTCTGAGGTTGTTACAATATAAAAAAATACAGTCATATTGAATACCTCCTCCTTTTTTGAAGTCGATTAAAAAAACAAAATATCTACACATTTGTGGACTTAGCAATAAAAAGTAAAGTAAAGAAGCCTTTCCGTCGGTTAAAAATTAAAAAAAATTGACAGCACAAAAATATGAATTGTGTTCGGCACCTAAGCAAAATTATCCACAATTATTAAGAACACATATGTCACAGTTAATACACTCACAAAACAGTCTTACATACACACAGGTACTCACGTACACGCACACACACACACACATTAGAAATTAGAATTTGTTATAATGTGATGCAAATAATGTAACATAAATAAAATAACATTCTCATTTATCTATACTAATATATAAAGAGGAAAGATTTGATTGTTTGCATTGAATAGGCTCCGAAACTACTGAACCGATTTCAAAAATTCTTTCACTGTTGGGAAGCTACACTATGCCCGAGTAACATAGGCTATATTATATTTTCAAAAAAATTAGGGATCCTTAATAAAACTCCAATAATGTGTAAAAAATAAGAAAACCGAAGCAAAGCGAGGGCGGTTACTCGTAATATAATAAAAATTAAATAATAAATAATGTAAACTTATTATACTAAAATTATTTGTACGCCATAATATTGCAAATGTGAGTGTTGCGATGATTAAGACTACTTTAGATCGGTAACCTCAAGGTTCACTTATTTAGTTCGTATAAGGAAAGAAACGGTGTGTCGCTTATGATGGTTTATTTGCAACTGGTCAATTTACTCTGCACACATTCGTCCGCATTTAAACATTTTATAACAGATTGCATCAACAGTGAGATAGATTGCATAATAGTTGACCAACTTTGTAACCACATTTCTACGAATAAAACATATTTCATTTCATTTCGCACGCACGCACACACGCACGCACACACGCACCCGCGCTCGCGCCGCGCCGCCATGAGCACGGCGACCGCGTGCGGCGCGTGCTGCGGCGCGTGCAGCCGGCGGCCGCGCGTGTTGTACCGCTCGGGCAGCGCGCACCACAGGCGGGACGTGAGCGCGTACAGCGTGTTGTGGCGCGTGTCTGAGAGAGATGGAGATATGAGTGTGGTTGTTACCCGCAGGGAAGAGCTAGCGACTCGCTATTAGCCATCCATAAATTACGTCACACTTTAACGCTTCCCGCCCACGTCCGATAATCGATGACCCATTTTTGTAGGAGAAAAATAGAACGTACTGATAGCAATAGCAAAAACGCACACGTCCTACAAAAAGTCGGTCAGAAATAATATGGAAGAAAAAATCGGCCCGATTATCTCTCCTACAAAAAGTCGGACGTGAGCGGGAAGCGTAAGCAGGGGGAAGGGATCGTCGAAGTATGACATTATGTGAGAAGGGGCCATCCATAAATTACGTCACACTAATTTCATGACTTTTAGATCCCTCCCCCGTCCTTGTCACAGCTGGTCACATTTGTGAGACCGGCCCACTAGTGTGACGTCACATATTATGACATTTAACACCTAGAAATTATTAAATTAAAATGGCAGTTAAAAATAGATATATGAACATGGCTGTTTTAGACGGAGTGAAGTTTGCTGAGTTATGCCACCCGTAATGAATGGCGCTAGTGTCCGCCAAATAGATATTCGAACATAGCTGATGTAGAACGCACCGCAGCGCCACCCGTATTTGGACGCGTTTTCACGGACACTTTTCATACACAGAGATGGCCCTCCTTCTACTCTATCCTCCATGCGTCAAACTTCTATCGTCTATATTTCGTCAATCGCATGTACTACAGTGCCACCAACTTATCTGTGAATTGACGGAGGGCGCTGTCGGACGCATTGGACCAATCATTGGACGCAATAGGGATGTTGACACTATCAGTAAATTAAAATAAATTTATGTTTAAAGTATCAAGGAAAACATTTAAACACCTAAAATATTATTCTTTTGTCGAAATCAATCAATATAAATTAAATATAATTATTTTAAAATGTTAAAAATAGTACTCACTGTCATGTGACCTCAAACGCCGTTTTGAGCTTATGACGTCATTGTTCCTATTTTATATGAAAGTGCAACTAACTTCAGTCGACAGATAGTATTGAATATTGGCTAGTGACGTCACGTGACGTTTAAGGCGGGAAATTTGAAAATGATTTTTATTTACAAATTTTTGTTTTTAAAGTGAAGATTATTATTATTAAAATATTTTTTTCGTGAATCTTAAGGTTCTATCTATAAAATGAAATTGAATCCTAAAATTAGTCAACATCCCTATTCGAGAGGTAGTAAATGTCAAATGAATGAGCACAAAGAACTTATGAATGGGGCGGCATTAGTTCCAATTTTCGCCATTTCACAGATAACTTGGTGGCACTGTACGTTATATTTTATAGTATTACAGTAGTACAATCAACTCACCGGGCCCAAATCGACTCTTGTAGCTATCCTTTACATCCTTCCAGGAATGCTCTTCTATATCAGCATCAGTACTGTCTATTATTGGCTGGCAATCAGTGAATGCTGCAGCAGTCTGAAAGAGATAGCAATATAAGTGTTGTATAAGAGGGAAAGAGAAATAATACAAGTGAAACATTTTTATAAATGCTAATATTCCACAGTGTTTACTGGGTAACTATGATAAACGACAAATATTAAATTATTTTTTGAATTTTCCATTCGATTCTTTTGACGACCCGTGTGGCGCAATGGTTACCATGCCGGATCGCTGCACCGAGGGTCCTGGGTTTGATTCCCAGCGAGGTGGAAATTTGAATGATGAGTCTGAATTTCTGTTCTCGGTCTGGGCGTGAATGTCCTTGTCTAGTGTGTTGTCCATGGCACCCACGACACAGGGAATCCTAGTGTGGGGCTATGAGTGTGTAGCGTTATAATAATAATTTTGAACAATATTTACTATATTAATTTTTAACAAATATTTCTTTATTTTTCACTATACATGCAAGAAATTAACAGCATAAAGAGTTATGAAAGAGACAGAGAGAACAAAATGAGGGTAGTTATAAATATCACGTTACCCGCTTGTAATAATACTGGCGTCGTTTAGTGGTCCCCGGGCGCGCCGAGTCGTTGTTGTCGCTGTCCGATTGCCCGGCGGTCTCGAGCTCGGCCGCCTTGAAGTTCTCCTTGCCTGGGAGAGAGAGAGAGAGAGAACTGGTGTTCAGTAACAGGATACATAGGTGATGAAGGGGGAGAACTGGTGTTTAGTGGAAGGTTGCGAAGGTGAATAAATTTGAAATTTTGTGGGTGCAGATTACAATGGAGATTATTTTCAAGCTATGAGAGCCAAAACAATGTATGCCTTCGTGAGGAAGGTAGGCTATAATCTGAATTTTACCAAGAAAAAAATAACTGACTTCAAAATAACTCAAAAACTACTCGTCAGATCTAGCTCAAATTTAAGTGGGACCACATGACAAGCACCAGCTTTCGATTAAAAAAGAATCATCAAAATCGGTTCGCCCAGTCGAAAGTTCTGAGGTAACAAAAATAAAAAAATACAGTCGAATTTAATACCTCCTTCTTTTGACGTGACAACGTCTATAAATTGGTTGACTCGGGTGTCATTCACGAAAACTGTGTAACGACCAAGTAAGATTTGCCGGAACGTTATCATGCGCGCGCAGCATTAAAGAGAGAGGCTCGCTCGACCGGTGCGCGCCTTGCGTCTCTCTTCTACGCGAGCGTTTCTGGCGTCGGAGTAAGAGAGAGAAAGCGGCAGAATACAAGTTCACATGTGATGTTCCAAAAACTTATACCACGAACAGACGTTGTCACGTTAAATCTCCGTCCGTATACTGACTTTACAAACAACCATTTTTTGAAATCAAGTTTCTTCAAGGTGCTTCAAGGTTATGGGATATTCGAAGCGAAACGAAGCAAGTTTGCTATAGTCCGTTTTATAGACAAGTCCCATTTGGTAAACAGTCACTACTTCTATCGAAATGTTAATTGAAATTAGTTCAAAAAAATAATTATTATTAATCAGGATTTTTTTTACATTAAATGATTATCCATCTTAAAACTTTTATCATTATGTGTCAGCCTTATTTTTAAATGACCAATGACTCCAAAAAGACCCTGTAAGTTTTTTACTAAAAAGAACTCATCAAAATAAATGGACCAAAATGATACCTCATATGTTGACATCCATCCAGCCGTTTAGGCTACAGAGAATACCAAAGAAATAGACATATTACTAATATTACAAAAGTGAATGTAAGTTTGTTTGTCACGCTTTCACGCGAAAACTACTTAACCGATTTGGCAGAAATTTGAAATGGAGATAGCCTATATACCCTGGATTAAAACATAGGCTACTTTTTATCCCGGAAAAGTTCAGGGTTTCCGCGGGATTTTTAAAAATCGATCTCTACCGCAGGTGAAGACGCGGGCAACAGCTAGTACATCAAGATACGCACGAAAAACATAATCTCTCCTTTAATTCAAATAAAAATCAACTCTCACCAATCGGCATCAGCTGGTTGTCTAACTCCCCGCTCTTGTGCAGGATGCGGCACGCCTGCAGCGCCACCATGCGGCGCGCGAGCACCGCCGTCGGCATCGGGTGGCCCTGGGGGCGGGGAGATTAGTACAGTTAAAACTAGGGCGAGGAGAGATTAGGAGAAGATAGGAGATATGCGGAGAAGGTAAGAGAAATGCTGAGAGATTAGGAGAAGATAGGATAGATGAGGAGAATATAGGAGAAATGAGGAGATTGATGACGAGAAACGAGGAAATATGAGGGCAGGAGTTATTAGGAAATGGAAGGAGGTAAGCGAAAAAAAATATAGCGGAACAAGGGATAGTAAGGACAAGGAGATAGAAGTGACAGTGATAAGGTAACGGGATGATGAGAATATAGGGGAACAAGAGGATAGCTAGGACAAGAAAATAGGAGTGACAGCAATAAGGTAACGGGATGATGAGCACAGAAGAAATGACGGAAGATGGAATTGTAGAAATTTACTGAGCGAATGAATTTCTTAAGTTAGATCATTGAAAATTTAACTTAATTTAACAACGAACTGCTGTGTATTGGAATGGGTATCACAAAATTATTTGTAGAAATCATTGAAGTGTTATTACTAGCATACAGAACCGACACCGCAAACACAATGTTTGTCCCAATGAATTGGGGTCGATCGGCTTCAATTTTCAATGGATTCGTTCGATTTTGAAAGGAGAACGTGAGCTCAATTTTGAAAATAGAACCTCCCGGCGCGACACACATTTTGTTCGAGATGTCTGTTCTATGACATTATACTTCAATGGTAGAAATATCAAATTTTAACCTTACATTTTGAATTTATCTAATGAGAAATAATCTTATTATTTTACACATATTTTAAAATTTCAACGCACTTACCACAATATTATACTTGACAGGACAGTTAAGCGGCAGCCTCAGTGTACACACATACGCCTGTCTCAGTTCCCCGGTCCGGTCTGGTAGCTGCACTACCTCGGTCCAGTACTGCGGGGCTAGCCGGGTGAAGGTGTCTGATGGGAGCTTGCCGCAGTAGCTGGTGGGTGGAAGTTATAGGATTGAATAACGCTTCACACTCATAGCCCCACACTAGGATTCCCTGTGTCGTGGGTGCCATGAACAACACACTAGACAAGGACATTCACACCCAGACCGAGAACAGAAATTCAAACTCATCATTCAAACCGCCTCGCTGGGAATCGAACCCAGGACCTTGGCGTGGCGATCCGGCATGGTAACCATTGCGCCACACGGGTCGTCAAATGTGTGGGAATGTTTGTTTGTTCAAATCAAAAATGTTTGATTTCACTTTCTTTCACAGAAACTAACATAAAAAAAACCGGGCAAGTGCGTGTCAGGCCACGCGCAATGTAGGGTTCCGAAGTAGTATGTTTATCGACTAATACTCATTAACTACTTACGCTAACATAGCCGTGTTAGTTTTCTTTGTAAACTCATCATATAAACTATTTTTGAGAATTTTTTCACTTGTCCAACTCCAACCGTTTAGCCGGCAGAGGGGGGGTGACACTTGACTCTAACTAAAATTAGCACTTTAAAGCCAAATATTTCACAAACGGACACCTTAAATCCAAAAATGGAAGACCCATAATATTTTTGGAAGACCTTATCAACGATACCCCACACTATAGGGTACGCGACAAATAAAAAATTCATCCTCATGTTACATGTAGGGGAGGTAACCTGCAAAAAATGTTTTTCAATATTTTATTCTGGCGTTTTAATAAATATGTATATCCGTGCCAAATTACAGCCTTCCAGCACTAAGGGTCTCGGCGCTTTGCTTCGGACAGACGGACAGACAGACGGACGGACATGACGAAACTATAACGGTTCCGCTTTTACTTTGGGACCCTAAAAACAAAGTACAGAGGGCCTACCACCTACCAACCTGTTAAGCATTAAGAAAGATGTGGCAAACTTGTAAAACATTTAAACTTACCGATTAATCAGAGCTATCGCAGTACTCAAATCCACGCTACAGAACTCTTCGTCCATCTTCGATTTATTTCTCACTTCACTTTTACTTTTACACTTACACAAATCACTTTTACACTTACACAAATCACTTTTACACTCACAATCCTTAAAACTATACTTTATATTAAAACTAGTCTCTTTAACACTATCCCTTGTTTCGTTACAATCATTTGGAATGTTTTTATCATTAACTTCAGTATTTACATTAATTTTATTTATTAAAGCTTCATTTGTTTTGCTTTTCAAATCTCCATTGGCTTTCATAGCTTCTTTGGCGGCTCCATCATTATTTAAAATAATATTCTCATTTAATTCCTTGTGGACATCATTAACTAATTTATCATTATCATTAAAACACACGTCACTATCCTTTGTGTTACCAGCATTATTTACATCGAATTCACACACTTGTTCATTAATTTCGGTCTCATCTTTACCAATTTTGTCTATTATTACTCCATTTATATTTCCAGCCTGATCTTTTTCTAAAGCATCTTTAACGATATCTTTTTTATTGTCAATTACTTTATCTTCTTTAATTTCATCAGGCGTGTATGCCTTTACAATAGGCGTGAATACGTCTGCATAAATTTCTTCAGAGGGCGGAGGCTCGTTTTGAATACCACATCCACATTTTCTACTTATCATCTGAAATCACAGTTACATTATGAGATATTTTGATAAGAGAAAGGTACATTGACAAATAAACTTATGCATGAGCCATCAAACTCTGAATAATAAAGTCAAGTATGTTAGATTTAATTAAAAAGTAAAGTTGAAAAAACAATTAAAATGCAAACTTACAAGTTGATTCAGATTTTTTAACCAACTTCAAAAAAGGAAGAGGTATTCAATTCGACTGAATTTTTTTATGTTTGATACCTCAGAACTTTCGACTGGTTGAACCGATTTTAATGTTTCTTTTTTTTAATCGAAAGTTGGTGCTTGGCATGTGGTCCCACTTAAATTTGAGCGAGATCTGACAAGTAGTTTTTGAGTTATCCCTAATTTTCAAGTCGGTTATTTTTTGTCAAGAACTATCTTCAAACCATACTTTTGAGTTTTGAATTCAAGGTCATTGTTTTACCAATTCAGACTCTGATGGCATATATCTGTCTTTATAGTCATCTGATCATTGAGCTGACGTTCAAACTGATGGTAAGTGACCACCGTCGCTCATGGACATCAGTTCAATCATGTCCAAAGGAAGACATCTAAGAAGATAGAGGTAAGAAGTGACTGAAACTTCCAGACGTCACTCGACACATGCACCTGGGTCGAAATATTGACGACCCTGTAGCCCAGTTGGTAGCGAACCTGCCTGCAAAGCGAGGGGTCCCGGGTTCGATTGTTACCGGGGCAGATATTAATGTGACAGATAGATATTTGTACTCGGGTGCAGGGTGTGATTGTGATGTGTTATATGTGTCCATGCCACCCGCGACACAGGTGATAACCTACTGCGGAGGTATGAGTGTGTAGCGTTTATTTATGTATTTATATATAAAATATATCAAAGTATCTGTATTACAGTATTTCATTTATTATTTTGACACTGACGCAACCGAATTCTCACCTGATCCAGTTCCTTATAAACCGACAAGTTATCCAACAGGCCTTCGCTCGGAGCCTCTCCCATCAGGGCCACTGAGGACCGCGAGGCCCGCGCTCGGGACCTGCAGAGGCCGTGGGAGCGGTACCTGCAACATACAATTTTATATTTAGACTAGCTGACCGGCGAACGTCATATCGCCTAACAATCAATGAATGTAGGGTTACTTTTATCTAAATCTCATCAAAAACATAAATGTGAAATGAGAGCCAAGTTCAAAAAAAATTGGGATCTAAATGGGTGCCAAGACTGCCAAGTTCTGTGTAGAAATGCCTAAAATTTTAGTCACAAGAACATGTAATTCCAGCTCTACATTTCACTTGGTTAGTTTTCATGCCAAATTTAAAGTTTCTAGGTCATCTGGAACTGGGTTAGAGTTTTGATCTATAGTCAGTGATAAAAAGCGGCCAAGTGCGAGTCGGACTCGCCCATGAAGGGTTCCGTAGCAGCAAGTAACATAATATAAAAGTTCTTGTAGTTCGTTGTAACTTTGATCAATGTTTTTTGTGGTTTACGATTTATGACGTATTAAAAAAAAACTACTTACTAGATCTCATTCAAACCAATTTTCGTTGGAAGATTGCATGGTAATGTACATCATATATTTTTTTTAGTTTTATCATTCTCTTATTTTAGAAGTTACAGGGGGGGGGGACACACATTTTACCACTTTGGAAGTGTCTCTCGCGTAAACTATTCAGTTTAGAAAAAAATGATATTAGAAACCTCAATATCATTTTTGAAGACCTATCCATAGATACCCCACACGTATGGGTTTGATGAAAAAAACATTTTTAAGTTTCAGTTCTAAGTATGGGGAACCCCCAAAATTTATTGTTTTTTTCCTATTTTTGTGTGAAAATCTTAATGCGGTTCACAGAATACATCTACTTACCAAGTTTCAACAGTATAGCTCTTATAGTTTCGGAAAAAAGTGGCTGTGACAAACGGACGGACAGACAGACAGACAGACAGACAGACATGACGAATCTATAAGGGTTCCGTTTTTTGCCATTCGGCTACGGAACCCTAAAAATGACGATTTTTGGACTTTAATGTCTAAATAATCGTTTGAGCTGTGTTTATAAAATTTAGAGCAAATATGTATTTTGCAAGTCTCAATAAATGAGCCAAATTTGATAGGCTTATGTCAAATATTTTTTGAGTTATGAGAGGGTCAAAAGTAGCTACAAATGGTTCTTGTAATATTACACAAGGTGCTGCTCGTCAGTTCTGTTAGCTTGAACTTGGCTTGACACGCTGCCGCGTATCTAGATTTTTATACTTTTGGTATGTTTTTGTGGTAGGGTTGAAGTTTGATTGAATGAAGTGAGTTTTATTAAGGATCCCTAATTTTTTTGAAAATATAATATAGCCTATGTCACCCGGGGATAGTGTAGCTTCCCAACAGTGAAAGAATTGTTCAAATCGGTTCAGTAGTTTCGGAGCCTATTCAATGCAAACAAACAAACAAATCTTTCCTCTTTATAATATTAGTATAGATTAATATATCGGGAGTAGAGCATCACCCCAACGCTTCGCTTATGAGGCGTGCAAAACCTGTCGGGGGTTTTTCAAATTTCAATTTAAAGTCACCGACCTAAAAAAAGACGGACGTAATCCCAACAACAAATTCAGTGAAGCACCCATAGTAATACCAACTCTCTATTCGTACAAGTACACACACCCACACATTGACACTTCACTGCTTCAATCGCGAATCAAAAATTCCGCACCCATGGTAAGCGGGCGGCCATTGCTATGCTTCACTCTCGATTAGACGAGGTTACGTCCGTCTTTTTTTCAGGTCCGTGTTTAAGGTTATCAATCAATCAACCGGGTTAGAAACAAGCACAGTATACTCACGAGTGCGGCGCGTCCCACCGCACGACCAAGTTGCAGCGCGGGAGCTCGATGCCCTCCTCCAGCGCTGACGTCGCCAGCAGCAGGTTGCATTCGTGCATGCGGAATCTGGTGATGATAATTATGATATCATTTGATGATTTTGCGACTTTGCGATTTTGCGATTTTTCGACTGCGATTTTGCGATTTTATAGTTTCGAAAGATTTCATTGGGAGTAATTTTGTACACTTACATGTCCCACTTAATTTAGATATATCATCTACACTTTGCACTAATAATTGAGGTGACACTCGGCTTATATTAATTTATATTAGATGACCTTATAGCCTAGTTGGTAGCGACCCTGCCTGCGAAGCGAGGAGTCCCGGGTTCGATTGTTACCGGGGCAGATATTAATGTGACAGATAGATATTTGTACTCAGGTGCAGGGTGTTATTGTGATGTGTTATATGTGTCGTCCATGTCACCAAAAATAGGTTATAATATGATGAATTTACAAGGAAAACTAACAATATGTTAGCATAAGTAGTTAATGAGTAATAGTCGATAAACTTACTACTTCGGAACCCTACATTGCGCGTGACCTGACACGCAGTTGACCGATTTTTTAAGATTCTTATTTAAGACAAGGCTTTATAAACCTATT
The DNA here is from genome assembly GCA_951805285.1 of Thymelicus acteon. Lineage (NCBI taxonomy): Eukaryota > Metazoa > Arthropoda > Insecta > Lepidoptera > Hesperiidae > Thymelicus > Thymelicus acteon. The sequence continues at coordinate 1,611,644 of OX638238.1, forward strand.
TTAACTATTGCACTGTTATAATATAAGTTTTTTCTTTAACATCTTTCATTGGAGTGAAAGAAAAAACATATAAGATCTTATTATTATTATTCCCAAAATCTCTATAAATGTCTACCCTATGTCTATAGTCAACTCACTTCTTCAACACATCCTCGTGTTTCTTCCCGCGCGGGCGGCAGTCGTCTCCCTCGCTCTCCAGGGCGCAGTACTGCGCGCACAGGTGCGAGAGGGACGGACGACAGCGGGACATGTCCTGTGAAGTGTAGTGGATAATGTAGCTTAGTTGTATGAGGATAAGGTTGATTCAATATCGTCGTAGCTACAAAAATAGTTGTTTATGTGCCTAGGAAAACGTTTAGGGAGCTATGTTGCTAGATATAATAGGGATTGAAGTGAAATATACCTTGGTTGTATGAGGATAAGTAAGCTGGTGCTTGTCATGTTGTCCGACTTAGAGCGAGATCTGACAAGTAGTTTTTAAGTTATTTGGAAATCGGTTATTTTTGACGTGATAACGTCTGTTAAAACGATGATCGCCGGGCGCACGCACGAAAAAATGTAACGTTCCGCGAGCGAGAAAGCGGCAAAAGCGAGAGAGAGACATGATCGGCTAGGATCGGCGTATCGTAGCCGATGCCGTAGGCGAGCCGTAGGCGATCGTAGTTGAGTGGAGCGGAGCGGAGCGGGGCGGGGCGGAGCTTTGTCATGACGCTGTCACGTTAAACTACCGTCCATAAACCGACTTTACAGACAACCATTTTTTTTCTTGGTAAAAGGTGGTAAAAGTTCTTGGTTAAGATTATGGTAAAATATGTTTCTGAACTTACCACAATAATCATAAACATGATCTTGGCAACGAGAGGCTCCTTGACAAACACGATCCCGCATAACGCATCTGGGTTCTGCTGTAGTTGCTGCATTCGTGCCGCATGGGTTCTCTGCACGCGGCCGCGACCCCGCACGCGTTGTCTGCGGAACCCTAAACCCTTCTTCAGGCTCGGGTCTGGCGGATCGAACTTTTGGTCTGTTGCTTTTGTGTTCAGTTTAGAAATGGATTCATCATCATTGTTCGTTTTATCAATGTCTTTGTCCGCATTATCAGTAGTTTTACTACTATCATTATCAATATTGACACATTCTCTACTTATAGATACGTTGCATGCGCACTTTTCATCATTTGAAGTTTTTATATTATCTACATCATCTAGGTCCTTCAAATTAGCCTCATAAGTATGGACTCTATCTTCGATTTTATTTCCAAGGGTTACAAAATCGCATTTCTCTAATTCATCTATCAATTCTGTAGTTTTACTTCTAACTAATTTGCTTTTGTTGTCTACATTATTTTCGTTAGTTTTCAGATCGTCTGTGTCATCTTTTGGGTTATTTTGTTTTGTACCTTCTCCATTTGTGCGAGATTCATTGCATTCAGCTATGTTTTCATCATTCAAATCATTAGAATTGGTTCTTTTACATTTATCTATACTTTTATTGTTTTCTGTTATTTCAACCTCAGTATTACAATTTTGTCTTACTAGATCTTTTTCAGATCTTTCCTCTTGCGTTTCAATTTCAGATATATCTTTTGAAATTTCATTAACTTCTGTAATTTTACCGTCATGATATATTTCCCTATGATTGTTTAAACTATCTGTTTTCTCCCTCTGATCGGGAGATTGAAATAGTTCTAAAATTTCGGCGAATCTTAGCACTTTTGGAGTTGAAAACAAATGGATTCTATCCCAATCGTCATATTTCGATAGAATTAGTTCCGCTTGGCATCTTATTTTCACAAAAACTGAGGTACAAAGGCATAGGAGTAGAAAATGTCTTTCGTAGGGTACTTTTATTTTTTGCTTTTCTAACTTCACTAGTAGTGAAAACGCGGCTTTGTCTGCGGCGTATGGTCCTGGAATAATCAATAGTAAATTACTGAGAGACATAAAGAAGGAAGTTACTACTATTAGTAAATGATTAGTAAAAATTGCGATTGCTTAGTGGTAATGCCACATCAATACCAAAGTCATCAGTCGGTCAAAAATAAGAATAATCCCAATTATTACTCTCTGTAGGACACTGAAACCGAAACTAAAAACTATTTCACGGTTGAAAATACAAGGACAGATCTTTCGTGGCGCATTTATTTATTTATTTATTTAATCTTTATTGAACCAAAAGAAAGGCGCATCAGTGATGTCTTTGGTGTAGCTGATGTCTATGGGCGATAGCCACTTACCATCAGGTGGATCGTCAGCTCGTTTGCCGGCTATTTTTATAAAAAATAGCTTGCCATTTCTACCGTAAGATACACGAAGTAGAGCACATTTTCCAATGCACTTAGAATCAGGAGTTGACAAAAGTGTTTAAGTTACTGGAACAGGCAAAAAAGAGAAGGAAAAACAACATAATAATATACAAGAACGAAAGAGACATACCCAACTGGTCCAGAACATACAGAAACTGATCAAACATTAGTTTCGGTTCTATCGTGGGGTCCGGAATGTCTTTGAACTCTTCGTACAGGTCGTCGCCATAGATTTCTGTCGGGTCGTATCTGGAACAACAAATAGATGTGTTGAGGAGTTTCTTTCGTCATTTCTTCTCGTCTATGACAAAGCAAATTTCCAGTGTGGTAAATTAAAAAAATCTACGCGCATATGTGTATAAGTGACACCAATATGAATAAAATATTTTGATTTGATATGATAGGATTTGAAATAATTCTGTGTTATATGTGTCTATATAATCTATAATATATCGCTCGGCAATGCTGAAACCTAAGATTTAATTAAATTCCCACGGGATATAAAGTACACGCAACTCAACTCTAAAGACAGTTCAGTTAGGTTAGGTTGCTTATTTTACTGTCGCTGAAAAAGGAACCCCGCAAAGCGGGGTCCCGTCAACATCTGAGACGTAAATAAGAAGTAGGGTAAGTCGGGGTAAAATATAACAGATAAGACAAATATAAATACTACTGCAAATGTCATATACCTCACCTCACTGTATTATATAAAAGAGTGTTGCCCTATCTGATTTTAAACCCCCAAAGCAAAAAGAGGGGTGTTATAAGTTTCATGTTACAAAGTAATGAGTATTTAAATGACAAGACTGCTTGCTTGGACAACGGTTTTTTTATATTAAATATTGCCATAAGTAGCATTAAGTACTGTCTGTAATTGTGAATGAGAAAAAAACCCCGGTAGTTTCTTGCCACTTCTTCTCCCAGAACCATACACCATAGGGATTGGTTGAAGCGATGGCTTTGAGTGACTTTCGAAAAGCGTTTGTAACAAACCTACAGTGCGGCAGACGTATCTTGGCGCGTCTGAATAGGCTGTGCGAACTTTGGCGCATGTAAGACAGAGATAGAATACACGAACATGCTAACGTGTGACTGAGACATAACACGCCGCGTACCGAGCATTGCCGAATTGTGTTACTGCGCAACCTTCTGTGCGAAGTTCAGACGCGCCAAGATACAGCGGCCGTACCTACTGTACTTCGAATAAAAACTTATTTCATTTAATTTCAAAAACTTATTTCATTTAATTTCTTATTTAATTTCATTTCATTTTGACGGTATCCGTGTGACTGTGTCGTAGCTCAAGGAATGGACCGATTCTGATGCGGTTTTCTTTCTTTGAAAACTGACGTGATCGAGATGGTTCTTAGTTACGAGTACAATTTATGAATATGTTCAGAGTTTCAAGGTCATCTGCTCGTTTTTGTGATGAAGTGTCAATATTTTAAAATTTACTGTTTTATACGAGTTCATTCACGACGACGCGTGTGGCACAATGGTTACCATGCCGGATCGCCGCACCGAGGGTCCTGGGTTCGATTCCCAGGGAGGCGGAAATTTGAATGATGACTTTGAATTTCTGTTCTCGGTCTGGGTGTGAATGTCCTTGTCTAGTGTGTTGTCCATGGCGCCCACGACACAGGGAATCCTAGTGTGGGGCTAGTTGTGTGTAGCATCATTCAAATTTGACATGTCTTCACATTTATCCGACCAACTATAAATCCAACTTGCGTATTGGGGCAGCTTAGAATACTAATCCCAATCCCACGCCGCATGGGTGTCGTAAAAGGCGACTAAATCCGGGCTGCTGGTGGTAGAGCCCCTCGAGGGATTATATTGGTAATATTGATTTTGATTGTTAATTAATACCATTATTACTATTATCATTTCTCCATGGGGTTCGCCTGGATAGCTACCACCCTTGAGCATGAGTCAGACAAACGACTCGTCGTGTTCCGGCTGGGGGCTTGAGAGCCAGTTCTTTCTTTCTTTTTCTTCTTTCTTTCTTGGCCGGCAACATCAGGGATGCCTTTGGTGTTGCTGATGTCCATCGACGGTAGCCACTTGCCATCAGGTGGAACGTCAGCTCGTTTGCCAGCTACTTTCATAAATAAAAAACTAACCTATGTTCATCCATAAAATCCTTCGCGCTGACAACAGCCTCCCTCATGAAGCTCTCCAACTCCAGGTAAGCGTCAGGCATGGAGTCCAGCGGTGACTTGGTGCTGTATTCAATCAATATCTCCTTCGGTTTTGCCACTGTGTTCGCTAACCTGAAATCAATTTTTGTTTAAGTTATTGAATATTTTAATAAACGCTAACACTCATACCCCCGCAGTAGGTTATCACCTGTGCCGCGGGCGGCATGGACACATATAACACATCACAATAACACCCTGCACCCGAGTACTAATATTTATATGTCACATAAATATCTGGCCGGCCGGGAATCGAACCCGGGACCCCTCGCTTCGCAGGCAGGGTCGCTACCAACTAGGCTACAGGGTCGTCAAATTATTGAATTAATATTATAGTAACCGCCTTCACTTTTCTTCGGTTTTCGTATACTATTTTTTCTAAACAATTCTTGACAAAAAATAACCGACTTCAAAATTAGGGATAACTCAAAAACTACTCGTCAGATCTCGCTCGAATTTAAATGAGACCACACGACAAGCACCAGCTTTCGATTAAAAAAAGAATCATCAAAATCGGTACACCCAGTCAAAAGTTCTGAGGTAACAAACATAAAGAAACAGTCGAATTGAATACCTCCTCCTTTTCTGAAGTCGGTTAAAAATACAGCCCATGTTACTCAGAAACAACAGAGTATCGTATTTGTGGAAAAAAAACTGAAATTGGTCCAGTAGTTTTTGAGTTTATCCATTACACGAAAAACGAATAAACAAAAAATCAAAACTTTCCTCTTTATAATATGTAATATGTAGTAATCGCCCTCGCTTTGCTTTGGTTTTCTTATTTTTTTACAACTTGGGTTACATTATTGGAATTTCATTAAGGATCCCTAATTTTTTGAAAATATAATATAGCCTATGTCACCCGGGGATAGTGTAGCTCCCCAACAGTGAAAGAATTTTTCAAATCGGTTCAGTAGTTTCGGAGCCTATTCAATGCAAACAAACAATCAAATCTTTCCTCTTTATATATTAGTATAGATTATAGTTTAGATGAAGTGCAAGTGCTCAGAGCCCGCCGACTTGTGTCGATTCTAAATGATCGACAAAGTTAAGCAACAGCAGCTTAGCAGTTGGATAGGTGACCGCTAGTGGCATATTACTGAGCGCTTCCGTGTTTCGGAGGGCACATAAAGCCGTCGGCGGTTAAGCCATGTCGAAGGCTTCCGGCGGCATGAAAACTTCCGACAATTGGGTTGGCCACTGACCATCGACTACTGCTCTTCAAGAGGAGAAAAAACTTACAAGCGTATTTGCCTTTGCTTAAACTTAAACTATTTGGAATTACATCAGTCTAATCTAAGATAACTCACCGTTTCCCACCATCAATATCCTCAGCCAAATCCATTTTGCAACACAACGCTTCTTCCAACTGTTCAATCTTCCACTCCAGCATCTCATACATTTCGAAATCATCATAACTCTCTTTGAAATCATCACTTTTATCTTTAATATCTTCTAAAATATTCTCTTCGTCTTTTGGACTATCTTCATCTTTCGTGGTATCTCTATCTTCCGTACTGTTTATACTATCTTCAATGATGTCTCCATCTTTCAAATGAACTTTAGTTTCTATCTCCATATCTTTTGTTTCACATTTAACAATGCTATTTGCTATTTCTTCCTTTTTCTCACTCACATTCTCCAACTTTGTATTTTCTGTTTCATTACCTTCTGCATCAATAGATGTCTTATCAATAACTATCTCACTTCTTGGTTCTTCTTTTTCTTTGTTATAATGTAAGACATTTTCTTCGTCATCCGTAATTTCTATAATCCGTTTCTCTTCTATCTCATCACTAACTTCCGCTTGGTCTAACTTCTCTTTTTTCTCATTGGCATCCCGAGATTTCTCTTCGCTTTTATCTTTTTCTTTATCTTTTTTAACTTTAAGATCAGTCTCAGTTTTTTTATAATTATCAGACGGTTCGTTACTAGCAGCTATCGTATTAGAGACTTGATCATTTGTATTATTGTCATCTTGTTCGGAATCTCTTCCGGAAGTAAAAAGAGGGTAGGTTAAAGCCAAAATTCGAGGTTGTTCTGATTCCTTGGATTCTTTGTAGCATTTCATAATCTGTGGATTGTTAAACGCTACAATTAACAAACATAATATTTCGGCAACATCATATCAAAGTACGAAGAGCTAGTAATATAGCGGGACGACGACGGGACGTGGACGGGGCGGGGACGGGACGGGGAGGACGAGACGTGGACGGGACGGGGACGGGGCATAAATATACGCGCGTACCCCGTTACCGTCCCATCCGTGCCTCCGTGGCGTATGCGCTATCGTTTACATTTTCTATGAAACGATGTTTCCAAAACTTCACGTCCCGTCCCGTTTATACTTACATATTGCAAGTTCTCATCTTCAAATATCATATGGCAGCTGTCGATGATGAGGACATTCAGCAGCGGTATTGTGAGCTTGCCTTCTTCTAGGAGATGTTTGAGGACCTGGGATGTGCATACGATGACCTAGAATACAAGATAGGGTCCTTCAATATTTTTTTATTGAAATTGAATGCGACTTGCAAAAAGATTGAGTTAAACGGTTACGTTAAACGTTTGCACTACCATGGAGGGGGTATGAAAGCACTGGATAGATGGCCCTAGCTTCTTATTATCTAAAGGTAAACCTCTTTTAAAATTTTATGTTATTACTTATACAAATCTCACAGAGTCTCAACAGCATGATTCAGGTTCATGAACAACGCCATCTAGTTTGTACTTGTGTAAACATAGGTAGTACACATTAAAATTTAATGTTATTACTTACACAAATCTCACAGAGTCTCAACAGCGTGATTCAGGTTCATGAACAGCGCCATCTAGTTTGTAGTTGTTTATTTTTATTTAGTACAAAAATCGTTTTTGAAAGATAATTAAAACTGATACACGTTATTAAATTAAATATTTATTTAATTATGTCAAAGAAGTATAACTTCTCACGCGCGTACAAAAGTACAGGGACCCTTTTTTTTATTTAACTAGCTTTTTCACTAGTTTCATAGCATGCAGTTCTACTTATTTTTGAAATTAAAAAAATGTTCCCTTTCAGTAAAATTTCTCATCATCAATATTCAGAGTACTTTAATAGTTTCCTTCAATCAGTTTTTTTTTTCCACCCTGTGTATTGGCCAAATCTTGCAAAGTGAGTAAGAACTACTTTCTCCTATTACATGCGAAAGTAGAAATTTTTCATTTTGCTTAAGTTCTTATGACAATGCTATGAAAATAAGAATTTTTTAAATTGATTCATGACCATTTTGCAGTTACAAACATTCAAAAAAATACAACCAAAATCTCCTACTTTCAAAGTTTCTTTCTTTTTCTTCTTCTTTCTTGGCCGGCAACGCATCAGTGTTGCCTTTGGTGTTGCTGATGTCCATGGACGACGACAGCCACTTACCATCGGGTGGATCGTCAGCTCGTTTGCTGGCTATTTCCATAAAAAAAAGTTGGTGTAACCTAACTCACCTGTTTCTCCTCCAACTCCGCACCCCAATCCTCAACATCGGAGTACTCCAGAGCCTGCACCGCAGTGAGGTCCGTGAGGATGTGCAGCTCGTACGCCACCACCGCGACCTTGGCTGCTCGCGTCACGTATACTGAGCGTTGGTAACCGGCTGAGAGGAGTCTGGGGACGAAATGGAGTAATTTAAAATACTTAAAATCTTATTCGCTACACACTGATATAAGTAAGGTTTTGAGGGCCGGCGATGCATTGGCAATTCCTCTGGTATTGCTCATGTCCATAGGCGACGGTGACCACTTACTATCAGGTGGCCCTTATGCTTTTTCATCAGCCCTTCAGGCCATAAAAAGAAGTTAATCAGCGAACAAAATAATTCTTGACAAAAAATAACCGATTTCAAAGGGATAACTCAAAAACCTCTCCTCAGATCTCGCTCAAATTTAAGTGGGATCACATGACAAGCACCAGCTTTAAAAAAAGAATCATCAAAATCGGTTCACCCAGTCCAAAGCTGAGGTAACAAGCACAAAAAAAATTCAGTCGAATTGAGAATCTCCTCCTTTTTTGAAGTCGATTAAAAATGTACTTCACTACTCTACCATCCACACGCCCACTAAACTCACCCCCGTATCCGATAAGCGTCCTCATGCAGCAGTCTCGTGGCAACGAACGCAGAGTACTCCACCGCCAGAGTGTTCCGCTCGGCCGCCGCCACCGCCAGCCGCGCGCCGCCCTCCGCCGCCGTGAACTTGGAACAGGTCTCCATTGTCACTGTGGGAGACAGAAATGGGTATGGTAAAGTTATAAAAAAAGGTGAATATTAGTCAGATATACCCAGCACAGACCTATATACTGGGTGAATTTTTCAAGTGTGTGTGAATAGGCAAATTCAAAACTATGAGGAATAACCAAAAATTGCCAAAGGAGTTGCCATAATTATGTCATATATGTATGTCATATATACAGCCCTGTAATTGGTCCGTTTGATGCAGAAAACTTCACTGATAAAGACAAAAGACAAAGATGGCAATACAAACAATCAATCCTTTCGTTCTTTCTTTCATACAAGCAAACCAAGCCTCAAAAAAGCCCAATAAAGTAGTTGACTTTATCAATTTTGACAAATGCATAGCGATGATTTTCACTAAAGTACTGTTTATGAAATGATTGTAATAACATTATGCATTGCAAGACCTCAGTGTTGTTTCTAAATATGGGTGTATTTACTAACATTACTAATCCAGCAGTTAGCACACCTAACACGTCCTATTTCTAGCGAATATCAATTATTACTATTCTTATAGTCAAAATTATCTAAGATGCCCATAATGATAGCTGCTATTTGTTAATATGAACTAACCTTGTATGGGTGTCTTTGAGCGAAATGGAATATTCATTTACTTGACATGAATAGTTGAATACTTACGGACAAAGGATTTTGTCAAAATTTGTTAAAAATCCCTATTCATTTTCATTGGCGTTGATTATAAATCATATTATACGTTAAAATCTAGTAAAAATCCCACCACATCATAATTTACGCAAAATTTGCTTTACGCAAAAATTGATACATTGCTATAATCGAAATTTAAAAATAAAAATTGATTAATTTAATTACATTGTTAAAAATGATTTGCTTGCATTTGAATTTAAAATTAGATACCCAATAATACCACGACGAATTGGATGCTAACAAAGGACATTTTCCATTATGTATGGGCACTTCGCCATCCATGGACAGTAACTGCAGATAATATGTTATATGTATGTAATTATGAATTTAAGGTTGCGGTAAACATTTTTTTTTTTCAACAAAATAATAATTATGTATACATGAATGTGTCTTACGAAATAAGCAAGAATTTATTCACTGTAGTTTTTTCCTGACGCTCATAATATAATATTATGTCAAAATATTATTACGAAACTGAGCGGGACTTTCATTCTAACATGATCTATATTTCTTTCTTTTTCTTCTCTCTTTCTTGGCCGGCAACGCACCAGTGATGCTTTTGGTGTTGTTGATAGTCATGGGCGAATGGATAAAATAATATTTTATTGAAGTCGTAAATAGGTACATATTGAGAATATGCAGTGCGAGATAGCTCAATCGAGGTAGTAGGTAGGTAACTAGGTACCTAAATATTACGGTTTTAGTTTAAAATTTAACTATCGAATCGATTAGAAGGTCTTATAATTTTGAATCGATTTGTTGTAAAAATTGGTTTCTTTCGTGAACCGATTTTTTTGTACATCTCTAATATCACTGTGATGGCAAACGACAAATTGGGCTTCTTAGTTCGCGGTGACTATAGTGACACCAAACACTAATATAAGCTAACCAATTATAGTCTCTCATACAATCAAAGATACATACATTCTTTCATCTGAGCATACAACATCATTGCATACAATCCTATTTGAATCTTGTCACAGATATCCATAGCAAAGGATAGTAAAGTGACACTTTCATTTAGGTTTGCAATTATTATAAAATATGATGGGAAATTAACAGGATTTGGATTGTTCTGTATTGCAAAATGATCATCTTAAAGTGTAATCAGTAATTTACCTTAAATAGTGTTATCCTATTTGAAGGTCCAATTGATAGGTGTAAAAGAGGTCTGCCTGCTTGAGGTTAGATGTTCATTGCCTGAGGTCTTTGACCAGATGGGTTGTCTGATAAAAAAACAAAACGCTATATAAAGATGGACAGAAAAAGGCAAATAAATGGATAGACCCAAAAACTTGTAATTTTTTTACATACCACTAATGATTTGATTCCGGGAATTGAATTAACAACACTTTCAGAATTCATTACACATACAAAAAGCCTCTTGGGACCAGTTCCATTCACAAACTACAAAATGTAAATATTTTAGAAAAAGGTCTGTAAAAGCGAATGTCGTTTATTTTGTGCGCGGTTAAAATATTAGCTGTGGAAATGAATGCGTATTCAAGTTTTCGTCTTTCTTCTTTTGGAAATTTGGACACTTCGTTTCGTTCCGTTTTGCAAAATCGCGAAATCCGAAACTCCGAATCCGAAGTGACGTTTAATTTAACCGAACCAATGACAATTTTATCGACAAAACCAATTAGAATCAACCCTCTATGGCTGCCTGGGGCACGTTTAAGCACCGGTCATTTTGAGTTTGACATTTTAGTGATAATTAGTGATGTAATACCACATAACTCATGTGGTGATACCATCAAATGAAGTGGCCGATGGCCTGAAGTGGGTATTGAATGGTATAGTGGTATATAAGTTCTAGCTTCTGTGGATAAATAAAAAAATGAATACCTAGTTCAAAAAAAACTAAAAACACGCTTTTATAGAAAATCCAACTAAAAAATAGAAAATAAATTTGAATTATATATCGTACTTTAATAATGTAATTAAAAAGTGGGGTGCATGCATTGGTGCATGGTGTCAATAAGTAGAAGGATTATCATTTTGATAATATTTTAAAAAGCACCCCACACTTCTATTTTTTAGTTGGATTTTCTATAAAAACGTGTTTTTTAGTTTTTATGAACTATTATTATTCTTATTTTCTTTTAGCTTTATGAATATATTGCACTATGAATTGGGTAAAAAGACTAAAAAGTACTAATTTAACCCCCGACGCAAAAAGAGTTAGATTTGACGTTAAACACGTATGTCTGTCTGTCGTATCATAGCTTCCAAACCGATGAACCGATTTTGATTTAGTTTTCTTTATTTGAAAGGTAACTAGACCGCGATTTTTCGTTTAAATTGAAAAAAGTTGGTCCAGCCTTTCGAAGACCATCTTTTCCAGTTTTTTGTTCCCTTTACCTATCACGCAAAAAACTAGTGTGATGCTCTTCAGCTTTCAGGATTTTAGGTAATTGAGTTGCGGCACTTGTCGCCTACCAAGACCACTTGGTTGTCGTCGCGATGAATTTACCATTTTTGCAAAAAGTTAAAGCATTTTTTTGTAATGTAAGTACTAATTACCGATTTTCGGATTTTTTATATTATTTTCAACTTGATACTGAGATAAAGGGGGTTGACAGACAGGCGTACAACTAAGTGAACTATTAAAGGTTCCATTTTTCTTTTGAAGTACGGAACCCAAAAACAATCACCGTATTGGGGCGGCTTAGAATACGGACCCCATGTTTGTACTATGGTATCTTGATAGGAAACAGAAGCCGTCCCGCTAGGTGGTAAATTAAGGCTTATTAGAATAATTCCTATCTGATGGTAAATCAGTGACCATCGTCAATTCGTCACCCATGGATATAAAAGTGGTACCAAAAAGGAATCACTGAGGCGTTGCCGAATTGCCGACCAAGAAAGAAGGGAGGGAAAGAAATAAAGAACGAACTGCCTCCCTAGCCCCCAGACGGAATCGACAAATAGTTTGGTGACTGATGCAAGCAACAGGGTGGTAGCAAGGCCAAAGGGTTAATTGGGAATTGGAATCCCTATTTTTCTTCATCTATGGTATTATATTTAGGTAGTCTGTGATGGTCCTACATATACTGAAAAAAAGGAAAAATGTTGATCTGTGCGATTTACGACGAATCACGAACGACGGGACGGGACGGGACAATCCCGGAATTTCCGATTATTTGATGGATTTGTTTTTGTTATTTTTGTTTTGTTTCTTTTTTGCAAATTCCATAAAATTGCATCCAAAAGCAATACATTTGTTTTGATTATCGCAAGAAGAGGAAAATTATAGATTAATGGACGTATTTCGGTAAGAACCGATGTTGGAGTTTTAAGAAATGAGATTCTGATTTATTGGTAAACTTTACAGAGAAATTATTTATATCTGTTACTACTGTGAGATATTTAATCAGTATGGTTATCATTTATCAACTACATTTACTAATAAAGTTGATATTATAAAGCATCCAATTAAACCTACTCGTATTATGAATCCGTGTATGGAAGTTTGTTACTCTTTCATCCAAAAAGTAGTGAACAGATTTTCATGAAATTTAGCACACAGATAGACCATGATCTGGAATAACATATAGGGTACTTATTATCCCGGAAATTGAGGCAAAAACGCGGGCAGAGCGCTAGTAAAAATAACGCAAAGCTGCCTGCATAAAGTTTAAGATATCTATTTACAAAAGTCGCTAATTCATTAGATAAGTACGCTTCAAGACACTGACTTATATAGATAAAGAAAGAGTAAATAAACTAGTAGTACTTAAATTGTAATACCAATAGACATAATTAAACTTATTTGACTTGGGAGTACTGAGATTTTTTAAAAAAGAGATGAAGCTTATACTACACTTAAGCATGTGATATGTTCGGAGGCAATCCAGTGGTGTAACTTGTCCTAAGTAGACCCTCTATCAATATAGGGGACCCGCTCCAACTTTTGCTGTTAATTCAGGAGTAAAAAGGCACAGGGCGCCAAAAGTAGCAGCCTTGGGGCGGCAGTCAAGCTTTTATTTGGGGGGGGGCACCACTTTTAGGGGTAAATTAAAGCTACTACTAATCGGGACCCCTGTAAGATGGGGTCCCCTCTAGGCTGGAGGCCCTATAATTGATATGGCTGATACTAAAATCAATGCTTCAAATAAAGTTAAACCACTTAAAAGTTGTTTTTCTTTTCAGAAAATCTTGAATTCATTGAAAAAAAGTTATCATTAACTATGACTAATAATTTTGAAAACTGGAAGTTTTCATACGATGTTCTTGAACCAATAAAGGCTCCGATAGACCCTCATAAAGCAGTTGGTACTCTTATTGATATAAATGATGAAAAGAAACAGCATGAATTGGAATTAAGTGGATCCGACTTAGATAATATTAGAAAGTCCACATTTGGCTTAATAGATCTGTATGAGAACATCTATGTAACTCCTCAGCAGGTCAGGAAGGAAGAAAAGGTAGAATCGCTAGATATAGACAATGAATTCTTTCACAAAGAAATGGGAAAAAAGATAGATTCCAATTCTTTAAAAGATATTCCCCTAAAAACCGATGATATTGATAGCAATGATAGCATAACTAAAAAATATGAAGAAATACAATCAATCAAAAAACCTATGAATCAAATCATACTTAACAATCTAGACATTCGAGTATTAAAAGTGCCTGTAGTTAATATGAAATGTGAAACTGTCCAGAAAAAAGTTAAAAATGTTGGTAACATGATTAGCAAAGATAAAGAAATACAGAAAACAGATAATCACCAAAAACTAACCACAAGTGGGAATATAACCACTCATAATTTAACAGCAAACATTGTTAATATAAATAAAGCAACATCAACTGAAACTGATAAAGCATTTGATAACAATAATGATATTTCATCAATGCTCAGAACATTTAAAAACATTGATTTAAACAAATCCCAGAATTTCAGAATAGTTAACAATCAACTTAAAGCCAACACTGAATTGAAAACAATAACACTGGACAAAAAGACGTATGCTAAACGCCAAATTAAATCAGAAGTGGAAAAACTTCGTCTCACAAAGGGCCCAGACTTATATGAGAAGTCCATTGTTCTGCCACAGATAATGAAGCGATTGACTGAAAGAAGCAATACTTTACAAGAAGATGCTAATTTAAAACGAAGATTAGTTCTTGACTCAAAGAGTACTCACCAATGTCAATGTAAAACATCAACTAAACTTACTAATGCTTTGAATGATACAAAAAAGAATGTAGTTCAGGTATCAGTACATACAAATTCAAAGATATCTTTAGCCCACGTTACACCAAGCAAAGATATAAAGCTAAATCCGGTTATAGCTTTGGAAAATTGTAACCGAGAGAGGTTGGTAGCTCACAGAGTACATTCTGCATTTGAGAAATATGTTCTCACTGGTTCATATTATTGAATGTAGTGGTGTAGTTGTGATACTGAGTTACTTTGAAGAAGTCAACACATTTTAATAGTTTTTAACCAACTTCAAAAAAGATGGAAGTTCTCAATTCAACTGTATTTTTTAACCGACTTCAAAAAAGGAAGAGGTATTCAATTCGACTAAAAAAGCTAGTGCTTGTCATGTAGTCCCACTTTTTGAGCGAGATCTGAGGAGTAGTTTTTGAGTTATTTTGAAGTCGGTTATTTTTTGTCAAGAATTTTTTTTTGTGTTACCTCATAAGTTTTTACTGGATGTACAGATTTTGATGATTCTTTTTTTAATCGAAAGCTGGTGCTTGTCATGTGATCCCATTTAAATTTGAGCGAGATCTGACGAGTAGTTTTTGAGTTATTCCTAATAATGCATTTTTAATTGACTTTGAATATGTTGATGATTTTCTCATTTTATTTGAAGTTGGTTATTTTATTTGTTCTCCCAAAAGTTTATAACAAATTGTGCCTTAATGTATTACATAGTTAATCTTAAACCTACATATTCCCATTGTATTCTAATACTACTGATAACCTATTATGTTATATTTACTGGTAGCCAACAGATGCTACTGGAGAAAACTTAAGATTTGCATTTAAAAATCATAGATACACATTTTGTGATATATTATAGCTAAGATGGCAAATATTGTGTATGTATTTTCGTCCAAAAATTAGCTCCCTGACAGGGAAATAGGATACATTTTAATTGTTATACAATGTAATATGTATTTTTGTTTCAAATTTCTGGAACTAGTGATCCAATTTTAACCATTCTTTTTTTTAACTTTAACAATTATTAAAGAACGCTGAAGAATGAACCAAAATTGGTTCAGTAGATTTTATGATTATAAGGCTTGAATACTTGTGCATG
The DNA here is from genome assembly GCA_951805285.1 of Thymelicus acteon. Taxonomy (NCBI): domain Eukaryota; kingdom Metazoa; phylum Arthropoda; class Insecta; order Lepidoptera; family Hesperiidae; genus Thymelicus; species Thymelicus acteon. The sequence continues at coordinate 1,627,359 of OX638238.1, forward strand.
GATAGACATAATATGACAAAAGATATAGTAATACTACTTATTTTAAGTACTATAATTTCTTCTGTAGTAATACATTAATTAAGATTGTGCACTAAGGATTTCATTGCTCGCAAAACTAAACTTTATTGTGTTGTCATAAAGTCCATTTTCGAAATAAATGATGCTAAATGGGAATATAGTGTTTCGGTGTCCTTGTCTAACTCTTTGTTTTATCACTGCAGTAGAAAGAGATGCACTCCTGTCTACGCTAACTCTAAGGGCATGTTTTTTGAGCAACAATGTACAATCTTGTATAATATATTTGCATGTGACAGGTATGAATATACTGAGGGACAACTGCTCCCCTGGATATTGTATAGCTAAAGTATCCTTTCTTTCTTTCTTTCTTTCATTTCTTCTCGATGACAAAGCTCCTTTCCCAAATGGTGGTAGATTAAAGATGTGCATAAGTGTATCTGTGATACCTGTATGAATAAACAATTTTGAATATTATGCCCATGTCAAAGAGAAAGCATCTCAAATTCTTGGGCAAATTCTAGTGTGCTATAAGAAAATCAAAATGGCCAATAATTCCAGTTTTTAGTTATTTTAAACTAAAGGTGACGAATTCAAATAAATTAAGTGTCTAATTTTATTGCAAAATGTTGTACCTGTATTCATTTTTTTTTATTTGCATTTATCTGTGTACACAACTGTTCTCAATGTTATATCTACCAATAATCCTCAAGTAAATGCCTAGGAACTGCTATAAAATGTCACAATATAGTGTAAATATTTTGCTATTATTGATTTTGTAATCATAATGTTTTTCAAAGGATTTTTTTTTATTTTCTCTTTGAACGTTGTATAAGTTCAATGAAAGATTCAAGTATTACTTTTAATATGGAATCTTGTTAATATTAATGTAATGAAATGGTTTACTTACGATATTATATCATTATTATTATCATTCAAATTTTTTAACATTTAATATAATGTAAGTTGGTTTAATTTGAATTATAAAACGGACGAGATTCCAATTTGGTTATTTATTTTTAAATATATTTTTAATTGAAAGTATAATTAATTAAATTTTCTGACAAACTGCTTTGCATATCTGTTTTTAGCCAATTTCAAAAAAGGAGGTTCTCAATTCGATTGTTTTTTTTGTGTACTCAACTTTCTACTGAGTGTACGGATTTTGATGATTCTTTTTTTATATTCGAAAGCTGGTGCTTGTCATGTGTTCTCATTTAAATGAGAACGAGCTGTGATGAGTAGTTTTTAGGGTTCCGTAGCTGAATGGCAAAAAACGGAACCCTTATGGATTCGTCATGTCTGTCTGTCTGTCTGTCTGTCTGTCCGTCCGTATGTCACAGCCACTTTTTTCCGAAACTATAAGAGCTATACTGTTGAAACTTGGTAAGTAGATGTATTCTGTGAACCGCATTAAGATTTTCACATAAAAATAGAAAGAAAACAATAAATTTTGGGGGTTCCCCATACTTAGAACTGAAACTCAAAAATGTTTTTTTCATCAAACCCATACGTGTGGGGGTATCTATGGATAGGTCTTCAAAAATGATATTGAGGTTTTGTAGAGGATCTTCAGTTGAAGGTCTACTAATGTTGTATCAGGAAGGTTGCTTCAAGTAATACTTCTGCTGGTTATCGGAGGAATATAATTTCGGTAAAAATGAACGGGTTTATATACAAAAATTGTAGAGAAGAATGACCAATAAAAATAGCTACATTAATTTACAGTAAAAAGAAAGACCAATAAGAAAAAGGATTATAGAACACGTGTATAGGGTAATAAAATTAACAATGATTATTTGCATGCCGTCTCGTTCACTCCTGTTACAATAACGCTATATCTGTCGCTAAGTATTGCCATCTCGTTCTAACATCGCCGCTCTCCTTCGCAAGCGCGAGGCGATGTTATAAATATTGCGCGAGGCTCAAATGGGTGTACTCAAATGGGTGTACACTTCACGGCGAGCTGCGAGCGCGGATACACGACACGGGCGTGAAGATATATACCTACGAAGATAACTGCCGGGTGCCGGGTGCTTCGAAGATGAGATCTTGTGGCTTGAAGACTGATGAAAAGGAACGAGGAAGATGCTGACGGACTGCGCTTATCTTGTTTCTTAAACAGACGTCATTCGTTTCTTAACAGAACGTCAAAGCAAATAAATATATTTCCCCTGAGATGTTTGTTTTACTTAGCTTGAAATATAAGTTAGGCTGTTGTATTTATTCTTTCCTATTGGTAATCCAGGTATTGTTGTGGTAAGGTAAATATGTAGGTATTGAGAAGGTATTGGTAACTGCGTAAGTATTCATAGGAGGTATTCGGTAGGTATAATGATAGCTGCGTCAGGCAGCTACAGATTTCTAATATCATTTTTTTCTAAACTGAATAGTTTGCGCGAGAGACACTTCCAAAGTGATAAAATGTGTGTCCCCCCCCTGTAACTTCTAAAATAAGAGAATGATAAAACTAAAAAAAAATATATGATGTACATTACCATGCAAACTTCAAACGAAAATTGATTTGAACGAGATCTAGTAAGTAGTTTTTTTTTAATATGTCATAAATCGTAAACCGCAAAAAACATTGATCAAAGTTACAACAAACTACAAGAACTTTTATTATGTTACTTGCTGCTACGGAACCCTTCATGGGCGAGTCCGACTCGCACTTGGCCGCTTTTTGAGTTATCCCTAATTTTGAAGTCTATTATTTTTTGTCGAGAATTATTGTAATGAATTGTAATCAACTGAAAACCTCTGTATATTTCTACCTACCATTCTAGCTACCATTCTATACGTATTATTTGGGAAGTCCATTTTTAGATGAGACTTTAAATATATTTAGTCAACACTCTTATGTTCGGTTTACACATATTAAGTAGTTAAGTAGTTACCTAAATTTTAACTAAATTTTTAGTAAATTAATACGTGTAAACGGACAATTTAGTAGTTTAGTAATTTAGTAGTTCAGTAATCAAGTAGATAAGTAATTTAGAAATTTTTCTATTTTCTGTTAAGTAGGTGGGCGGGGCTTATCACTTGACACGTTTGGACAGGCACTTTTAAGTTAAAATTTAGTAAAATGCTTAAGTAGTTAAGTAGAATTGTATGAACTAAAGAGCTTTACTAAATTATTACGTGTGGACGGACAATAAAAATTATTCACTTAAAATTTAGTTAAAATTTACTTATCTACTTAACTACTTAATACATGTAAACCGGACTTTACTGCCCAATAAATAAAATACAGTCGAATACCTCCTCCTTTTTTGAAGTCGGTTAAAAAATCTAAGGCTTTAACCAACCAAAACAAGTTGGTTAACTATTAACGTTACGTTAACGCTAAGCTATGGTTACAGTAATATTACAAATATATTAGTTAGTCATTGTATTTAGGTAATACAGATATTATATTTAAGGCCTAAATTATAGTATTTACATTACATTGTAATCTGTTTTTAAAGATTTGACGTTACTTGCTTGCTATATGTAATTAAAGATGTCACATCGTAAAATTAAACTATTTATTTTATAATCGCTCCATTGCAGTTTTTGACCGCTCATTTACACGCGCGTGTAGCGGATCGTCTCGTGGCGCGTCCGTAAGCCACGCCCCCTACGCGCGTGTGAATACCACGCGAGCGCTCGCGCGAGCCCCTTTGGCCGCGCCTAACAAACCGCTCCCGCCGCGAGCCCGCGAGCCACGAGACGCGCCGCTGTCTGGTCCGCGAGCGCCCTGTTCACACGCGCGCGCACGCGCGCGTCTCGCGGATTGTCTCGTGGCTCGCGCGCGCGTGTAAATGGGGTATGATAGATTTGATATGTTAAAATAAATTATCATAATATTTTATGAAACACTGACAACTATTAAATATTACTGATTGACAAAGAATGAGTGCGTTCACAATAAACTAGTGGATTATAGTAACATAAAAACTACAATATAGTAGAGGCTCTTTAAATTCCTAATAAGATAATATTAAAAGTAAGTTACAGGCTCAGGTTACAGGTACATAAAACTTTGGTAGACACAAGTGAAAAACGAAAAACGTCAAAAAAGGACGCACGTTTGTGACGCGTATACGTTTACGCTTTACCACTGACTTTATAGTTAAATTATCTCAACACTAAAGTAACTTTTAACACCACACCTTTATTTTGTACTTTAACGTTATAATGCTTTTGATATCACTATAATTATCATCAGCTCTAAACTGACGTTAAAAAGCTATTTACTTCATTCGTACACAACACAAATCAAAATGCGTGGATCTTTTGACAGGGGGTTTCCCTAGAATAGAATAAGATTTTCTCTTGAAGTCATAAAGCGTAGAAGTAGTTTTGGAAATGTTAAGTAATAGGTATTTTATACCAAAAATAAATGTGAAAGTTGTGAGTTGTTGTTTGTGACTCGATCATGGATAAACGGCTGAGCATATTTAGGTTATATTTCGCAGTTTCTAAACCTGGATTGAATTATGGACTAGGTACTTTTCATTCCGGAAAATAGAGATGTTTTTACCATGAATCGTGACGGTGAGATTTTCACCTTAAATAATAAACACTACATAGAAGACAACAAAATTACGTTCTAGGGGGACACCGGACACTAATAAAAAATATTGTGCGATTCACCGTGACCACGATCCGTGCAACTGGGTCGAAATATCGGTATTATAAAATACGAGTAACCACCCTCGTTATGCTTTGGTTTTCTTATTTTTTTACACCTTGGGTTACATTATTGGAGTTTTATTAAGGATCCCTAATTTTTTAATATAATATAGCCTATTTAACCCGAGGATAGTGTAGCTTCCCAACAGTGAAAGAATTTTTCAAATCGGTTCAGTAGTTTCGGAGCCTATTCAATGCAAACGAGAAATCAAATCTTTCCTCTTTATAATATTATTAATATTATTATGTATATTTAGATGAATCGTGAGTACTCGTTGCATTTAAAATGTTCAGTGCAGTGTCGGCGATGAGTTTAAACTCATACATACTCACACTCACAGCCCCACACTAGGATTCCCTGTGTCGTGGGTGCCATGGACAACACACTAGACAAGGATATTCACGCCCAGACCGAGAACAGAAATTCAAACTCATCATTCAAATTTCTGCCTCGCTGGAAATCGAACCCAGGACCCTTGGCACGGCGATCCGGCATAACCATCGCACCACACAGGTCGTCGAATGATAAAAAAATAGGTAGTTCTAAATCTTTTAATATGCCAAACGGTGCGTAGTTACGTGCTATAAGGCATTATTTACTTAAATAAAGGCAGAAAACATTGTATTAAAGCATTTCTATATAAAGAAAAGACTCATAGCATAATGGGCCATGCATTTACTACTCTATCCGAGTTAAAGGAGAAGTGAGACCTTAAATTTCGAAAGTCAAGCCACGACATGGATTCAACAAATCCCAATATGAGTAGACCCTTAAGAAGAAGCGGCAAGAAACTACCGAGGTTTTTTTACTGAGTCACAGATAGCATTCACTGCTAAAATTATTATTATCTATCCATAAACGCACCTTACGCAACCATCAGCCTTTAGCGGTCCACTGCTGGACATAGGCCTCCCCTAACATCCATAGGATGCCCGTTGTCTTCAGGTCGTCAGTCCACCTGGTCAAGGGTGTTCTGTTCTTTTTCCAAGACGTGGTCTCCATTCGAGGACCTTTGTTAATCAGGCCTCCAAACTGTGGCCAGCCTATTGCCACTTTGAACTATGTCCGTCACCCTTATTCGTCTACGAATTTCATTATTTCTGATTCTAAGAATTATTATGCATTAGTTAGGCAAATGAAACACAAACAAAATTATTAGGTACGAGTAACCGCCCTCGCTTTGCTTCGGTTTTCTTATTTTTATACACCTTGGGTTACATTATTGGAGTTTTACTAAGGAACCCAAATTTTTTTGAAAATATAATATAGCCTATGTTACTCGGGGATAGTGTAGCTTCCTATCAGTGAAAGAATTTTTCAAATCGGTTCAGTAGTTTCGGAGCCTATTCAATGCAAACAAAAAATCAAATCTTTCCTCTTTATATATTAGTATATAGAAGATTATAGGTACTTAAGGCTGCACCAGTAACATTCGTATCTGCCTACGCATATACTAACTACAATACGTTTATAATGTACCTTAGCGTCGCCCATGGGCTTTAGTAGCGCTAAACCATCACCGACGCGTTGCTACTGAAAAGGCAGCGGAATTACTCCTGGCTCCGACATTGTGGGGTGGTCAACATTTCACGATTGATTTTTGCGAGAGAGAGTTAGCCAGCCCGGATAGTCCAAATTCCTTATACGTAAATCTAAATTTGCTTCGCCAAGAAAATAAAATGGACCCTAAACATACTTCCAAACTCCGTATACCTACTATCCCAGCCATAGTTCCGTTCATTCCCACTAGTTCTACTGCTTAGTTCTATCGCAGTACAGTCAGCAAAAAGGAATGGGCATGACATGATAAAAAACACCCTCCATTTTTATTGTCACTGAATATTTTATGTTATTATTCCTTAATGAATCATAGACGTATTAGAAATTAAGCTCAAAATAAATTTATTTCTTGGTTTTTGCCTCAGATGAAAGAATAAAAGGTTTTCATCATTTTACGTTTATAAAGTGCCGAAGGATGCCACCAACGCATAGCAAGGCTTCTTGGTTGCCACCATAATTTTTGTGTTTTATCATGCTATTACGAGTCATTATAATTATTAATCAATAAATTATACCTAATACAAAAATCATGAGAACCCATTTTAGGCATTTTGACGTGATAACATCTATTAAAATGATGAACGCCGGGCGCACGCACGAAAAAATGTAGCGTTTCGCGAGCGAGAGAGCGGCAAAAGCGAGAGAGAGGCACGATCGGCTACGATCGGCGTATTGTAAATGCCGTAGGCGATCGTAGTTGAGAGGAGCGGAGCGGAGCGGAGCTTTGTCATGACGTTGTCACGTTAAACTACCGTCCGTAAACCGACTTTACAGACAACCATTTTTTTATGTTTAATGTTCATACGTTTAAAAAATCATTTTGGTTCCTTGACAGACACTTGACAGATTACTATGTCTCTAAGTTACTTAAGTCTGGTTTACACGTATTAACCTCCTGACTACTGAAAGCACTTTTTTTTAAATTTCTCAGTGAAAGTTTTGTAGGTGGTAAAGTTTGTTGTAATTATATGTGGAAAAATACTTTAAAAAATCCTGCTCCGGAAAATCCAGATTTTCACTATGTCCTTCGTATAAGACAAAAGGTGAGTATGAAGTTGTACTATGTGTAGGACATCAAAACATTTATGTTTTGCTTTATCGTTACATAGTAATATTACATTAAAAAAAAACAATAAATAATATAAAATTAAGTTTTAATTTGTGAACACTTATTTTTGAATAAAAATAATCAGTCTGGTAAAGAAGAACACACGAATCTCACAATACTTAGTTTAAATCTTTAAATATATCTTTGGAAACAAAATTATAACGAGTCAAAAGTAATATTTTTTTATAAAAGGAACATAAACTAAATATTCTCAAGAAGTTCTGACGAAAAACTCAAAATTCTTAAACAATTATACAATAAAATACTTTGGTAGAAATCAACATTTTTAACTTACATATAAATCTTTGAAATTAAATTATGTCTAGAAAAAAGTCAAAGATATAATATTACCACGCGTAGGTATTAAAACTATATATTTTGAGTGCTATTCACACTCATGGAAATTAAAAAAACAATTTCTGTTTGGAATGAAACACAAATAAATATTACATTTTTTACAATAAACTGTTGTTTTTTTGTCACATCCAGGATTTTGACATCGAGCTTGCTTTGAGCCATAATCGGGCAGATGGGCAGCTTTCTGTTGCCTTCTTTGCTTTGAAGGCAAAGGCACAATACTGGTTTTACGTTTTTTTATGTTGAGGCAGTAACTCGACTTCATTAGCATCACTTTCCCCTTCACTACTTTCATCATTTTCTGCTATCCATTTACATCCTAAATTAAGCTTATATTCTCTCAGCTGTTCAATATCTGATGTTTTTTTTCCATTAGCCAGTCTCTGTTTTCTATACTGTAACCAAGAATTGATTACAGCAAGATCAAACTAATGATGAATAACTCTGATTATCTATTTTTTGGTTCCATTTCTAAATGGACCTAACCATGGTTATGGCGATATAAACTTTCAATTCTCTAATTGAAAGACCTAAGGTCTTTCCACTAAATAAAATCTCAGTCCTATTCATACATTCTACTATTTTCTGCAGTATATTATCATCGATGTACTGGTCAATATATCTGGCATAATCCCAACTTGACGTATGTTTTGGTAAGTATGCCGGTTGTTGAAGACACCTATCTTCTGGTCCAAATTATCTTCCGTCCAACAGTTTTGACGACCTTCATGTGGCAACGTTAATGACCGGGTCAGTAACCTATTTCTTGCTCTTGATGACCTACCTCCTCGTCTGCGAACTCGAACACGTACTCTACCAGCCATCTCGGAATTCACCGATAACACTGGCGATGGTATAGCTTCAAGAGGCTGTTCATCATCATCATCCGATGAACTATTTGAACTTTCCGATATAAGATTGTGATCATTTTGTGATGGGAAGCTAGGATCATTGTCAGATACATCCGAATCACCCTCAAAGTCTGACTGATTTAGAATTTCGGTGATCTGTTCATCTAATAATACTGAAACAAAAAATATATATATTTGTATTAAACCCCCTTTCATAAACTTTATATTGTATACATCAAAGAATTAATAAATCAGTAAAATAGATGTAACATTAGTAATGTACTATACGTAGGACATGGGGAGCGAGAACATAAAAAACTTAATAGTCGGACATTGTACTATGCAAAGGACATCAACCAAACACGTGGTATGGCATGAAGGTTATTGCACAATTTAGAAAAATAAATTGTTTTCTCTTTGTTTCACTAAATATTCTTTGAAATTAATGCTTATTAGAGATGTTATTCACATTATTTATCATGATTAGAAAGGATTTTACTTACTGTTTCTGCGACGTGAGCGCACCTCTCCACTTGTCGACGCCATTTTACTACTAATGATAGATATCGCTGAGCCAGGACACTTGTTTGTAGTACAAGAAACAATTAATAGATGTCGCTACGTTACTTTCGAAGTGTAAATGTGCCTTGTATTTCGCCGATATTTTTTTTAAGTCAATGTACTATGAGTAGTACGAGAGCGGTCAGGAGGTTAAGTACTTAAGTAGATAAGCAAATTTTAACTAAATTTTAAGTGTATAATTTTTTGTGTCCGTCCACACGTATTAATTAAGTAAAGCTCTTTAGTTCATACAATTCTACTTAACTACTTAATCATTTTACTAAATTACTTAAGCATTTTACTAAATTTTAACTTAAAAGTGCCTGTCCAAAGTTCCAAACGTGTTAAGTGATAAGCCCCGCCCACCTACTTAACAGAAAATAGAAAAATTTCTAAATTACTTATCTAGTTGATTACTTAACTACTAAATTACTAAACTACTAAATTGTCCGTTTACGCGTATTAATTTACTTAAAATTTAGTTAACTACATAACTACATAATACGTGTACAGTGCGACCAACTTATCTGTGAACTGAGGGAAGAGGGACAGAGGGAGGGCGCTGTCGAACGCATTGGACCAATGGGAGGGCGCTGTCGAACGCATTGGACCAATCAGGGACGCAATTCGAGACGTAGTAAATGTCAACGAATGAACACAAAAAACTTATGAATGGAGCGGCATTTAAAGATTTAAAGATTTATTTGTCACAAAAACAGTTTCACAATTTAAATGATCGTAAACATCGACATTAGTTCCAATTTTCACCATTTCACAGATAAGTTGGGCGAATTGTAAACCGAACATTACAGACAGGTTTATTTATGTCTTATTGTCTATGACGACTAGCAGCTTCGTACTCTGTGATGTTTTGTTTTTGATTGATGATGAGTCTGTACTCTGTGGTTGCTGATGTTTAATTTGTCGTGTGAACTAAAAATGAAATGAATTTTGTTTATTGAAATGAAATGAAATTGTCAATAAAAACATCCAAAAAATTGCTAACTACTGCATGAATATAATTAAAATATCAAAAGACTCGCTTGGTGACGTGGAACCAACCAACCAATATTTATAACAAACTCGATTATGGATCGAATATATTACCTGGAAGAGGAAATCGAAGCTTTGAAAGTTAAACTAAGATCTAAAGAGAAGGAATTAGCGGAACTAAAAAGAAAACAATTGGAAGTAAGTATCGTTTAAGTATTTTAGTCACTTTAAGGGATTTTATTAAAGTGAACCGGTGTTTTTGTCAATAAATTTTAGACAACAAGTGATCTAATCTACTAACCTCATCATCCAACCCTTAACTATCGCACTAAGCTCTGACCTCATCTCTTCTTACTACTCTCAAGACTTCTTACCACTTTCTCTTTTCGAGAAAATAAAAAACTAAACTTATTTAAAAATTATGTATTGCCATTTGATTTGCCATGAAACTAAAGCCGTAGCTGCCGCCGTATCAGCCGTACCAATTATACGGAGCCCTCAGCGTATAGGGCCCCCCATTAACACTTCTAAAAAAAAGCTTGCCAGCGACCTACAACCGCTACAGTTGGCACTCCTTTTATATTTGACAGCTGACGTTGAGGAGGCCCCACAACAAATATTGACGACCCGTGTGGCGCAATGGTTACCATGCTGGATCGCTGCACCGAAGGTCCTGGGTTCGATTCCCAGTGAAGCGGAAATTTGAATGATGAGTTTGAATTTCTGTTCTCGGTCTGGGTGTGAATGTCCTTGTTTAGTGTGTTGTTCATGGCGCCCACGACACAGGGAATCCTAGTGTGGGGCTGTGAGTGTGTAACGTTATTATTATTATTATTATTATATGGGGCCTCCTTAGGGCTAGCTACGCCACTGCATGAAAATCTTAATAGAAACATATAATTGAATGTTATAAGTTTCCTGATTGTTGAATAATGAATTACTGATGATCTTTTGTTTCAGTCAGAGCAATCAGTGGAGACTGGATTTGAAATACCATCTGAATTTAATCTAAACAATGCTACTAAGATGGGTGGCCTGCCCAAATGGGCAATTGAGAGGTGAAAACTTAGATAATATAAACATACATATAGATGACAGGGTCATCCTAGTTGGTAGCGACCCTGCCTGCGAAGCGAGGGGTCCTGGGTTCGATTGTTACCGGGGCAGATATTTATGTGACAGATAAATATTTGTACTCGGGTGCAGGGTGTTATTGTGATGTGTTATGTGTGTCGTCAATGCCACCAGCGACACAGGTGAAATCCTACTGTGGGGGTATGAGTGTGTAAGCGTTTATTTATTTATTTATTTATTACCAGTAATCGTAAAAAGCTTTGGGTTTCTTATTTTTTTACACCTTGGGTTACATTATTGGAGTTTTATTAAGGATCCCAAATTTTTTTGGAAAATATAATATAGCCTATGTCACCCGGGGATAGTGTAGCTTCCCGACAGTGAAAGAATTTTTCAAATCGGTTCAGTAGTTTCAGAGCCTATTCAATGCAAACAAACAATCAAATGTTTCCTATCTGTAATAATACTAGCTGCCCGGACAGACTTCGTTCTGTCAAGTTTTTAAGGTATTGCATAGCTTTTATCGCGGGTTTGAGCGCAGCAAGCGAATCAAGAAAAACCGTAACGAAATAAAAGGTGACACCGCCCACTTGCAGTCAGTACTAGGATAGCAAAAACGTGCAAGCATGTGTGCCAAAACAAAGCTGGGGTATTAAATTTCTCATCGGATTTGTTCACCTAGTAGCAATTAATTAAAGCAAGTACTAGGCGCACAGAAGTCTTCGAGGATGCGACATCAGTGATACTGTACAGGCCATAGTATGGTTGGGTCTTATTTACTCTTATTTAGTCTTATTTACTCTTCGGTATTTTGCATAAGGCACAACAGGCTCTGACAGCTTGTCAGAGCGGCAGTGATGGATTTGTTCTATCACTGTCGCTCTTCCGCATATTGATTGGCATGACGGGAGAAATGGCAATAATAGCTTAATGTGCATGATCGTGATATTGATGTCTCTGTTGTGTCTATGCTAAATACCGAAGAGTGAATAAGATCGCACATACTGTGGCATGTGCGGTGTCACTGATGTCGCATCCTCTAAGACTTCTGTGCGCCTAGTACTCGCTTTAAGTAATTGCTACTAGGTGAACAATTCCGATGAGAAATTGTAAGCTATCCTATCTTTCAAGTTGGATCAAACTGCACACAGTGTGCGAATTTGATTAAAATCGGTGAAGTAGTTTAGGAGTCCATTGCGGACAAACAATGTGACACGTAATTTATATATCGTCGTTGCGACTTTAAGACCTCTTATGTGTAAAAAATCAGCTTTTTGAGGGAATCGATTAAAATCGATAAAAATTTGTTTAGCAAGCACATAGGTGATTTTGAATTTAGTGAATAAATTACGATGGAAACGTCGTACACAAATGAGAGTTTTTGAATTCGATAGTGCTTCAAAATGTAGAATCATTTGACTTAAAAAAGTGATTTTGCCAAAAGTGGCACATAACACATAAGAGGTGTTAAAGTCGCAACGACGATATATTAAGATTATAGTATACACGAGTAACCGCCCTCGCTTTGCTTCGGTTTTCTTATTCTTTTACAACTTATTGGAGTTTTATTAAAGATCCCTATTTTTTTTTTAATATAATATAGCCTATGTTACTCGGGGATAGTGTAGCTTCCCAACAGTGAAAGATTTTTTAAAATCGGTTCAGTAGTTTCGGAGCCTATTCAATGCAAACAAAAAATCAAATCTTTCCTCTTTATATATTAGTATAGATAACTATCAGCATAATAATATACTTATCATGATATTTATCAAGATCAATATCTTACTAATCGCTTTAAACCCTGATAAATACACCTATTAATTCCACAGCACCAAGCTAATTCTACCAACCCTCCAGGTACAGCCGTCAGATCCTGCTCCCAGACATCGGGGTGGAGGGTCAGGAGAGGCTCTGCTCGGCGCGGGTCCTGGTGGTCGGCGCGGGAGGCCTGGGCTGTCCCGCGGCGGCCTACCTCGCCGGGGCTGGAGTAGGTCAGTAGGGGAGAGTGGTGGGAAGACAGGAGGAAGACCCAATGATCTAGGGACTAGTGACTCCCTTTAGCGATTCAATAACAGAAGTATAACTCTATATAATTCTTGACAAAAAATAACTGACTTCAAAATTAGGGATAATGAAAAGTACTTGTCAGATCTCGCTCAAAAAGTGGGACCACATGACAAGCACCAGCTTTCGATTAAAAAAAAGCGGCCAAGTGCGAGTCGGACTCGCCCATGAAGGGTTCCGTAGCAGCAAGTAACATAATATAAAAGTTCTTGTAGTTCGTTGTAACTTTGATCAATGTTTTTTGCGGTTTACGATTTATGACGTATTAAAAAAAAACTACTTATCAAATCTTATTCAAACCAATTTTCGTTGGAAGTTTTCATGGTAATGTACATCATATATTTTTTTTAGTTTTATCATTCTCTTATTTTAGAAGTTACAGGGGGGGGGACACACATTTTACCACTTTGGAAGTGTCTCTCGCGCAAACTATTCAGTTTAGAAAAAAATGGTATTAGAAACCTCAATATCATTTTTGAAGACCTATCCATAGATACCCCACACGAATGGGTTTGATGAAAAAAACATTTTTGAGTTTCAGTTCTAAGTATGGGGAACCCCCAAAATTTATTGTTTTTTTTCTATTTTTGTATGAAAATCTTAATGCGGTTCACAGAATACATCTACTCACCAAGTTTCAACAGTATAGCTCTTATAGTTTCGGAGAAAAGTGGCTGTGACATACGGACGGACAGACAGACAGACAGACAGACAGACAGACATGACGAATCTATAAGGGTTCCGTTTTTTGCCATTCGGCTACGGAACCCTAAAAAGCGGCCAAGTGCGAGTCGGACTCGCTCATGAAGGGTTCCGTAGCAGCAAGTAACATAATATAAAAGTTCTTGTAGTTCGTTGTAACTTTGATCAATGTTTTTTGCGGTTTACGATTTATGACGTATTAAAAAAAACTACTTACTAAATATCATTCAAACCAATTTTTGTTGGAAGTTTTCATGGTAATGTACATCATATATTTTTTTTAGTTTTATCATTCTCTTATTTTAGAAGTTACAGGGGGGGGGGACACACATTTTACCACTTTGGAAGTGTCTCTCGCGCAAACTATTCAGTTTAGAAAAAAAATGATATTAGAAACCTCAATATCATTTTTGAAGACCTATCCATAGATACCCCACACGAATGGGTTTGATGAAAAAAACATTTTTGAGTTTCAGTTCTAAGTATGGGGAACCCCCAAAATTTATTGTTTTTTTTCTATTTTTGTATGAAAATCTTAATGCGGTTCACAGAATACATCTACTCACCAAGTTTCAACAGTATAGCTCTTATAGTTTCGGAAAAAAGTGGCTGTGACATACGGACGGACAGACAGACAGACAGACAGACAGACAGACAGACATGACGAATCTATAAGGGTTCCGTTTTTTGCCATTTGGCTACGGAACCCTAAAAAGAATCATCAAAATCGGTTCACCTAGTCGAAAGCTCTAAAACATAAAAAATACAGTTGAATTGAGAATGTCCTCCTTTTTTGAAGTCAGTTAAAAAAGAGTCAATAGAATGATCATGATGACAGATTTTGAAATACTGTTCTATATTGTTGGGAAATATATTTTAATTACAACGTACAGATATATCATATTTCCGCAAAAAATAAGGTTTAGTATAAAATAAATACATTTCGTTTAAAATTCGCACCAAAACGCTTCAAAGTGTCATGACGTCGCTTGTGACGTCACTCTTCAGGAAAATAATAGACAAGATGTCATTATCAGTATGGTGATATTCATTTGTTTTAAGAAGTGTGACGTAATTCGCGCTGATTGAAACTGACTGGCGTTCAAGCTAACATGGCGGCTTGCCGTATTTTGTAGTTTTATTTTATCAAAAACATTGTTAATCTCGCACATAATAATAGGATAAATGCGCGTTTTGTAATCCATTAATAGGGTTTCATTAAATAAATACATAATTTTAGTGATTTTTACTTACTGTCATGTGTGTGTGTGTGTGTGTGTGTCAAGGTGTGAATACTTGTCGTCAGGTGAACTGGGCATAGTGGACGGAGACACGGTGGACGTGACCAATATACACAGACAGATCCTGCACACGGAGAGCGACCAGAACGTCAATAAGGCTGTGTCCGCTGCTGACACTCTCAGGAAGTAAGTTGAGCTAGTTAAACATCTTCAAAACAGGAGGAGGTATTCAATAGGCATGATGAATGATTTTGAAATACTGTTCTATATTGTTGGGAAATATATTATAATTACAACATATATCATATTTCCGCAAAAAATAAGGTAAAAAGTAAGGTAAAAAATAAGGTAATTATGAAATAAATACATTTCAAATTATAAGTTTAAAATTCGCACCAAAACGCTTCAAACTGTCATGGCGTGGTGGTGACGTCATGCCTCAGGAAAACAAAAGACGATACGTAATTTTTAGTATGGTGATATTCATTTGTTTTAGGACGTGTGACGTAATTTAGACTGAGTGGCGTTTTAGCCAAGATGGCGGCTTGCCGTATTTTGTAGTTTTATTTTATCAATAATATTGTTTATCTCGCTAATAATAATACGATAAATGCGTGTTTTGTAATCCATTAATAGGGTTTCATTAAATAAATACATAATTTTAGTGATTTTTACTTACTGTCATTCAACTGTATTTTTTTTTAATCAAGACACGCGGTAGCGTGTCGAGACAATTTCAAGTATAGCTTAGGTAGGTACGTGAAAACTAACCAAGTCAAATGTGGAGCTTGAATTACATGTTCTTGTGACTAAAATTTTAGACTTTTCTACACAGAACTTGGCACCCATTTAGATCTCAATTCTTTTTTTTTTGAAATTGGCTCTCATTTCACATTTATGTTTTTGATGAGATGTTCTTTGCTTCGGAACTTTCGACTGGGTGAAAGGATGTTGATGATTCTTTTTTTAATCGAAAGCTGGTGCTTGTCATGTGGTTCCACTTAAATTTGAGCGAGATCTGACGAGTAGTTTTTGAGTTATCCCTAATTTTGAAGTGTGTTATTTTTGTCAAGAATTATATAACTTCCAACTCTGTCCTTACATGAAATTCAATTTGATAGTGCTAATTTGTAACTAAGAAGTAAATAAGTACTTTGCTTTCATCGAAATATTATTTAGTAATTATAATATTTTAATTGGACCTCTAAATTGAAAGTTATCCTTGCCCTCAATAAAGAATTATATTTTTGATTTGAAGTTACCTCAGGGGCCATCCATAAATTACGTCACACTAATTCCATGACTTTTTGACCCCTCCCCCGTCCTTGTCACAGCTGGTCACATTTGTGAGGCCTCCCCCTAGTGTCACAGTCACATGTTATGAAATTCTACACCAAGAAATTATTAAATTAAAACAGCAGTTCCGAAATAAGTTTTATTTCCATTAATTATTTTTTAATATTTATCTAAACAAACCAATTATTCCATTTTGAAATGTGACGTCACGAAACTTAGGACCCCCTCCCATTCATGTCACACAATGTCACACGACTCCCCCCCCTCCCTCTAACGTGTGGCGTAATTTATGGATGGCCCCTTATATAGAACGTAGCCGCTAGTATTCTTTCTAAACTTCTCTTCTAGAATAAACTCCCGCATCAAAATAACCCCCCACGAAGAAAGACTCTGCACCTTGAGCGTAATAGGACTGCTGGAGAAATACGACTTGGTACTGGACTGCACTGATAACGTGGCTACCAGGTACCTGCTTGGAGACGCCTGTGCTATGCTCAAGGTAAGAAAGAAAGATAAAAAAGAAAGATGCATTTATTTCCTCATAAATATAACATACGAGTAACCACCCTCGCTTTGCTTCGGTTTTCTTATTTTTTTACACCTTGGGTTACATTATGGAATTTATTAAGGATCCCTAATTTTTTTGAAAATATAATATAGCCTATGTTACTCGGGGATAGTGTAGCTTCTCAACAGAATTTTTGAAATCGGTTCAGTAGTTTCGGAGCCTATTCAATGCAAACAAAAAATCTAATCTTTCCTCTTTATATATTAGTATAGATATGTACATGTCAATACATGTCAAATTTTAATAAACATTAAAAAAATAACACACTTATCTTTAATAGAGGGGTTTTGAGCCCCCTAGAATTTTTTGAGAAATTTAATTCAAAATTATTTCTTAAAGCTGCTTTTGGTGGCAACATTGACCCTTAATTTTTTGTCAAGATTAGTGATTCAAATTGTAATATTATTCTAAATCCTTCTCTTAGATTCTTACATTGTTTATATATTACAAGTTGAATGCATCACGCAAATAAATTAAATTAGTACAAAATTCCGAGGTTTCTAATTTTTGAAGTTATACTTTAGGCGCGTTATGAAATAATGAGGAATGATGGAAAAAATGATGAGAGTGAAATTTTAAGACTTGTGACACAAAAGGTGACGAAAAACGTCACAGATGATTTTTTAACGCGCATTTTTAGCAAACGCGCGTTATGATATTTATTAATTTACTGTTTTTTTTATATATTGTTTGAATGTTGTTTTTTCTTCATATTATTGTATTTTTTTTAATATCGTTTTTTTCAATATTGTTTTATTTTTAACATTGTTTTTGAAGTTATACTTCTTTAGGCGCTTTATGAAATAAATGGAAAAAATCATGAGTGAAATTTTAAGATTTGTGACACAAAAGGTGACAAAAAACCTCACAGATGATTTTTAACGCGCATTATGAAAAAATGATTATTATTATATGTATTATATTGTTTTTTTTATATTGTTTGAATGTTGTTTTTTAATATTCTTTTTTAATATAGTTTTTTTTTTGAATATTTTTTTATTACAATTTGACGTCGCATTTGTTTGATTTCGTCTTAATTAGCTATCTGTTGACAGCTGCCGCTGGTGTCGGGCAGCGCGCTCAAGATGGAAGGGCAGCTGTCAGTGTACAGCTACCGAGCTGACAGGAATGCCAATGAGAAGGTACTCCTTGAAATTTCAACTAGAAAATAGAAAAAAATATATTTCTAGAAAACAAAGTGTTAGCAGGCAATATAAAAATTTTCAAATGTGTTTAGTATTTTGTGTTTAGTCCGAAGCAAATCACTGAAATCCTTAGTGCTAGGAAGCTGTAATTTGGCATAGATATACATATTTATTAAAACTCCAGAATCTTAGAATAAAATATTGAAAAATAATTTTTACAAGGAAAACTATCACGGCTATTTTAGCATAAGTAGTTAATGAGTGATAATCGATAAACTTGCTACTTCGGAACCCTACATTGCTACTACGGCCTGACATGCACTTGCCCGGATTTTTCTTAATACAGACATATTTTAAAATACATAGGCTCCCAAGAAAGGCTCGTACACTGACAGAAGTAGTAGCTTAATATATAACTTTAACGCCCCAACTCAGAGTTACTAACCGTTACTTAAATCGCTCCTTAGTACACGATTTGTATGGTGATTCTTTACTAAGGAACGATTAAAGTAACCGTTAGTGACTCTTGAGTTGGGGCGTTTGAAACATATTGTCTTCCGCTTTAAATGTTGTAATAAATTTAAGAAAACATTCATGACAATATTGACTACATTAAATTCATATTGTCTATTGTTTTATTAGAAATTATGAAATTATCTGTCAAGTTTTGAAGATAGTCTGCTAACCGTATCTTTTGTATGATGTAGTCAATAAACCACTGTCCCCAGGATTCCGCCCTGGTAGGCCCCTGCTACCGCTGCGTATTCCCCTCCCCCCCGCCGCCGGAGACCGTCGGCTCCTGCTCCGCGCAAGGCGTCGCTGGACCGGTGCCCGGGGTGATTGGTTAGTGGCTGGACCGATTTTGATGAATTTTTATTTTTTTGCTAAGCTAATGGTGGTTTAATTTAAAAATCTACGGGCCTCCACTGATTTTTATTGTTATGTGTAAGTGGTTTAGGGAATATTTCATATGAAATAAATAGAAATATACCTTCCACTTACATGTTAAAAAAAAGATATTTTTGGTGGAGAGACGTTCGTTTTTAAATTACAGGATTTCTACACTCTTACTATAACCTATATTATAACCACGGACCTGAAAAAAAGACGGACGTAATCTCGTGTAATCGAGAGTGAAGCATAGTAATGGCCGCCCGCTTACCATGTGTGCGTAATTTTTGATTCACGTTTGAAGCAGTGAAGTGTCAATGTGTGCGTGTGTGTACTTGTACGAATAGAGAGTTGGTATTACTATGGGTGCTTCACTGAATTTGTTCTTGGGATTACGTCATTCTTTTTTTAGGTCCGTGATTGCAACCTACAGATTAACACTCTCACGTAGATCCTAACTTACTAACACTAACTCATTAACTCGATCAGTTATTAACTTTCAAACTGAATCTTTCAAGAATTATACCTAACCCTATACACCCATACAAAGCGGTCATATCCCGGCGGCCTGTGTCGATCCTCAGTGAAATCTTGAGTGTTTTCGTGCTCCGGAGGGCACGTAAAGCCGCCATTTGCCATATTACAAAATAATGGAAATAAAACTTATTTCGGAACTGCTGTTTTAATTTAATGATTTCTAGGTGTAAAATTTCATAACATGTGACGTCACACTAGGGGGGGAGGTCTCACAAATGTGACCAGCTGTGACAAGGACGGGGGAGGGGTCAAAAGTCATGAAATTAGTGTGACGTAATTTATGGATGACCCCTTATTCATCACTGCCTCTCATTGACGTTCAGGTGGAAGCTAGTTCATATGAATGAATAACCTACTGTCTCCGCTCCTAGGTTGTCTACAAGCCCTGGAAGCCATCAAGCTGATAGCAGGACAGACCCATGACAGGTTGCTGGTGGGCAGGATGCTGATCTTCGATGGAGAGGATATGACCTTTAGGACTGGTGAGGGACTTTTGTGGGACCAGTGTTTGAAATTTGAATGAATGAGCGAGGAATGAAGAAAATGAATGAGTGCGTTTATGAGAGAGTGAATGTGTGTGTATACTATTTTTATATTTATATTTAAGGATGACGTTTTTAAACATGTTGTGTCTAAACAGTCTGTTAAAATGCTACCATGCATGAGTATTACCCTGATCAGTACCGACTGTCAGCAGTAGAATCTGGGTAAAGGATGGATAGAGCTATTCATCCCTTATTTATTTATTTATTTATTTATTTATTTAGGGCAACCATCAAGGCATACGATATTTATATGTACACATAACCCTAGTGTTATAGGTTACCACGGTATGCATCGCGGACTTATTTGTTAATACATAGAGAAAAGTATGCTGATTTGCTGATTTCAAACTTTTGTTTCCAGTAAAACTTCGCCCACGGAACCCAGAGTGCAAGGCGTGCTGGCCGAACCCAAACTATGACGAGCTGTTGAACTACGACACCTTCTGTAGCGCGCGGGCTATGGAAGAGGTAAGATTGTATTTTGTACCTCCGCCCTTATCCCATTTCGGGGGTATTTGGGAATAAACTTGATCACAATTTAGTGTCATTTGAATTTAAAATGTTTAGTGTTGGCGATGATATAAGTTTCAAATCACAGACAAGATTGTATTTCGTACCGCCGTCTCACCTCATTTCGGGGGTATTTGGTAAACTTGGTCACACTCGAAAAATGATGGGGATGGTTAAAATTGTTGTTTGAATTTTATAAACCAATTGAAATAATACAAACACTAAATGTTACACCAAGGTTAAGCAATACGTCAGTGAAAATCGCATCAAAATTCAAAATAATGTCATATTCATATAAGGTTGATATCTTGAAATTATTAAATTATCAGTGATCTGGTACACTTATGCATGTAATTTTTTTGATTCTACCACCCCTTGGGTAAGGTGCTTTGTAGAGGAAGAGGAGAAATCGCGAAAGAAACTCCTCATTTTAAATTTAAATATTATATAATAAATAAAAAAATGCAAATAAAAAAGTGAAAAAACACCCAATACAGAAAAAAATAAAAAAATACAGATGTTTTAAGTGATACTTATTTATGGCTCGTTTTTAGAGTTTCGTATCCAAAGGGACTTAATACAAGGGGATTAAGTACTTGTGAGCTCAATTTCATTGATATATCTAGAGTGGTTTAAACGGTAAATAGCTTAATTAAATGACAAACATTCATACGTATGTGCATTTGTTTTATTAGGATATTACAATTTACTTAAAGTGAATGAGAAGACAATCAAAACTGCGAATGTTTTAGGTAAGTCTATTTTTATTGTTTTTGTATGAAAACTTTATTTTTTATAAAGTATTATACTTAATATAGTGCGTCGGAGAAATGTGAAGACATGTCAGAATTTAATAAACATAAAAAATCACTCTTACACCCCAACTCAGAAAGGTTCGTTTATTTCCATTAAATAATTAAGTAAAAGAGATTGTATACTTGACTTTAATTGTCCGTAAACTGACTTTGAGAGTGAATTTTTGTGATTCTGTACTAAGGAGCGATTTAAGTAACCATTATGTGACTCTGAGTTAGGGCGTTATTGAGTAGGGTATGTCGGGGCAAAATATGACAGGTACGACAAAATACGGTACCATTGCAAATGTGATATAACACATGTCATATTGTGCCCCACCATACTCTATTAAATCAAATCAAATCAAATCAAAATCTTTTATTCATATAGGTATCACTGATACACTTATGCACGTCATTTTTTAATCTACCAGCTTTTCGGAAAGGTGCTTTGTCATAGAGGAGAAGAAAAACCGAAAGAAACTCCTCGCACATCTTTTAAAATCATGAAAAGTTACATAATATCTTCTAACCTACGCGGAACTGGATGCGGCACTAACTTCCAGGCGTCTTTGTCATTAATATATTCATTTATGCTATAGTATCCTTTGCCTAGTAGCTGAGATTTCACATATCTCTTAAACATTTGGATAGGTAAATCACGTATTGACTTGGGTAATTTATTGAAAAAACGTACACCGAGCCCCATATAAGAGCGTTGTACCCTACTTAAGCGAAAAGATGACGTCACCAAATTATGTCTGTTTCTAGTTAGATGATTATGCGTATCACTATTCTGCTTGAACATACCTAAGTTGTTTTTTACAAATATAATATTGCTGTAAATAAATTGAGAGGCTACTGTTAATATGCCTATATCTTTAAATTTCTCACGCAGAGAATCACGTGATTTCAATTTATAAATGGCTCTGATTGCCCTTTTCTGCAAAACAAATATAGAACCAATGTTAGCCGCTGAACCCCACATCAATATACCATAGGACATGAGGCTATGAAAGTATGCAAAATAAACAAGTTTCGCAGTTTCTACATCGGTAAACTGTCTTATCTTTCTAATCGCATAAACTGACCTACTTAGCTTACTCGCGAGAGCCGTTATATGGGTGCCCCATTGTAGTTTAGAATCTAAGGTGACACCCAAGAAAACTGTGGATTTTTCCATAGTTAGAATTTCATTATTTAATTTCAGGCTTTTACTAATATTCCGTACATTAGGTAGTGTAAATTCAACACACTTAGTTTTTTTAGCATTAAGTAGCAAATTGTTTGTTGTAAACCAGTGTGATAAACGAGATAGAGCACTGTTTACGTCGTCAAAATTCATTTTATTTCTATTCGTCTTAAATATAAGGGAAGTGTCATCAGCAAACAGGACAATCTCTGCATGTTTCTTAATATAATACGGCAGATCATTTATGTATACTAGAAAAAGGAAGGGGCCCAAAATCGAGCCCTGAGGTACACCCATAACAGATTGAGATCCCGATGACTTGGTATCATTTATGCTAACACATTGGATTCTACCCTTTAAGTACGACGCAATCAAGTTAAGTGAGTTATTCTTGATACCGTAGTGGCTGAGCTTAAGTAGAAGTGTTTCGTGTTCAACACAGTCAAATGCTTTAGACAGGTCACAGAATACCCCTATGGCATTTTGTGAATTCTCCCAGGCCTCAAAGATGTGTTTGAGAAGCCTAGCACCAGCATCTGTTGTACTACGGCCTTTGGTAAAGCCGTATTGATCAGGGTGGAGTAAATTACAAGTGTTGAAGTGCATCAGCATTTGATTTAATATAATTTTTTCGAATACTTTACTGAGAGTTGGTAAAATAGAAATAGGTCTGAAATTATTAACGTCTGTTTTATCCCCAGATTTAAAAATCGGTATAATCTTACTATACTTCATAAGATTTGGGAAAGTACCTAAATCTACACATTTATTGAATAACCTAGCTAAATAAGGGGCTATCACATCTATTATATTATTTATAACTTTGACAGACATTCCCCACAAATCACCCGTATTTTTAATGTGCAATGCTCGAAAAGTTCGAACTATTTCCAATGAGGAAGTATATTTAAATTGAAACGAAACACTACATTCATCAACGGTATCTTTTAAAATAGAATGTGCTGCTGCCGGGGATGAAGTCAGCGATTTAGTCAACCTAACCGGAATATTTTGAAAGAAATTTTCAAATGCATTAGCCACCTCTTTATCAGAGGTTATTTTATTTTCATTAACTAATAATTCATATTTAGAATCGCGTAAATTATTACTACCAATCTCGTTTCCAATAATACTCCAAGTGGTTTTTATCTTATTGCTTGATTTGACAATTTTTTCCTTGATATGCATAGACTTAGCCATAATACACACGGCTTTAAAAATTTTTGAATAACTTTTCACATGTTCAAGGAAAGATGGGGAATGGTTATATTGTTTTTCTCCATATAGCTCAAATAATCTATCCCTACTTTTAAAAATACCTCTTGTGGCCCAATCACTAAAATTCAAATTTTTATTTAGTTGAACCTGCTTATATTTAAAGATTTTATTAAATTCATTATTTATAGTATCGAAGAGGGCCCTATATAAGTTATCGGGATCAGTCTGTTTTAGTGATAAGGTACTGTGGATTCGGGCTGCGACTCCTACTTTAAAGCGTGTCATTTTGCTTTTAGTTATAGGTCTATATTTTATTAATTGTTTATTTGCAATAAAGTCAGTACTAACCGAGATGCGTTGACCACAGTGGTCGGACCTTAATTTACTAATTATTTCTTTATTTGTTACTTTACAGTTACAGAATATATTATCTATACAAGTAGATGACGTCGGTGATATTCTGGTAGGTTCAGTAAATTGAGGATTTAAATTGAAACACCGAAACAAATCTATTAACCTAGCAGACCGAGGTGTATCCAATAAGATATCTACATTAAAATCACCGCATATAATTACTGTCTTTTTTGATGTGCATAATCGTCTTAATATATCCTCCAATGTATCCTCAAAAACACTAAAATCTCCAGAAGGGGGGCGATATATGCATACGATAATAAACCGCTCCAGTTCCACACAGGCCAGCTCAATAGCGCGCTCAATAGAGAGATTAACAATATCTTTTCTATCCTTGCAAGACACATCATTGTGCACTAAAATTAATGATCCGCAAAATTATAGATAAGAGATATCTGAAGATATCGGATTTTGAAGAGTTTATTAAAATTTCACATGTCGTCACGTTTATCCGACAAACTATAATTATATTTTTTACATTGCGACATTCGCAGTATTGAATTAGTTTATAATATTTGCAATGAATCTTGTATAGTTCCGTTTGCTTGTTATTATATGCTTAGGGCGGCCAAATTTTCTACGAATTCAGTGGCATTTCCTTTAATCTGAAATAATATTCACCTAAAATGTTAGTAGAGTCTCTTAAACGTTTAATTTTATTTATATTTGGGTAACATATTTATTCGTTCACGAGTAACCGCCCTCGCTTTGCTTCGGTTTTTTTTTATTTTTTTACACCTTGGGTTACATTATTCGAGTTTTCTTAAGGATCCCTAATTATTTTGAAAATATAATATAGCCTATGTTACTCGGGGATAGTGTAGCTTTCCAACAGTGAAAGAATTTTTGAAATCGGTTCAGTAGGTTTTTGTTTGCATTGAATAGGCTCCGAAACTATTCAATGCAAACAAAAAATATAATAGTATAGATTAACTATTCGAGGAATAGTTATGCTATATCAGAATATTTAATATTTGGTCGAGTCTGCCCTTACTACAACTTAGTTATATCTAATGAAGATTGTGTGTCTCTCCACACAAAAATATACTAAAATATGTCAAGCTTATTGATTGAATATTATAACATAATCATGCTTAAATATTGTTACAGAAAAAAGAAGAGGCAAGACTCAAATCCCAGCGTAGAAAAGAAGAAAAGATGAAAAGAATGACGGGACGAAGCTACTTCGGCTTCCGGTCTACAGCTACAGCAGAGAAACAGAAGAAATGGATACAGGATGTTCCGAAATCAGAACGCAAAATGGGACCTGCCTGTATATCCGAGTACTGTGCTAAGGGAACTTCTAGATTCTGCTCCGAGATGACAGAAGAAAAGAGAAGAGAAACGTTTATTTATTTCTGGAATGAGCTAGACTGGGGTGGAAAGCGGGAATATGTGAAACGATTAGTCGATTCAGTTCCTCCGAAACGACGAAGATTGTGTCATAAGGGAGAGTCTTCTAGAAAAGGCGATTCGAAGATCTATCATCTACACATAAAAGAAGAAAGACTCCCAGTCTGTCGTGTCATGTTCTTAAATACATTAGGAATTAAAGAAGCAATGGTTAGGTGTTGGTTATCAAACGAAATTAAACCAAAAAACACCAGAAAGCCGTTAAAAGCACTAAACGTCACTTCTTACATTGACAACCTGCCAAAAAGCCCGCCCAAATGTGACATATGTCGGACCACAGACAAAATAGAGTACATTGACGTAGATAATATAAAAAATATTTTTCAGCTGTATAATAAGTATGTGTGTGATATGAAGTTAATGAATATTAGTCCAGCTTCGAGAAAAACGTTTTCGAAAGTGGTTGCGGCGAGGAAGTTAAGGATATTTAAACCCAAAAATGATAGTGATGTGTGCGATGTAGTGATGCAGCATAATAGTGATGTGACTCAGTACCAGTTGGAGAAGAATTTGAGTGATTTTAATTTGAACTGTTATTATAACAGTCAGTGGTAGATAGGTTTATTAATAATCATATCCAATGCTTAAAATTGATCACAAAATATACTGATTTTATTATAGACTAGCTGACCCGGTGAACTTCGTGTCGCCTAACAAACTATTTTTTTCTAAAATAAAAGTAGCCTAAGTTACTCCTTGTTACATCAGCTATCTACCAGTGAAAGTCCCGTCAAAATCGGTCCAGCCATTTCAGAGATTAGCCGGAACAAACAAACAGACAGACAGACAAAAATTGTAAAAATTGTTGTTTTGGTATATGTGTACCGTGTATACATCCAAATGCACTTAGTAAAAGCGGTTCTTTTAATGTTACAAACAGACACTCCAATTTTATTTATTTGTATAGATAGAATATAATAGTTATATTATACATATTAATACATTGGCTAAGGATATCAGTTACCTTTTTCTCGACTGTTTGTCAATCGTTTTGTTTTGATGTAATATCATTATAATGGTACCAATCTGTTTTATAGTTTATAGAAAATGATCTCACATATACAATGAACGAAAGTATTGACAGTAGAAAAAACTTTGGAAATAGATTTGCAATGTTTTTCTCAAATTTCCAATTGATTATAGTAAAATTAGACTTTAGCTAATTAATTATGATATTCATAATTGTATAAATAATGTGATAATGTAATGTTGTAAATATAACATGTGTTTTGTTATATAATATGTGTTTTTTATTTCAATACGGTCTAATTAGATTTATTATCACAATCCATATTGTCCCACTGCTGGTTTTGAGATTAGCAGGGACGAAAAGCACTCAAATCAGTCAAATTTCAATATTTTTTTTATGTCTTTATTCAAAAAACGATCCACCTGATGGTAAGTGGCTATCGCCCATGGACATCAGCAACACACATCAGAGTTGTTTGACTGACTCCAGTAAGGTGTTAGCTGGCTATGGGGCCATCCATAAATTACGTCACACTTTAGGGGGGAGGGGGGGGGGATCCTACATTTGGAGATGTCACATTTCAAAATCGAGTAAATGGTATGTATAGGTAAATATTAAAAAAACAATTAATGGAAATACAACTTATTTCGGAACGTTTAATAAATTCTAGGTGTAAAATTTCATAATATGTGACACTGGGGAGGGTCACAAATGTGACCAGCTGTGACAAGGACGGGGGGAGGGGTCAAAAAGTCATGAAATGAGTGTGACGTAATTTTTGGATGGCCCCTATGCAGACTTCAGAAAATATAATAATAATACCAGTAATAATATTTATGGCTTCATAATGATATTGATATCGGTATAATCTAAACGACTTAAAAATAATATTGATATAATGGAAATTCAGCAGGCATTTTATTGGCTCTTCTATAAAGACTTAATTATTCTTATTCATATAATTCTTGACGATTAACAAGCAAAGTTATAGAAG
Source organism: Thymelicus acteon (assembly GCA_951805285.1). Lineage (NCBI taxonomy): Eukaryota > Metazoa > Arthropoda > Insecta > Lepidoptera > Hesperiidae > Thymelicus > Thymelicus acteon. Next base: position 1,655,050 of record OX638238.1, read on the forward strand.
TATTATAAAGTGTTTTGTTTACTTCTCTGTTATGAACGAAGATAGTCTTAAACCAAACATGTTTTTATAGCAGTGCAATAGCTAAAATAGGTTTAATAAGCGTTTATGAATAAGGCCGTATTTCTTTAAAGTCGGCTAAATTTTTTATTTTTGATGTGAAACATCTATAGCCGCACGTAAAACCGATTTCTGGCGTGGCGACGCATGCCGTGGCGACGCGTCGCCATCTTTCTCGCTACACTGAGCTCGAATACCTATAGTGTATACTCCGTAGTGTACCCAGTGTTGTTTACTACAGTAAACATAACCTGTGTTTTACTTGAAAACAAATTATTTTTCTGATAATAAAATCGTAATATTTTATTTTATCATTATGACATATTTAGTTCCTATCACAATATGTTCTTTTCTGCATATTACTTTTACAAAATAATGTCGATGTTTTACATCTGCCAGGCGTCCCGTGACGGCTCACATTTTTTTTGTATTTATTCTTCTAATAACACGATATTTATTCTAGAATCCAGATCTCCATCTGCTACTCCCAGCCAACCGGACCACAGCCCAACAACTAGCGATTAAACTGAAAGCCCTCCACCATTCGGACGTCGACCCGGCAAACTACAACCAACGCCATCTGTTAGTCGATGTGCGAAGCGAGCAGGAGTTCGCCATGTGCTACATAGATGGCGCTATCAACTATCCCTTGGATCAACTTTATGGGAGTCGGCTGGATAGTCTGTTGGCGATGGTCAGGGATTGCGAGGATCAAGGTGAAACTTTTAAGTAGAAATTCTTTTTCTTGCATTTTATAGCACAGAAGGTTTGGATAAATGAGTAGAAGAATGGAGTAAGTGTATAAGGCCGGCTCCATACGTTGGTGGAAACGTTGGCCCCAATGCTACTCGTCCAACGTATGGATCTAGGAAATAGCATTGGCGCCAACGTTGGGGCGAGCGTTGGTAGTTGGCCGGCGCGTGTCGGTTTTATCAAAGGAATCTGCCTCCAACGTTCGCGATCCGTCCACACATTGGAGATTGACTCAGTCTTGTAGCAACACGCATCGAGTGCACATGTCATGTTGATTGAGAATGGCATCCTCGTCCATAATAACGTCGCCCGCGTGGACAAATGTGTTTTATGATGTGTCGTCATCCACCATCTTCTTTGACGTGGCTTTTTCTTTAGTAATAAATATAAATTAAGAAATGCACTCACTACTGTAAAAGCAAATCAGACATCTTCACATTGGCTCTGACGGTATAGAACTGGTATACTAGCCACCGTGTGTACACCTCACCAAATTAACGGACCAACGTTGGTACCATGTTGGTACTAACGTTCGGACCAGCGTGTGGCGCCCCGGTAAGTGTGAGTGAATGAATGAGACAGTATTAGCATATGAGCGAAAAGAATTGAATGAATGAGTGTAATGTTTCAATGAGAATTAATTAGTTAAGTTCGAGTGAATGACTGAGTGAGTGTAAAAGATCGCGTGAGTTAGTACCTAACGCCCCAACTCAGTCACTAAAGGTTACTTAAGTTGCTCCTAAGTACAGAATTTGTATGGTGATTTTTTACTAAGGAGCGATTTAAGTAACCGTTAGTGGCTCTAAGTTGGGACGTAAGTCTGTAAGTGAGTGAGTGAAAAATTCGAGAAAACAAGCTAGTAATAACAAAGGTGCGTGTACTTTTGTACACGCGTGAGAAGTTATACTTCTTTGACATAATTAAATAAATATTTAATTTAATAATGTGTATCAGTTTTAATTATCTTTCAAAAACTATTTTTGTACTAAATAAAAATAAACAAGTACAAACTAGATGGCGTTGTTCACGAACCTGAATCTCTGTGAGATTTGTATAAGTAATAACATTAAATTTTAAAAGAGGTAAAGATAATAAGAAGCTAGCGCCATCTATCCAGTGATTTCATACCCCCTCTATAGTGGCGCAAACGTTTAACGCAACGTTTTTGCAAGTCGCATAAGAAGTATAATTTCAAAAATATTCTGTATGTTTTATTGCTATGTCTATATAAAATGTAATAATAATAACAATATAATTCCAGTAACATTCATGTGTCGTCGCGGCAATGACTCCCAGATAGCAGCGCTGCGCGTCCTGGAGGTGATAGAGGAGCAGCACTGGGACAAGATCAGAGACCTCGCAGGAGGACTCCACGCGTGGGCCAAGCATGTTGACCACACCTTCCCTGTTTATTAGGTCTTGGACTTTTTGTGTGCCCAAGGATGTTATTGTTTAACTGGATACCAATCTCTATTCATTAGAACTCGGACTGTTTGTGTGCCCAAGGATGTTATAGTTTAACTGGATACCAACGAAGACCTGAAAACGGATGACGTAATATTGGATGATCATTTTTCTGTGATGTCCATGGTATTGATTGGTCGAAAATGGTCATCCAATGTTACGTCATCCGTCTTTAGGTATCTCTTCGAAGATTGGTATCCAGTTATACTTTAACATCCTTGGTTACGCGTTTCATGTAAGGGTTCTCCTCGCTACCTTACTGTTAGTATGACAGCGAAGAGAACGGTAGTTTAGCACAAGAGGTGGACTAAATCATTAAAAAAAAACAAATTTATATGTAGTAAGCTTATAAAAAGTTTTGTTTCATTCACTCTTATGAAAAACGATAAAGATAAAACATATTATAACAGTGCAATAGCTGAGATGGGTTACGTAAATATTAGAATCGTTTTACACGACAGTAAAACGATTATTAAGAGTCTGTCTAAAATAGCGTCGCTTAGAAGAAGCAATGTGTTCACCTATATTCACTCTATACTTAAGCTGAAAACAAACTGTCGGACGCGACTTACGGACGCGGCTGAAGGATGTGACGTAATAGGTATCTAGATAATGAATATACACTGAGCTGTGCAAACTATCGGAGGTAAGTCGCGGACGTGACCTTGAGGCACCTTGAGGCGTTCGGACGTCCAAGAGCTATCTGGCGCGCTGGATGTTTTTGTCATGTGCACATTATCAGTCGCGGCAGCCGCGTCCTATCGGACGCGGCTTATAGTATGTTTGCAGTTTTATGGTCTTGACGTTTCTATATCCGATTTCCTGACACTGACATCTGTCTAGATTCTGTCACAAGAATTCCCGAAATGTAGGAATGTATTTGAAGTGTTATGTTCCACTGGTCCAAAAGAACTAACAATTGAAACGTCAGCTGGAAGACCTATTGATCGACCCTCTTGTGTATGACAAACGTACTTTGATCGCGTTCAAAGTGCGTTTGTCTGTCTGTAGGCAATGATATTTAAAAAATATAGATACGTTATGTCTTTAGGTGTTTTTTTATGGTGTCCACACACGACACGGGTTTTACACTGAGTTTATTGGGGTTCACTTTTGTTACAATGTACGATATACACAGTATCATAAGCGTAGTAGTACATCAGCGAGCCAGCGGGTTTTAGGCGGTCGCAAAACAAAAACTCTGGCCTTCAATAATCTTCTCTCGCCTCTATTGCGTCGTAATCTCTTGACAGTCCTCACAGCGTTAATGTTGCCACACACTTCGCGTCGCGGCATTTTTCTGCCGAATAGTGTTGCCAAACAATAATATATTAAATGGTGCGTTGTAGAAACGCCACATGCCCTTACAAATCAACCAAAAAATCTGTTCCGAAAAGAGCTACAACACACACATGTTTAACTTGTTTCACTACACCAATCACATTGGTATAATACACGGAGGCATTTTAACGCTGTATGTCAAATGTCAAGCACTTCTGACAACAACAAAAGCGTGCGTATCGTCTTGTATTGACAGAGCGACTGCGAGCAGAACGGTCAATTGCCTGTTCTTACGTTCTTCATCGTCGACGCGGTAGTGACATATCTGCTTCTTTTTTACTTTATAATATCATTGTCTGTAGGACGATATGCGAGTCTTTCAGCCTGGGAGCATTGGCGTTTATTACTGGCAGCACAGCGTACATCTCTTTCTTGTCCAGCTCTTTTGACGTTTGTTCCAACAACCTGTTAACTGAGTCTGGTCCAGTTGCGCTCCCCAACTACCTGGAGCATTTGTACTTATAAAATGGCGTATTTTAGGCAGATGAATGCGAGCAACGGACGCAGTTAAGGCTCCGAGCCACCATTTCATGTCTATCAACGCTGCATCTGTCATGCGAACTACCCTCCAAGGGTCTTTTTGAAATTGACGAATTAACGTATGTGCCGGCAATGGATATCCTACCGAAACTGGTTTTTCAGCCGAAACTTTGGTTTAGTAAAAATAATCAGTCTCAGTAAAATAATTAAAGAAAAAATATTTTTGATAACTAATGTTATAATAGTATTCGTAATTAAGTAGTCTTATTTATGCTAAGAAAAGCAGTTTTTCCACGTTCTCACCAGGTTACTCCTACTCACTTGGAACTTATAGGTGGAGCGGAAAGGTTCCTTAAACCTGCTTTTCTTTATATAGGATATGGACTTCTGCTCCAATAAAAATATATGTCGGCATTGCGTTGCAATGGGTCCGACAGATAAGATTGCATTTTTTCTTTCAAAATAATTTTTTGATCTTCAGATCCAGCTGCCCCCGTTATATTAGGAGTATCATCGTGTACATCCCAACTATTCTCTTTTTCTTGGTGTATGTTAGAAGGTTGTGAGATCATGCTAGTTGAAGGGATATTTTCTTCGTTATGCTACATCAAAAATAATAGTATTTCTGTCGTTGTGATATCCACTTCATTGGAATTAAGGTTTTTGGATCCAGCATTGTAGCAACCATCAATTAGGGTTTGTTTTTTTTAAAAAAACCTCATGTTTAATAACTCGTGAAGTGTGTTTTTCATATTGGTCATTCAACATTCTCTCATCTTCTTTATCACTTCGAACTAATAATTTTCGGTTTAGTAATGGTACCAAAGGTATCACTATTGATATGCATGCGTCACCAAATGATAATTCTAGTGGCCTCGTAAAATAATTTTAAAACGCCTTCAATATTTTAATAACCCATTCATTGGACTCAAGAGCATCTATTTTGTCGTGTTCGACGCTGTATAAATTGATGGCGTTTTTTGCTTTAAGAACCTCTGTAACATTAATTATATATATATCTTGCACCATACTATGTTCTGGCAGTCCTTTGTTTTTGACATTCTGTCAATTTTCCGTGGGCTGGCTCACTGTGGTGAAAATGTCCAACGATTTTGCGTCATTTTTTAACAAATCTATGGATTCTTCGTCTGAAAATAGTGATTTTTTTATCATCGCTGCAGAGTGTGTGCCACACAACCTATGGAACATAGTGACCATATCATGTTTGCTGCATTGTCACGTAGGACCAGAAAAATCTTGGCGTTTAATCTCCATTCATTTACCATCTTAGTAAATTTTTGCTCAATATATTTACTGGTATGATCATGTTCCGACACGCTGCATGCGTGAAATGACTTCAAGGCGTTGATGATCTACAATAAAATGAGCTGTAAAGCTAAGAGAACATGTTTTATATGCGTTGATCTAGATATCTGTGGTAGCAATCACCCACTCACTTCTTGCAATTAAAATATTTACCGTTTCATGAATTTTTAATCTCTTCAATTCCTGTATTTGAATGAACATTTCGGGAGATGGTCTTGTGGTGAATTTCTGAATAACTCCAGTCGATGGAAAAGTCAAGGGGGATTTTTCTTCCCACGTGAAGCTCTTTTGACTGTCACTTTTCGTCTCTGCTAGGTCTATACTGATGGGACGAAAGGAAGATTTCTTTCCTTACCCTTTTCTCTTGAATTTATCATTCTTCTGATTTTTTGAAGAATAAAAAAATATTTTTGGAGGGTATGTTGAAGTTCATGGCCTGGCTCATGTTTCCGTGTCGTGGATGTAGACAGAAGACTTGGGCCATTCATCTTGAGGAATGTGCAGCCACGCCAGTCCTTCCATCTTCCATCAGCGAAGAGAAAATTGTTGCTCAGCATTGCAACCTCTTCAAGTCTGTCCAATCCAGCGTTTTTGGAATGTGATCCCATAAAGCAGCAAATGTTTGAGGTCTGGTCTGCTGTGAACTCTTTCGAAGTGTCTGTCTATGGACATAGCGATGCAGAATGTCTTTTCTTGCATATAAAGCATTGTACAAGTACCTTTGCATGGTGCCCAATTTTCAAACAAGTCATACATGCCTTTTTCTTATAATTTCTCTTCTCTGTTTTGAGGTCATTTTCACAAGTTTATAACACTATGCTGGAATGATTTTTGTCACACCACAAACATGGCTTCCTTTTCTCAACGAGATGGACTCTTTCTACTAATGCTGACACTATTGAATATTTTGGTCACTCTGGCCTGAAAATATTGAAGCTATTTTAATTCTTTGGTCACTTTGCATCTCCTTCAATAATTGTAGAAGTGCGTGTAATTCATTTTCACTGTCAGCCGTCCTGGCTCACTCCCATGTTGACATAAAAGTGGAAAAAGATCCTTCGATGGATCTATGTATATCTTAATGGATATCGCCGCTTTTAACGCCTCTAGTGGCAACGCTGATTCTATCATGGGTAATATAAAGGATGAGTAACAATCTCCTAGTCCAAGAGACTAAGGCACGTACGTCATATGATCATAAAGATAACCTGAGTTGTCTTCTTTGCTTCAAGGACAATATACATAGATTTGGATTAAAAGGTCCTTACGGGCATACCTTTAAAGCCATAACGGCGTGTCTTTAACTCTTGGTTGTGGCTGGGTAGGTCTCGATGAAGCGACATAGCTCTGCCAGGCGTCATGCTGTGCTTCAGGTACTGCAGCTTGTCACTGTCGCTTATTTTCTCATCGGAATCTATTTTCTCGAATTGGCCCCTAAAAGGCATTTAAGTAAGTCATTTCCAAGTAATGACAGAGACTATCTTGACGTCTCATCCTCATCTTCAATAACTAAATTTTGCTGTCGAAGCGAATCTGATAGTGAAAATAGCGATCAGGAATGGCACTCGGATCAAAAGGATAGATCCACATGATTTTAATGCTGAAACACCATTGGAATCAGCGGCAGCTTTACCCCAAGCTCGTCCGATTAACTTAGACACGTCATAGCATGTCAACTTCTTTTCTTTGTACCTGACCATCCATGCCTTCGTTTCTTGGGCAGAGTATAGCTTCAATGGCCTAAAAAAGGCTCTATGAAGAGGCTGCAGAGCATGCGTAGTATGAATTTGTAGGCATAACAGAATAACATCATTTTCTTTAACGATTTCCAGTAGGCGAATATTATTACTACGGGAGCTGTAACCATCATATAAACTACCAGAATATAATTAATGTTTTTCGAGAACACTTGTGACGCAGAAACACTTCTAGTTTGACCACTGCATGAAAAGATCTGTATTTATATAAGAAGATTTTTTGTTCATGAAGACCTGTGATCCTGGAGGAAGACCTGAAAATTGTGGCTTACTGTACCCTTAAAGATTAACATTGTGGGAATGAAGTTGCCTTCACCACTACAACACGCAATGACCGTTACGTTTTCACCCTTTGCACAGCTAGTGAGCGTGTAGACATCTTTGGCTCCCTCAGAGGCGACTACTCTTCCCGGCTTGTTGTTCACCTGTATGCCGGACTCATCCATGTTGAAAATATCTTCAGAGTGATTTGCAAAATCATTTTCTTCGTATATGTTGGCTAATATATCAAAAAAATCTTGTATATCTTTCCTATTAACTCCATAAGCTCGAGCAAAGGACAAGCCTTCTGATTTTCTTTGACTCAATTCTGGGTTGCGAGCCATGGATCCCGAAAACCACACATTTCCAGCTGATTCTGAATGAGCTGAGAAAGTATTTTTAATACTGAGTTTCTTAGCCAGTTGAAATTCATACATTCATATTATATCTTTTCTGTCATGGGCAAATACAACTTTTTCCAATTTCTTTACATGGGCAACAAGTTTTTTTTCGTATTCTACAGAAAATGCCAGTATGCGCGACTTCAAAAAAGGAGGAGGTATTCAATTCGACGGTTTTTTATGTTACCTCAGAACTTTCGACTGGGTGAACTGACTTTGATGATTCTTTTTTTAATCGAAAGCAACAGCATGTCATGTGAAATTTACGTGGGACCACTTAAATTTGAGCGAAATCTGACGAGTAGTTTTTGAGTTATTTTGAATATGGTTATTTTGTTCTTGGTAAAATTCATTATTTTACGAACACACGTTGGCCATGTCGTATGGCTGGTAGTGGCTCTCCACGCGTCTAGGCAACTTGCAAAAGCGGTGTAGCTTTGTTAGAGTGAGTGCTAGAATTGGCTAGAATGGTGGGGCGCTGTGTCAACTGAGGCGTATTACCAAAACTAACTTCTTACGTGCGTTTATAAGTGCATACACACTTTCTTTTTATATTTCCGTCAAATCTGACTGATTGACTAAGCATGTAGGTTAGTAATTTCATTAATGATTTATTTGTTTTGAAATAAATGTTTCGGGTGCCGTCTCCGCAGTAATTTCATGCTTCGTTTGTATGGTAAGCCTCAGTTTGTAAGTAGAGACTTTGTCCAGCTCATTTTCGATGTCGACTTCGGCGCCATTTTCCATTAGAGCTTCAGTCTCTCTCTCAAGGCCGTCTAGTTTAGCGGCAATTTCTTTGAGTTTGTATTTTGTCTCATCTTCGTTGGTTGGGGCACCTTCCAATTCTAAGTGCAGTACCTCACCTGGACGCCAAGGCGACGTCGCCGGCCACGTATCCAAATAGTTTCTGTTCTCGGTCTGAGTATGTGCTTCAAAGATGCTTAGTATCATCTAAAACTGCTCAGCAGTGTCTGAGTACCAAGAGACGGTAAAAAAATGTTAATGTAAAAATCTTAGTCCAAAAAATAACTATAATTTTCAAAAAAATATTAATGTAGATGCTCAAAAATTTATCGTACGGTCTAATACGGCCCCATTTTTAGGGTTCCGTAGCCAAATGGCAAAAAACGGAACCCTTATAGATTCGTCATGTCTGTCTGTCTGTCTGTCTGTCTGTCTGTCTGTCTGTCTGTCCGTCCGTATGTCACAGCCACTTTTCTCCGAAACTATAAGAGCTATACTGTTGAAACTTGGTGAGTAGATGTATTCTGTAAACCGCATTAAGATTTTTACACAAAAATAGAAAAAAAAACAATAAATTTTGGGGGTTCCCCATACTTAGAACTGAAACTCAAAAATGTTTTTTTCATCAAACCCATACGTGTGGGGTATCTATGGATAGGTCTTCAAAAATTATATTGAGGTTTCTAATATCATTTTTTTCTAAACTGAATAGTTTGCGCGAGACACTTCCAAAGTGGTAAAATGTGTGTCCCCCCCCCTGTAACTTCTAAATTAAGGGAATGATGAAACTAAAAAAAATATATGATGTACATTACCATGAAAACTTCCAACGAAAATTAGTTTGAATGAGATCTAGTAAGTAGTTTTTTTTTAATACGTCATAAATCGTAAACCGCAAAAAACATTGATCAAAGTTACAACGAACTACAAGAACTTTTATATTATGTTACTTGCTGCTACGGAACCCTTCATGGGCGAGCCCGACTCGCACTTGGCGGCTTTTTTTAATCTATAATTGGCTATGAGTATTAGACAATTTTTGGAGAAATATTTAAAAATTTTCGTAAGTTTTTTTTGCACCTCTTACAAATCTTCAAAGTCCCATGATGCCAAACTAAACAAACACTTTTCCAGTTAAGTGCATTGCACTTGCACTTGTGTGAAGTACTTAGCAGTGACTTGATTCATCGAAACATATTTTTTTGAAGTTTTTTCATTCATTGGACATTTTATTTCAGTTACTGTGTCATCATTTAAAATTCCATCTGGTGATGCTGCTATCATAGGATATTCTTGACACATGAACAAGCACACTGAGAAATTTCTCCAAGTGGATTTCTTAATTGTTGTTTTACAAGGTCTTCTAATTTTCGGCCGCTTTTCATAGCAACTGTTGTTGGAACTTTTGCACCCATTTGTTGCGACTAGTGAGCCATCTGCTGTTTTACAGCGACTCACATCAAAAGCTTTCGATGCTGTTATTCTGGCATATCGAAGCTCGTACCATGCTGGACTTTTGTGCTGTTCACATGTTGGTCTTTCCATATCACCAATTTTTTTTTCTGTAAACACTGGAAGAATTTTTTTTATAAATTCATCACAGTCATTTTCAATATTAAATCTGTAACTTAAATAGTGCAATGGAATAATTGAACCACATCACCTTCATAATTAGCTTGGTGTTTTAAAATTTCACAATTTTGCAATTTTTTTTCTTTCATTTAAAAAGTCACAAAATACACTATTATCTTGTTAGGTACATATGGAACTATTATTATTATTATTAATAATAATAATAATAATAATATAATCCTTTATTTCAGAATGAATCCATATAATATTGTTAGTACGTTCGTCTTACAAGCTAGTGTTAGTAAACATAAAATTTCATTAAAATTAAATAATCAAAATACCCATTCTTTACCATTTTTACCCATTTCTTTGATTTTCATGTACTTCAGAGTGCTACCCACTTTAGTGCAGCAGCACACTGCAGTGAGGCAGAAGAAACATCCATCCATATACTCTGTGACTGCCCTGCCATAAATCACTGCAGAAGCCGAATCTTAGGAGGATACTTAATCCCACCCAGCCGAGTAAGAGATCTGGAACCCAGAAACATCCTACTGTTCGTCCGAGCGGTAGGACTTGGAGACCAGATCTAACTCAGAAAACGGGTACGGCTACAATAGATCAAATATGGTCGCAGTGGCCCCTGGGACGGTTGTCCTAGGCCCGAAATTTCAAATAATAATAATAATACCCACTTTAGACAGTTTGGATTTTTTCCAGTAACATTCGGTGGCAGTACATGATGGCTCACTCTGTGAGTCCACATTAAGAAAGCCACTGCATGTTTGCAGCACCCTTTGTACTACTCCTTCCTTTTCATCGATGACCATGGACACCAAGTATGGCTACTGACGAACTTTATGTTCAGTCAGGACAAATTTTGCATTCTACCACACAAAAGTTTGCCTCTCTCTGTAGCTGGACATACCCTATAGCGTCATCACCATTCTTACCATATTAGACCATATTAGAGGGAGAAGAAGAGGGAGAGGGGATTTAATGATCTCTGATTTGTTAAGCCTGCCAAATAGTTAATTTAACACTACATTCATTGATTGTTAGGCGATACGAAGTTCGCGGGGTCAGCTAGTTATTACTATAAATTAGTATACATTATATTACCTAATTTTGATGTGCAATATTATGACTGCTACACTATGCCGCCGGCATGCCCGCGGGTCGTGCCGCACACAAGGTCAGGTTTGTTCCCGGCTTTAAGCGATAGTGTTGTGTGGTAAAATACCTATGTTGTGTGGTAAATAAAGAGATGTAATTTAATAACGAAAAAAGCAAAAAGAAAAAAGGTTTTTTGTGTGGCAAAGCATCCACTATAGTATACGGAGCTTTTGTGAAACATTTTGATTATTAAATATAAGAGAGTAAAGTGTCATAAAATGGTTGGAACAAAGTTCGTTAAGAAACTTCGTTCCAACATTAATGTTGGATTCATTTAATTATCATATAAGTATAAATTGTAATGATATTATAAAGGTCGATGCATACGTAACGTGGACGGGACGGGGACGGGACGAGACGTTTAGTTTTGGAAACATCGTTTCATAGAAAATGTAAACGATGGCGCATACGCCACGGAGGCACGCACGAGACGGGAACGGGGCACGCACGTATATTTATGCCCCGTCCACGTCCCGTCCCCATCCCGTCCCCATCCCATCCACGTTATATATGCATCGACCTTGTAAACTGTCCGTTCGGAGGCGCTCTTGTAGAATCTCTTAAACTTATACTAGGGTATTTATTTTAATATAATGTTTTATTTTGGTTCCTGTATTATAAAAGTATTTAAGTAATCACGCCTTGAAAATTAGAGACTTGTCTTGGCCACTTATCATCAAACAGCTGGTCTGTAAAGAAAACATAAATAAAGTATTTAATTACGCCCCAACTCAGAGTCACTAACGGTTACTTTAATGGCTCCTTAGTAAAGAATCTCCATACAAATTCTGTACTAAGGAGCGATTTAAGTAACCGTTAGTGACTCTAGTTGGGGTGTTATATTTATAATATTAAGCGTAGCTCTTTCCGAATTTCTCCTGATTTAAATAAGGGCAGTTACTTTTACTTAAAATGTCTACAATTAGCTTTTACTTACAAGTTATGATTATTGTTTGTTTACAATAAAAGGCTGTGTATATTATTTGTAAATAAATAAAATGTTCGCTTTTAAAAACTTTGTGGTTTGGTATTATATAATTAATTTAAAATCTTTTATATATTTTGCTTTATTCATAATTTTGTTACACATTGTTTTTAAAGACAAAAACTAATATTGTTATACATAATTTTATCTTTTTACGGTGTTACCAAATATAGACGTTAATAAATGGTTTTAAACTTCAGTGTTTTTTCTTACTATGACTTTTGAACTATCAGGTTAAGGGCCAGCCATCAATTACGTCACACTAATTTCATGACTTTTTAATCCCTCCCCCCATGTCACAGCTGGTCACATTTGTGAGACCTCCCCCCTTTAGTGTGACGTGACATGTTATGAAATTTTACACTTAGAAATTATTAAATTAAAACAGCAGTTCCGAAATACGTTTTATTTCCATTAATTGTTTTTTAATATTTACCTATACATACCAATTATTCGATTTTGAAATGTGACGTCACGAAATTTAGGACCCCCTCCCACCCCTTGTCACACAATGTCACACTAAATTGAAATGATCATAGCCATGGCTTGTGTAGGTCATTGACCGAGTTTCGCAACAGCGGGCCGTCTATAGCGGGTGACCGGTAGTCTAATTCTTGGGCGCTTCCGTGTTCCAAGATAGAGAAAAGAGAGGGAGAGGAGGACGTTGTTAGGCGGTACGAAGTTCGCCGGGTCAGCTAGTATATATTTTTATTATAATGGATCTTTGTACTCTTGCTGGGTGTAAAAAAGCATTATTGGATTTTTAATGGATCATGGATTAAAATGGACATAACAGCATAGTCCTCTATATGCGTAAGTATACCATAACAATGGAAAAAGATCCGTCAGTGGATCTTTATAATGAATTTTAGTGGACATCGCCTGCTTTGAAGGGTACCTACATGATCAAATACCTAATCGGTATACTGAATATATTTATATTAACAGAAAATTGTCTCTTCTTTTATTATTACAATCGTTGAAACTTGAACATTATAATTTATTACTAAAAGTAATTTCTGTTTTAAAGTAAAATTATTTAGTAAATATTTTTTTAAAGTAATTTAAATTTTCATAAAAAGTAGTGCTAAAAAGATTGTTCACCAAATAGGTAAGTTTCGTCTGAAAAAACATGGAAAAAACCATTGAACTAGTATTACTAGCGTATAGAACAGACACCGCGAACATTGGGTTCGGGGGTGTGCATTGCAGCCGGCCGGCTGCATTTCATTCTGTCACTCGGCTGTCACTCGGCTGCGCTCATGGCGGCCGCATGCCAAAATTGTTTATGAAAAAACTGACGAAAATTGCACGACAAAAACAAAAAAGATAATGGTATCACAAAATATCATCGGTAAGAAAACAAAATATTAATATAAATCAACTAAAACGTATTTAATTAAATTATTGTGCAATGTTCCCGCCATTTTGGAATGAAAAAATCATAAGGAGCGTTTGAACTTGGCAAGCCACTAGCGTGTTAGTGGAATATATAAGCTTGCTTAGGTTGCCGTCTTGGTTCGGCAAGTGTCATATACAAAGTTACTCTATGGCAAGTGTGCAAACGAGGCTTCTAGTTTGAAAAGAGAACGGAGGGCAAGCCGGCGGTGGAACACACATTTTGTTTGAGATGTCTCCTCTATGTATGTATCTCAATGGAAAAAACCATTGAAGTATAATGTCATAGAACAGACATCTCGAACAAAATGTGTGTCCCGCCGGGAGGTTCTATTTTCAAAATTGAACCCCGTTTTCCTTTCAAAATCGAACGAATCCATTGAAAATTGCAGCCGCTCGGCGCCAATTCATTGGGACATACATTGTGTTCGCTGTGTCGGTTCTATTATGCTAGTAATAATACTTCAATGGAAAAAACGGACTATAGAAAAGAGATGGAGATATTTAAAGCGTGTTTAATCAAAATCCATTCTCAGTTCAACGTCTTCTTCTAAATCATACAAAAGTTCTTCTCTATCGTCATTGCCTCTTCTAGACTTTGTATTATGCGGTTTATCGTTGAAAATATCTCTTGGTTTATGAAATCTCTTATCACTAATCGAGTTGAATTCTATATTGCTTCTGTGAGGAAGTTTTGGCGCCACTACAAAAACAAGTGTTCGTGTTGTTGCCTCGGACTCTCGCATAATTGACACTGCAATAAAATAGTTTTTTTGTAATCGTTTAGTAAAGGAATAAAGATTAAACTTGACACACCTGCATTAAAATGGCATTAAACATTGAAGTATTATTACTAGCTTATAGAGTCAGCCGCCAAACGACTCGTCGTGTTCCGGCTGGGGGCTTGAGAGCCAGTTCATTCTTTCTTTTTCTTCTGTCTTTCTTGGCCGGCAACGCATCAGTGATACCTTTGGTGATGCTGATGTCCATGGGCGACGATAGCCACTTACCATCAGGTGGATCGTCAGCTCGTTTGCCGGCTATTTCCATAAAAAAAAATAGAACCGACACCGCGAACACAATGTATGTTCCAATGAATTGGGGCCGATCGGCTTCAATTTTCAATGGATACGTTCGATTTTGAAAGGAGAACGGGGGCTCAATTTTGAAAATAGAACCTCCCGGCGGAACACATTTTGTTGGAGATGTCTGTTCTATGACATTATACTTCAATGGCATTAAACCGTTTTTTACGATTCCCTATTCAAAATGGAAATCTTGCAGCTTTGTCATGTCCGTCCGTCTGTCCGTATAATAATAATTATTATCTACAAAATAATGTTAATTTTATTCTATTTATTTAATATCATGGAAAATGCTGCATTGTTTTGCATTGTTATTCAATTTTAATGATCCATGACGACCTAAAAATGCTGATATTTTAATGGAAATAGCCGCTAACGAGCTGACGATCCACCTGATGGTAAGTGGTCATCGCCCATGGACATCAGCAACACCAAAGGCATCACTGATGCGTTGCCGGACTTACCGTTCGAGAAAGAGAAGAATAATTCTTGGCAAAAAATAACAGACTGATTAGGGACGAGTAACCGCCCTCGCTTTGCTTCGGTTTTCTTATTTTTTTACACCTTTGGTTACATTATTGGAGTTTTATTAAGGATCCCCAATTTTTTTGAAAATATAATATAGCCTATGTCATCCGGGGATAGAGTAGCTTCCCAACAGTGAAAGAATTTTCCAAATCGGTTCAGTAGTTTCGGAGCCTATTCAATGGAAACAAAAAATCAAATCTTTCCTCTTTATATTAGTATAGATAACTCAAAAACTACTTGTCAGTTCTCGGTCTTTAAGTGGGACTAATTGACAAGCACCAGCTTTCGATAAAAAAAAGAATCATCAAAATCGGTTGACCCAGTTGAAAGTTCTGAGGTAACAAACATAAAAAAAATACAGATGAATTGAATACCTCCTCCTTTTTTGAAGTCGGTTAAAAATTAAGATACTTACTAATAAAAAGGGAACAAAAGAAATAATACATGCTCTTGAGTTTAAAACGTTTCGCGAAAATCTACATTTTAAACCAAATCTATAAAACAAAGTTACTTATTAGGTACATAGATAAGAAAGTAATTGGAAATTTAATTACACGAGACGGCTGTTTTTAAGTTTTTAATAAATCCATGATAGATTTTCGCGTACCGTAGGCTACAGATCTTAGCTTGATGCAAAGGCATCATGGATACACTGCTTGGTACAAAAATGTACTGTCAGAATTACATTATGTACTTGGTACAAAAATTAAGATTGATACATAAAGAGGTTTTTTATTTGAATAGCCGAGCGAGTACATGATCCATCTGATGGCAAGTGGATCTATCTATCGTCGTCCATGGACATCAGTGACATTAAAGGTATTATCTACTGATGCGTTGCCGGCCAAGAAAGATGTAAAGAACTGGCACTCAAGCCGGAATCTCTCAAGTCGTTTGGCGGCTGACTCAAGCTCAAGGGTGGTAGATATCCAGGCGAACCCCATGGAGAAATAATAATAGTAATTCTAATGGTATTAATGAACTATTAAAATCAATATGTTGTCCTTATGGGCGATGATAACTTGAAAACTCCATGACGGCTCGCTTGGTTACATAAAGGAGACATCTTAACGCCAAATGAACTAATAAATTCTTTGTATCAATAGCAAATGGCTTTACTTAGCCTAACGATGAGTCAGTTTGTGTGATTAGACCAAATCACCTCTCACCCTACAAAGTATTTTACTACCTTCAAACCAATTTATTAGACAATCTCGACCTTATGGCTATGATAATAAAGATCATTTGCTACTTCGTTCCGATACAAGGCAATTTCGCTTCACCCAAGCCCTTTTCTTTGAAAACTACGCGATTGGCCAATTTAATATTGCGCGCGCAAATAATCCCTCTTTTACGTGACTTTATTTTTATTTACAATACATTGCTGGTTTACTAAGTGTAAGTTTTGGTGTGAGCTGAGAAAAGTAGCAATGGATTACGTAAAGAAAAGGGTGTAAGCTGAGGGGATGTAAGGTGTCAGTTTGATGTCAATGTTCATTTCGGAAGATGAGCAAGGCAGATGCGGTCATCACTTTACCAGTTTTTTTAAGTGTCTTTAAGTCACGCTTATTTTTTAAAGTGGTTTAAGAAAAACTAAATAAATCAGATAGTGGTTTTAAAGTGCCTTAAAAGTGAATTTTGAAAAAGATACGTCATAAATATTAAAGTTAAATAAAAAGTCAACAAATCAGTGCCTTAAAAAGCTTTATGTTTGAATTAAAAACAACACAAGAATTTTATTTTAAAGTGTTAAGTAATAAACGACTAAAATATTCCGGACATTCGAAAACCAAAAAAAGCGCCAATTAGAGCGCGCCATGATAAAAGCAAACGTCATGATACCATTCAGCCAATTCGGACAACGATCAATCATTTAAAAAAATGGCGAACATCGGGAAGGTTTTGGCTACAATAAAAGCTGTTATAACCAGATTAGTGTTTGCCTGCCATGGAATTATTGCGATATGGCAGGTGACTCTTTTCAAGGACAGTATGGAGTACTGGTACCTGGCGTCTCCAATATTACTGCTGATTGTGGAAGGAGTCTTCACACTCACGATCAAGGATAACCAGGAATGGAAATGGTGAGAGCATTGAAGTATAATGTCATAGACACCTCTAACAAAATGCGTGTCCCGCCGGGAGGATCTATTTTCAAAATTGAGTCCCTGTTCTCCTTTCAAAATCGAACGAATCCATTGGACATTGAAGCCAATCGGTGCCAATTAATTGGGACATATATTGTGTTCGCGGTGTCAGTTCTATGTATATGCTAGTAATAATACTTCAATGATGATGAGATATTTTTTTGTTATCCATGTTGTATTGTTACTGATGATTTGTTTTAATATATTTTTTTTAGATGTTTATTTATACGTGGTGGTAGGTACAGAAGTGGTAGGTAGCTTTGTAGGTATTATGCAACTTGTTTACGGACAGTCATATCCTAATATTTCTAAATTATTAAGTAACTAACTAGCTGATCCGACCAACTTTGTACCGCCTAACAACTACCTCCTGTCACTCTCCCTCGACTGACACTTAAAAATAAAAAAGTTACATTTGAAAAGTTGGTCGTTAAAATATAGCCGTAAATAATGAGCCGTTTCGGAGGAGTTCAACTTCTAACACCGTGACACGAGAATTTTATATATTACTAGGTGACCGGGCAAACGTTGTTCTGCCAAACATTTTTTAGGGGTAGGGGGATGAAAAATAGATGTTGTCCGATTCTCCACCCTAGCCGATATGCACACAAAGATTCACGAAAATCGGTCGAGCCATTTCGGAGGAGTTCAACTTCTGACACCGTGACACGAGAATTTTATTATAAGATGTAAATTAGATTATTGTGTTAAAATAATGTCATTTAAATATTTTTATTATAGTATATTAACTGTACCGTATCCAGCCTCACGCAAGGGCGGATCCAGGGGGGGGGGGGTCATGGGGGTCATGACCCCCCCCTGGGCTGGGTCCAGGACCACTAATTAAAATTGTTAAACATAATGTTTTTATATTTTTTTGTCACAATATAGATTTTATTTAAGTACCTTCAATATTTAATTAATTTAAATAATACTTTGTTTGATTAGTCTAGTCAACAAGTTCAAAAACGTGTTAAATAGAAATAAAGGTCCTAAAAATATGTGAGATAGCTCATTCGATTCGGAATGACGACTAGAAAAATGTTTTTAAGGGTTTATTTAGCACATAAAAAATTGCGTTTTTATTAACAAAATAAGATAAAAAAAAGATATTTAGTTTTTAATTAATAACTTCAAAAATAATGATATTTAAGGAATTTTGCAAAAAGATCCTGAAAGAGGAGGGAATTTCCAATAAAAAAGTCTCAACTCACGGAACTTTATCTTCATTATTTATAAACGAGTAACCGCCCTCGCTTTGCTTCGGTTTTCTTATTTTTTACACCTTGGGTTACATTATTGGAGTTTTAGTAAGGATCCCTAATTTTTTTGAAAATATAATATAGCCTATGTTACTCGGGGATAGTGTAGCTTCCCAACAGTGAAAGAATTTTTCAAATCGGTTCAGTAGTTTCGGAACCTATTCAATGCAAACAAAAAATCAAATCTTTCCTCTTTATACACCGTGTTCCTGAGGTTGTGCACGAACTTCGGCCTGTTATTCAGACCATTAAATTGGTCATCTTTCGTTATGGATTCATTATTGAAATTTTTTATTTTTTTTATTTTTCATTTTCATACAAACTAAAAAGTTGAACGTAAATTGCCTAATGTGTAATCTCTTTACGCAAGCTGGCAACATCGCATTATGATTGATATGAGACTTTGACATTAGTAAACTTTTATTGACGTTAACAATCATTTCTCATCAATTTTGCTGTCTGTGCGACCAGTGACATTAACAAAACCAAATAGGTAATAATACTAGTTCGAAAAGTTTTACGATGTTTGTTTACTTTAAGGCCCATTTAGACGGAGAGTTTCTAGTATCTATCGTACATTACTATCACTGGTAATAATCGCCATAACATTATCGTATCAAATGTTTACATACAGGAAAGAACTAAATTCTCACCTACGATTATCTCATATGACATTCGTAACTTATCGATTAAGGCGATAATTTCCTACGTCTATTTAGGTACACATTGTACGTAAGATTACTTACGACAATCGCGACTTGTATTCGACTCACATTTTTCAAATTCATACGTGTATCATACAAGACGGTTGAAAACGTTTTGAATGCGAGATTAGTCATTGGAGTTAAGTTTACAATCAATATTTTTTTATAAACAAATATTCCATTGCGAGGAAATTGTCGTCAAATAGCGAGAGGTAATGTATGTAAGATAGGTAATGTAGTAATGTAGATAAGGTACCTATGTAAGAAAGATTTTTTTATTAATTCAATCGTGGCTTCTTCGAGACGAGAAGCTCTCCGTCTAAATGGGCCTTTATAAACGAGTCAAGCCAATAATGACATGACATTTAAAATGAAACAAGTATAGTTTGAATGATTATGATCGTACTGAGCGGCAACATAGCACAAATAAAGACCCTTTTACAATGTACACCCATATTAAATGGAATTACCAATAACTTAAAAACTAAGCTTTATAATGCACTAGTACCTGTATAAGATATGTTTAGTAAATGCTATAGAATCATTTGGTAAAGTTTGTGCACAACCTCAAAAACACCCGGTATATTACGAGTAACCGCCCTCGCTTTGCTTCAGTTTTCTTATTTTTTACACCTTGGGTTACATTATTGGAGCTTTATTAAGGATCCCTAATTTTTTTGAAAATATAATATAGCCTATGTACTCGGGGATAGTGTAGCTTCACAACAGTGAAAGAATTTTTCAAATCGGGTCAGTAGTTTCGGAGCCTATTCAATGCAAACAAAAAATCAAATCTTTCCTCTTTATATATTAGTATAGATAGATAAAATTTAACACTGAAAATAGGGCTCCGCGAGGTCGTTACGGTATAGGCGTGCTGCCTAAAAAGCCGGTATAACACATAAAATATTTTTTTTATAGTATTAAATAACTACTTAAAATTTTGAATAAATTATGGTGTAATCTAGACACTTGAACGAACAAAACCTCGGTGAAAAAAAAATTTATGTCGATTTTTCAAAAAGTTACATCGTTGTTAATTAACTATTTTTTTTCCAATCTCTGTTTTTATAAATTAGGGCATAGAAGTTAACATAATTGGTCTATACATTTTTCGCTTCGTGGAGCTGTTTTTATTTAGGTAATTAATAAAGTTATGCAAAAAAATATATTAAAGTTTATTATTTTGTTAATTCTAATTTTTTTAAGTTAACAAAAAATTAAATTTATAAAAAACGTTATCAAAAAAGATTTTTTTTGTAATATAGTATTATTGCTGTTTTTGCATCTAGTATATGTATTAATTAACATTGGAAAAAAAAATACGTCATTTTTTAAGAAAATGTTTATAAACAAATAGACTATTTTGAGATAAAAAAAAAATTGTTGCCATCTTATTGCATAAGCGAAATAATTAAAAAAAAAATCTTAAATATTTTTTTTTTATTGTTTATAATATTTTTTATACATTTTTAATGCTTTAATAATTAGTTCAGAAATTATTTTAATCTTAAAAATTATCATTGACCGTTTCCAATGGATTAACAGAAAAAATATTGTTTTTCAACTTAATAATTTGTTATTAACGAATAATATTAACCTTTATATTTTTTTCGAAAACTTCTAAAAATTACAAAAACAAACATATTATATTATCTAACAAAGTAATAAAAAAAATTATTTTCAAAAAATTATTTTTAAAAATATATTTTTTTAAATATTTTTTTCTATACTTTGTTATAAACGATTATAAACAATAAAAAAAATTAATTTTTTTTTTTTCAAAAAATCATTATTTCGCCTATGCAATAAGAATTTTTTTTGGTCCCAAAATAGTCTATTTGTTTATACACATTGTCTTAAAAAATTACGTAAACATTTTTTCCAATGTTAATTAATACCTATACTACATAGATGCAAAAACAGCAATAATACTATATTACTAAAAAAAAATCTTTTTTGATAACGTTTTTTATAAATTTATTTTTTTGTTAACTTAAAAAATTAGAATTAACAAAATAATAAACTTTAATAATTTTTTTTTGCATAACTTTATTAAGTACCTAAATAAGAAGAGCTCCACGAAGCGAAAAATGTATAGACCAATTATTTAAATTTCTATGCCGTAATTTATAAAAGCAGAGATTGGAAAAAAATTAGTTAATTAACAACGATGTAACTTTTTGAAGAATCGACATTTTTTTTTTCTTTCACCGAGGTTTTGTTCATTCAAGTGTCTAGATTACACCATAATTTATTCAAAATTTTTAATAGTTATTTAATACTATGAAAAAATTATTTTATGTGATATACCAGCTTTTGACCATACCAGTGAAGTGACGACGTAAAAGAATTTTTTTTAAATTTAAGTATAGTTCATCATACTTGTATCTATTATCATCAAAATTAAATTATAACTTCTTGTGATTTGACCACGACTATGTGACCCCCCCCTGGCGCCAAAGCTGGATCCGCCCTTGGCCTCACGTAGGCTATAATATTATTCTGTACCTACCTAATACTTCTGTATTAATTTAAAAGATGTGTTGAGATTGTTGAGAAGTTTATTTTGCCTCATCTTTTCCAAAGGCGCTCCGAAACGGTGGAAGAATAAAAAAATAATGTTATGTGATTAGGTAAATTATTTTAAATTTAAAAATAAGTAGGTATACGAGTATACGTTACTATAATTATGTCGCATTATTAATGCTAATGAGTGTCGGTTTCCACGTGTTTGTTAGGTAATCTATATTATATTATATAATCCTAGACTTACGGGGAGTGAACTATATAATTGTTCTCCCAGAAGGAGGTGAGATGGGACTTTGTTGTCTATGGCTGGTTTTCTCCTTCTCCCCCCGACACCTCGGGAAAAATCTGACATTTCACATTTTCAAGATGGCGGCCGCTCTGTGATTTTCAACTTTTTTGTTTATGGCTATTTGGGGGATGTTTTTCGGGAATTTTGACAAGTTTGAGACAAAATTTACGAAAACTTTGGAATAAATTGAAAAAACAAGATGGCCGCCGAGATATTCGAGTTTGAATTTTTTCGATTTTAGAGGTCACTTTGCGGGGTCGCATCGGGGTGGTTTTTCAACTTTTTTTCAATATTTTTCTTGTGATCCCTCAAACGTGTCCTCAATTTTGATATTTTGGGGATATTTATTTTTTCGACAAGATGGCGGACGCGGTGGCGGCCATTTTGAAAAATGTACGAAAAACGACGTTTTTTGGGTGAATTTTTCTTCGGGTTGGCAACATTTGAGCGGGTGTCTTTGTTCCAGGCGGTTATGTAACTTGACTCAAAGTGTTGCCAGGTTGAGTTTTTTTTTCTTTTGTTGGTACATTTTTTTGGACTTTTTATTCAAAAATGTGAAAAGTAGAAGGAGCAATATTTTTAATCAAAATGTCACACGGGCAAGCGTATCGTGGTTGTCGTAATGACATTTGACCATTTTCGTCGATGTCGACTGGCAACACTGGCTGCTGGAATTTTTTTTTCGTTTTACGAAAAGTCGAATTGATCTCCCAGAAGGAGTGGTGGGGGGTGGGTAAAATGTATGTGAGAATTTTTGGTTTGCCTCCGTGTCTATGGGAAAAATCCGACCTTTCAAAAATCCAAGATGGCGGCCGAGTCGAAATGACCAACTTTTTTTTTCACTATGCACTTACCCGAGATTGGTGTCGTTTTCGGCTAATGTTGGGAAATGTGTTACGATGAAAATGGAAAAAAATAAAAAAACAAGATGGCCGCCGAGATATTTTACTTTAAAATTTTTCAATTTTGGAGGTGACTTTGCGGGGTCGGATTGTAATGGGTTTACAACTTTTTTTCGATTTTTTTTCTTAATTACCTCGGGTCTATCCCCAATTTTGACGTTTGGGGTATATTTTTTTTTTCGACAAGATGGCGGACCCCGTGGCGGCCATTTTATAAAATGTTCGAAAAATTGCATTTTTTGAAGGAAAAAATTTTCAGTTTGGCAACATTTGAGGGGGTCACTTTGTATGAGGCGGTTGTGGGGCTTAGCTTGAAGTGTTGCCAGGTTACATTGATTTTTTTTTCATTCATACATTTTTGTGAACTTTCTATTCAAAAATATAAAAAGTAGAAGGAGAAATATTTTTAATAAAAAAATTGCACTAAAAAATTTCTCGTTGCCGTCGTAATGACATTTGACCATTTTCATCAAAATTAACTGGCAACACTGGCTGCTGGATTTTTTTTTCACGTTTTTTCACATTTCGAGTAGCCCAGCCGAAAGTATTGGTGGGGGGTAATAATAATGTATCGAGAAGTTGCTTGACTATCTATGGTTATTATAGGAAAAATATGACCATTCGAAAATTCAAGATGGCGGCCGCTCGGCGATTGTCAACTTTTTGTTTACACTGAGCACCTACCCGACATTGGTGTCGTTTTCGGCTAATCTTGGGACGACTAATACGAAAAAGTTGAAAAAAATTGAAAAAACAAGATGGCCGCCGAGATATTTTAGTTTGAAATTTTTCAATTTTCGAGGTGTCTTTGCGGGGTCGCATCGCGGTGGTGTTTTAACATTTTTGCGATATTTTTGCTCTGTTGGCTCTGGTCTATCCTCAATTTTGACATGTTGGATATATTTTTTTTTTCGACAAGATGGCGGATCCCGTGGTGGTCACTTTGTAAAATGTACGAAAAATTGCATTTTTTGAAGGAAAAAATTTGTAGGTTGGCAACATTTGAGGGGGTCACTTTGTATGGGGCGGTTGTTGGGCTTGGTCTGAAGTATTGCCAGGTTACGTAGATTTTTTGTCATTCGTACATTTTTGTGAACTTTCTATTCAAAAATGTAAAAAGTAGAAGGAGAAACATTTTTAATCAAAAAATTACACCACAAGATTTTTTGTGGGCATTGTAATGACATTTGACCATTTTCATCTCAATCAACTGGCAACACTGGAGTCCAGATTTTTTTTTACTTTTCGAGTAGTTGAGCCGAAACTATAGATCAAGGGTATAGAAAATGTATGGGAGATATTTTTAAATTAATATATTTGTTTTAGAAAAACTATAAAATTTCAGTGTTGCCATACAAAAAATAATAATTTTCATACAAATTTATTTTTGAATCGAATATTTCGTTATTATAATGTTTGGGGCGTTTGTAGGTACTAATATTTTGTACATTTTGGTGAAAAAAAAATTCAGTGTTGCCATATGAAAAATAATTATTTTCATACAAATGTATTCTTTTTTCGAATGTTTGAGGCTGTTGTCTCCATTTGATGACTTTATAATGTATGAGGCGTTTGTAGGTACTAAAGGACCGGATACGTCGGTGTAACCAATATTTAGTGATGCCATACAAAAAATAATAATTTTCATGCAAATGAATTTTTGTAGGTAGTGTTTCAGGCTTTTGTCTCCTTTTTATATCATTAAAATGTATACGACGTTTGTTGCTGCCGGTAGATCGGTCACATCCGTGTAAATGTGTTTCATTATTGCCATAAAAAATGAGAAACTTTCAGTGTTGCCATACAAAAAATTATAATTTTCATACAAATGTATTCTTTATTCGAATGTTTGAGGCTGTTGTCCCCATTTGATGTCTTTACAATGTATGAGGCATTTGTAGGTACTAAGGGACCGGACACGTTGGTGTAACCAATAAATAGTGATGCCATACAAAAAATAATAATTTTCATACAAATTAATTTTTAATGTGATATTTCAGGCTTTTGTCTCCTTTTGATGTCATTAAAATGTATACGACGTTTGTTGCTACTGACAGATCGCTCACATAAGTGTTTCAGTGTTGCTTTAAAAAATGATAAAATTTCAGTGTTGACATACAAAAACAAGTATTTTTCATAAAAATCTGTATTGAACATTTCGGACTATTATTTGCATTTGATGTCTAAAAAATGTATCAGGCGTTTATAGGTGCAAATAGATTGCACATAATATGTCTCTGCCTCTCCTTCTCCCTTTCCCTCTCCCTCTCCCTTTCCCTCTCCCTGTCCCACTCCCTCTCCTTCTCCCTCTCACTCTCCCTCTTGCTCTCGCTCTCCCTCTCCCTCTCGCTCTCCCTCTCCCTCTCCTGCTCCCGGTTCCTCTCGCTTCCTGTCCCTCTCCTTTCCCCCTCCCGACCGTAAAGTCCTCTACACTTAATTTTTATTTCTCATTTTAAGCCATTGACTTATTCTATAGCAGCAGTATTCAACACTACGACAGTGTAAGATTTGTTTGTAAATCATCTCGCATCCTTGTCTGATGAAGAAAATCTCAAGTGTTGCGAAATAAATAAATATCAATTTAAGTCAGTTTTATTATTTTACGCCTAAACAGATCTTCATAGATTGTAGTTAATAACCCTCTCAATCACCTTAGCATTAAAAGAAACTGCATCATAATCGGTTCATTCATTTAGGAGATACACATCAAAATTATGACACCCCTTCTTTTTGCGTCGGGGGTTAAAATATATTGTACTAGCTTTTGCCCGAAAATTCGCTCGCGCCTGAATGACATTTTTCAAATTTTTTTTTGTTTTATCGAACCTTTCAGTGAAAGTACTATCAAAATTGGTTCAGTCCATAGAATTTCGTGATAAAAAGTACGCTATGAGCTATTTCAGATTATATTCTACCCGTTTACCAAATTTTATCGAAATCCGTCCAGTGTTATTTCCATGAAAGAGTAACAATCATGCCCCCCTTTTTTACCCCCTGGGGGGGGGGGGGGATTTTACATAAATTATCTCTTAGTGCTCCCCTACACTCCCCAAAGAACATACATGCCAAATTTCAACTTCTTGCGCCCAGTGGCTTCGGCGCGATTGATTGTAAATTCTAATGTAATGTTACTACAAAACGGTCTTCAAGTTTTTCTCTTAAGAAATTCCTTCTCACCACAATTCATTTCTCTTGATCAACGGGAACATAAACTTAAGTCTTCATGGGATGGGCTTTGATTACCTTGCGAATGTCTAAATAACTAAAAATAATAGGTCATAACAGAGAGTTTTATGATTGCGTTGACTTTTAAAAGCTTGATTTTTTCAGTACTCTAAGGGGTTGCACAGCAGACCTAAGAATTGGATACTAAGTTACTGGCAGATACATTAAACATCCATACTAAAATATACCCCATATCCTGATAGAACAGATCCATCCTCGTTATAAAAAGTGTCCTACCTTTAGATGCAGGTCATAAACTATCTGTGAGACAAATTTCATCCTAATCTGTTTAGCCGTATTAGCGTGATTGAATAAAGACATTCAAATTTTCGCTATAATATATTGGTAGGATTTACATGATCTCCAAGTAGTACGTGATAATTATTTTACGATAATAAAACTACTTTTTAAAACGTATAAAATTTAACTATGTACCTTTATATCAAAGTGCCGTTCTTTAAATAAGTTGAATTACAAGTCACAAGTACTTTTAAAAACAGAATAGGATACACTTATTGTGAGACTGTTTACATTTTACGTGTTGATCTTTTTTAAATCTTAATAAAGGTCCTTAGAAAAACTCCAAAATATATCACACATGGATAAACTATGGAAATAAAATGTTAAACTATGGAATGGTTGTTCAATAGTAACATTCCCAAAAACGGATTATTATTGATGCCTCACCACTGAGGTGTTCCACTCTTTATCTCTGGAACCCATCATCACATCCTTCCTATATAAAGGAGGACTCGGGTAGAGAATTTAGGGTACTAAGTTTATCGACTATCACTCATTAACTATTAAGCTAACATTGCCATGAGAGTTTTCCTTTCAAATTCATCATATTAAATATTCTACTGCCGTGGTCCAACATCTACCATTTCACTGGCACTACCCGAAAAAAATTATAAAGATTTTAGTTTACCACTTTTGATAAATAAGTATCAGTGTGTATTCATGCCAATCGCCAAATTACAGCTTTCTAGCGGTAAGGATCTTTGCGCTTTGCTGCGGACGGACTGAGAGACGGACATGAAGAAACTATTATTATTTACTAGCTGACCCGACGAATAGTGTTAATTTCAACTAAACTTTTATAGTTTTTGTTGGTTCATTAAATTCCCCCTCCCTCTCCCTCTCCCTGTCCCTCTCCCTCTCTTTCTCTCCTTCTCCCTGTCTCCTCTGCAATAAACCAACTATATGCTTACATATTAATTTTCATATTTCTGAGTTTGAAAATGAGAAGTTCTAAAAAACTTGCAACCCCTTTATTTACCTCTTAAGGGCTGAAATTACACAAAAACCTGTTACAGTTAATTTTTGATTTGATTGACACCTTTCTGAGTTCGAAAATGTCCAAGTTGCGTACTAATTTATAACCTTTTAGTATAGGGGATTAATTTTCAAAAAACAACTCTACAGTTACTTTTTGTTTCTAAGTATACGCTTACATAATTATAAATTTTCATATCTCTGAGTTCGGTATTGACGAAGTTCCGTACAAACTTACATCCCCTGGTTTTAACCATTTGGGGATGAATTTCCAAAAAAACCTGTGACAATAAATTTTTATTTCTAATAATAAGCTTATATAAATTTTCACATTACTGAGTTCAAAAATGACGTAGTTTCTTAAATATTTACAACCCCTTCGTTTTATCTCCCTCTCGCTCTCCCTGTCTCTCTCCCTCTCACTCTCCCTCTCCCTCTCCTTTTTCAGCTCCCTGTCCCTCTCCCTCTCCCGCTCCCGCTTTACGTCCCTCTCACTCTCCCGCTCCTTCTCCCGCTTCACGTCCCTCTCCCGCTCCCAGTCCCTCTCCCATACCCTGTCCCTCTCCCATTTTCTGTCCCACTCTTTCTCCCTCCGCGCTCCCTACCCCTCTCCTTCTCCCGTTCCCGGTCCCTCTCTCGCTTCCTGTCCCTCTCCCTCTCCCTTCAAAAAAATAGCGTGAAGCCAAACATGTCGCAAACAGACCCCTGAATCGAAAAATAAATTTCGCATGTCAATGATCTTTTTTAAAAAACTATTTATTTATTTTTCCTTTTGCGGAAGAAAAAGGCACGCGCGCTGCTTCAGCAGCGCGCGCCCCACGCAAAAACCTAGTTATATTATATAATCCTAGACTTACGGGGAGTGATCCATATAATTGTTCTCCCAGAAGGAGGTGAGATAGGACTTTGTTGTCTATGGCGGGTTTTCTCCATCCTTCCCCGACACCTCGGGAAAAATCTGACATTTCACATTTTCAAGATGGCGGCCGCTCTGTGATTTTCAACTTTTTTGTTTATGGCTTTTTGCGGGATTTTTTTGGGGCGTTTCGACAAGTTTTGGGGGCGATATACGAAAACTTTGGAAAAAATTGAAAAAACAAGATGGCCGCCGCGATATTCGAGTTTGAAATTTTTCGATTTTAGAGGTCAATTTGCGGGGTCGCATCGGGGTGGTTTTTCAACTTTTTTTCAATGTTTTTTGTGTATTCGTTTGATTGTATCCTCGACTTTGATATTTTGGGGATATTTATTTTTTTGACAAGATGGCGGGCGCGGTGGCGGCCATTTTGAAAAATGTACGAAAAATGTCATTTTTTGGGTGAATTTTTCTTCGTGTTGGCAACATTTGAGAGGGTGTCTTTGTTCCGGGCGGTTGTGTAACTTGACCCAAAGTGTTGCCAGGTTGAGTTTTTTTTCTTTTGTTGATACATTTTTTTGGACTTTTTATTCAAAAATATGAAAAGTAGAAGGAGCAATATTTTTAATCAAAAAGTCACACGGACAAACGTGTCGTGGTCGTCGTAATGACATTTGATCATTTTCGTCGATATCGACTGGTAACACTGGGTGCTGGATTTTTTTTTTCGTTTTACGAAAAGTCGAATTGATCTCCCAGAAGGAGTGGTGGGGGGTGAGTACGAAGTATGAGGGAATTTTTGGTTTGCCTCCGTGTCTATGGGAAAAATCCGACCTTTCAAAAATCCAAGATGGCGGCCGAGTCGAAATGACCAACTTTTTTTTTCACTATGCACCTACCCGAGAGTGGTGTCGTTTTCGGCTAATGTTAGAAAATGTGTTACGATGAAACTGGAAAAAAATAAAAAAACAAGATGGCCGCCGAGATATTTTACTTTAAAATTTTTCAATTTTGGAGGTGACTTTGCGGGGTCGGATTGCGTTGGGGTTTTGACTTTTTTTCGATTTTTTTTCTTAATTGCCTCGGGTCTATCCCCAATTTTGACGTTTGGGGTATATTTTTTTTTTCTGCAAGATGGCGGACCCCGTGGCGGACATTTTATAAAATGTACGAAAAATTGCATTTTTTGAAGGAAAAAATTTTCAGTTTGGCAACATTTGAGGGGGTCACTTTGTATGAGGCGGTTGTGGGGCTTAGCTTGAAGTGTTGCCATGTCACTTTGATTTTTTTTTCATTCATACATTTTTGTGAACTTTCTATTCAAAAATATAAAAAGTAGACGGAGAAACATTTTTTATCAAAAAATTTCACCAAAAAATTTTTCGGGGCCGTCGTAATGACATTTGACCATTTTCATCAAAATTAACTGGCAACATTGGCTGCTGGATTTTTTTTTCACGTTTTTTTACATTTCGAATAGCCCAGCCGAAAGTATGGGTGGGAGGTAATAATAATGTATGGAGAAGTTGCTTGACTACCTATGGTTATTATAGGAAAAATACGACCATTCGAAAATTCAAGATGGCGGCCGCTCGGCGATTGTCAACTTTTTGTTTACACTGAGCACCTACCCGACATTGGTGTCGTTTTCGGCTAATCTTGGGACGCTTAATATGATGAAGTTGGAAAAAATTGAAAAAACAAGATGGCCGCCGAGATATTTAAGTTTGAAATATTTCAATTTTAGAGGTGTCTTTGCGGGGTCGCATCGCGGTGGTATTTTAACATTTTTGCGATATTTTTACCTTATTGGCTTGGGTCTGTCCTCGATTTTGACATTTTGGATATATTTTTTTTTCGACAAGATGGCGGACCCTGTGGCGGCCATTTTGTAAAATGTACGAAAAATTGCATTTTTTGAAGGAAAAAATTTGTGGGTTGGCAACATTTGAGGGGGTCACTTTGTAAGGGGCGGTTGTGTAGCTTGACTGAAAGTGTTGCCAGGTTACGTTGATTTTTTTTTCATTCATACATTTTTGTGAACTTTCTATTCAAAAATGTAAAAAGTAGAAGGAAAAACATTTTTAATCAAAAAATTACACCACAAGATTTTTTGTGGGCGTCGTAATGACATTTGACCATTTTCATCTCAATCAACTGGCAACACTGGAGTCCAGAATTTTTTTCACTTTTCGAGTAGTTGAGCTGAAACTGTAGATCAAGGGTATAAGAAATGTATGGGAGATATTTTTAAATTAAAATACTCGCTTTGGGAGAACTGTAAAATTTTAGTGTTGCCATACGAAAAATAATAATTTTCATACAAATTTATTTTTGAATCGAATATTTCGTTATTATAATGTATTGGGCGTTTGTAGGTACTGATATTTTGTAAATTTTGGTGAAAAAAAATTCAGTGTTGCCATACAAAAAATTATAATTTTCATACAAATGTATTCTTTTTTCAAATGTTTGAGGCTGTTGTCTCTATTGTATGTCTTTATAATGTATTAGGCGTTTGTAGGTACTAAAAAACCGGACACGTCGGTGTAACCAATGTTTAGTGATGCCATACAAAAAATAATAATTTTCATGCAAATGAATTTTTGTATGTAATATTTCAAACTTTTGTCTCCTTTTGATGTCATTAAAATGTATATGACGCTTGTTGCTACTGATTGATTGGACACAACCGTGTAAACATGTTTCAGTGTTGCCATAAAAAATGAGAAACTTTCAGTGATGCCATACAAAAACAAGTATTTTTCCTAAAAATCTATGTTGAACATTTTCGACTGTTGTTTGCATTTGATGTCTATAAAATGTATGAGGCGTTTATAGGTGCAAATAGACTGCACATTATATGAGAGTATTAAAAAACGTGTTGGCATATAAAAAAAAAATATTGTTCAGTCTAGAAAACAAAATTAACGTGTAAATATTTAAAATATTGAAAAATACATAATTATTGAATTAGGTATTTAATTGAATTTATATTTTTTTAGTACTTCATACATTTTACACATTCAAGACATTTGTACCACTATAGTGTTATTGTTATTACCTACTGGTTTGGTCTGGAAGTGATTGCCCGTTTCTTAACTCTCCTATCCGATAGTTTAGTGTGAACCCGTTTTTGTCATGTGCCCTTTACTGCTTTGAATAGTTATTGTGTAAAGGAAAAATTAATTTTAATTTCTTCGAGGCCGGCAACGCATTGGTGACGCCCCTTATGTTGCTAATGTCCATGGATGGCGGTTATCACTTACCATCAGGTGACCTATCTGCTCGTTTGCCTGCCTATTTCTTAATGCTTGATTCTGTCCCGCTCTTTCTCCCTCCCCGCTCCCTGTCCTCTCCCTCTCCCTCTCGCTCTCCCTCTTGGTTTATCTCTCGCTCTCCTTCTCTTGCTTTATCTCTCGCTCTCCCTCTCGTTCTTCCTTTCTCTCTCTTCCCTCTCCCTCTCCCGCTCCCTGTCTCTCTACCTCTCCCACTCCCGATCCCTCTCCCGCTTCACGTCACTCTCCCGCTCCCTGTCAGTCTCCCGCACCCGGTCCTTCTCCCACTTTCTATCCCGCTCTTTATCCCTCCCCGCTCCTTGCCACTCTTTCTCTCTCCCTCTCGCTCTCCTTCTCCATCTCCCTCTCCCGCTCCCAGTCTGCAGCCGGTCCTTCTCCTACTTTCTGTCCCGCTCTTTCTCCCTCCTCGCTCCCTGCCCCTCTCCCTCTCCTTCTCCCGCTCCCGGTCCCGCTCTTGCTTCCTGTCCCTCTCCCCTCCCCCTCCCGTCAAAAAAATAGTGTGAAGCCGAACATGTCGCAAAAAGACCCATGAATCGAAAAATCGCAATTTCGTAGACCAGTGATATTTTTGAAAAAAAAACTATTTATTTATTTGTTCTTTTGCGGAAGAAAAGGCACGCGCGCTGCTTTAGCAGCGCGCGCCCCACGCAAAAACCTAGTTAATATATAAAGAGGAAAGATTTGATTGTTTGTTTACATTGAATAGGCTCCGAAACTACTGAACCGATTTGGAAAATTCTTTCACTGTTGGGAAGCTACACTATCCCCGAGTAACATAGGCTATATTATATTTTCAAAAAAATTAGGGATCCTTAATAAAATTCCAATAAGTTGTAAAAAAAATGAGAAAACCGAAGCAAAGCGCGGGCGGTTACTCGTCATAAATAATTCTTGACAAAAAATAACCGAAATCAAAATAATTCAAAAACAACTTGTCAGATCTCGCTCAATTAAGGCGGTATTATCCCAAAAAATGGTATTTTTGAAGGTGTTTCGTTCATAAATGGTACATAATACAATTCTAAAAAAAATATATGTTATTTTACAGTCTTTGTTCTTTCGTTTCGTCATACTTGATACACGATAGCAATTATTTCATTGGATAGAAATAAATCACAAAGTGGGGTCTAATCTGGCATAAAAATGGCGTTTTATTCGCGTTTTAATCGCTTCCAGATAATAAAAAATATACCACAGTATAGGTCCTATAGATACCAATATTTCTGGCGGATAATAATATCAAATTTTGAAAAACATCCCTTTCAATTCCTATTTTTTCCCTTTCCACTAGCTACGAAACGCCCGACGCGTCGATTTACTCAATTTTACTCTCGCGCCAGTCGCCTTCGAGGTAGGACCTGTGCTAATCCGCATCGCAGCCGCACCTCGTCGAATTTCCGACACTAATTTTAATTTCGAATTTGGCGCGCGCGCGTCTTCTTATATTACGTATTAGGTACTGTCCAAAGTATCCACACTGCTGTAATTTGAAATAATAAAAATTGTTCGTTTTTATACTTTAGTTACTGTTTATAGTATTTGGGTATTGGTATAAGTCAAGTGCTAATTACACAATTATTCTTGTCGTATTAGGGCGGCTTAGAACACTATCCCAAGCCGGATGGGTGTCGTAAAAGGCGACTAAATCCGGCCCGCTGGTGGTAGGGCCCCTCGAGGGATTATATTGGTAATATTGATTTTAAATGTTAATTAATACCATTATTACTATTATTATTTCTCCATGGGGTTCGCATGGACAGCTACCACCCTTGAGCATGTGTCAGTCGCCAAACGACTCGTCGTGACGGCTGGGAGCTTGAGAGACAGTTTTCTTTTTTGAAGTTATACCTTATTTAGGCGCGTTATGAAATAAGTGGAAAATTGTTTTGAAAAAATGATTATTGAAGTGAAAACTTCTTGAAGTCAAAAGTCAAAAGTCAAAAAAGTCAAAAGTCAAAAAAGTCAAAAGTCAAAAAAGTCAAGTCAAAAAAGTCAAAAAAGTCAAAAATGTCAAAAAGTCAAAAAAGTCAAAAAAGTCAAAAGTCAAGTCAAAAAAGTCAAAAAAGTCAAAAGTCAAAAGTTACAAGTCAAAAAAGTCAAAAAGTCAAAAAAGTCAAAAAGTCAAAAAGTCAAAAAAGTAAAGTCAAAAGTCAAAAAAGTCAAATAAGTCAAAAAGTCGAAAAAAGTCAAAAGTCAAGTCAAAAAAGCCAAAAGTCAAAAAAGTCAAAAAAGTCAAAAAGTCAAAAAAGTCAAAACAGTCAAAAAAGTCAAAAGTCAAAAGTCAAAAATGCCAAAAAAGTCAAAAAAGTCAAGAAAGTCAAGAAAGTCAAAAAAGTCAAAAAAGTCAAAGAAGTCAAAAGTTACAAGTCAAAAAAGTCAAAAAAGTAAAAAAAGTCAAAAAAGTCAAAAGTCAAAAGTCAAAAGTCAAGAAAGTCAAAAAAGTCTAAAGTCAAAAGTCAAAAAAGTCAAAGTCAAAAAAGTCAGTCAAAAATGTCAAAGAAGTCAAAGTCAAAAAAGTCAAAAAAGGCAAAAAAGTCTAAAGTCTAAAGTCAAAAGTCAAAAGTCAAATGTCAAAATTTGTGGAGTGGAGTGGAGTGGAATAGTAAAAGTACAATTATCATCTTCCCGAAATTTTACATTCGTCTCATTATCTTGAAAACAAAATTTTTGAAGGTTTCACTTCTAACACGTGTGAATTGCACACATTTTAATTTTTTTGTTTTTATTATTTTTTACGTATCTTTAGGTTTTTTATTTTAAATTATTCTTATACTTTTTATCATTCTCAACATACTTGTAAAATATGTTATCCAAAGGGTTTGAACATTTTTGTACGGAACCTGGCATACCTACAAGTCCGCCATTCTGAAAAAAAACTCGTTTCGATTTTGAAGTTGGTTATTTTTTGTTAGTATTTAGATGATATTAGTCAATTTTGTATGTAACTACCTACTTATTTGTGGGTGAACCGATTTTGATGATTCTTTTTTTGATAGAAAGCTGGTGCGTATCATGTGGTTCCACATACATTTGAGGGAGATCTGACAAGTAGTTTTAGAGTTATTTTGAAGTTGGTTATTTTTTGTTAGTATTTAGATGATATTAGTCAATTTTGTATGTAAGTCTAAGTACCTACTTATTTGTTATCCACTCACCTCTAGTCTCCACTGGACAGTTTCGTTTCATAAAATTTCAAGTCAGTCTCCTCTCACCTCTAGTCTCCACTGGACAGTTTCGTTTCATAAAATTTCAAGTCAGTCTCCACTCACCTCTAGGCTCTAGTCTCCACTGGACAGTGTCGTTTCATAAAATTTCAAGTCAGTCTCCACTCACCTCTAGTCTCCACTGGATAAGCTAAAATTATCATTACTCCTATTTTATTACACCTAAAATTCCAATTAATAAATCAAAATAAAGTATACTTACACCCCAACTCAGAGCAGTTACTAATAATAATAATAATAATAAAACCCTTCCACACTCATACCCCCGCAGTAGGTTACAAGTATTTACCTGTGTCGCGGGTGGCATGGACTACACATATAACACATCACAATAAAAGCCATGACACGAGTACAAATATTTATCTGTCACATAAATATTTGCCCCGGCCGGAAATCGAACCCGAAACCCCTCGCTTCGCAGTTCGCAGGCAGGTCCACTACCAACTAGGCTACAGGGTCTACAGCTACGCACGGGGTCATTAACCTCACGGCCGCGCGCGGCCGGCTCACGGCGCGGCGGTCGAGTTTACACTCAGGGGAGCGGGGTACAGGGAAGTGAACAAAATGCCTACAACGGTCGAATAATCTCGCCTTAAGTGGGATCACATGCACTAGCACTAGCTTTCAATTAAAAAAAGAATCATCAAAATCCGTTCACCCAGTCGAAAGTTCTGAGGTAATAAAAAACATAAAAAAATATAGTCGAATTGAATACCCCATATTTTTAACAGACTTCAAAAAAGGAGGAGGTATTCAATTCGACTGTATTTTTTTTTGTTTGTTACCTCAGAACTTTCGATGGGTGAAACGATTTTGATGATTCTTTTTTTAATCGAAAGACGATGCTTGTCATGTAGTCCATTTTAAGCGAGATATGACGAGTAGGTTTTGAGTTATCCCTTATTTTGAAGTTGGTTTTTTTTTCGAAGAATTATCAAATAGTTTAATTATATCGATACACAGAGTATCGCAGAAAACCTGTCAACCCAACTGCGTCATTTTGTACAATCAATGGCTTTAGAAAAATATTTTTTCTGTCGATTCTTAGTAAGTAGGTACATACCAGTACCTATATAGTTTTGTTTGTGTTGTTCTTAATAAAATCTATTAAATTTAATTTTACCTACCTCTTATCCAGGGACATAATTTTCCGTTTATTTTTTTCTTTCTTTCTTTTGTTTCTCTCTTTCTTGGCCGGCAACGCATCAATAATGCATTTGGTGTCGCTGATGTCCGAGGACGATAGCCACTTGTCAGCTATTTCTATAAAAAATGTATTGTTCTAACATGTGTAAAACACCATTCAAATCGGTAAAGCCTTAACGATTAATTTAGATTTGAGATTTCGTTTTTCTTATTGGATAACTAACTAACGTAACTTGAGCTCAATCCGACGATAGTTGATCGGTAATTCGATACTGTGATACAACTCCCAACCCTTTCCGTGAAGGTCAAGGCATTGAACTATCAGGTCAGCCGACCTTTCAGCTTTTGTGAAAACCCAGCCGGGGGTGACGGCTCAGCGAAGTAACCTTCGCGTTCATTTACCAATAACTAATAACGTAATAGCACTAGGATTCTGTGTTGTCTGTGCCCTGAACAGCACATAAAAACATCAATACACCCAGACCGAGAACAGAAATTTATTTGTTTATTTATTTATTTAAACTTAATTGAACCATACAAAATGTATAAGTACAAAAGGCGGACTTAATGCTAAAAGCATTCTCTGACAGTCAACCTTAGGGCAGTGGGAGAACAAAGAAGGCGGCCATATAAATACAGACTAAATATTCCAACTCTTCATCCCACTGGGCACTTTGGGCACGTGCCCAGGGCTGGATAGGGGCCCCCTAGTTCCTGCCAGATCACTAAACGATAACCGATATTTATTACCGAAAAACTTTTTTAATTCGAATAAATCGAACCTAAATTACTGACTACAATACCAATTGCTTATTAGCTTTTGCACAAATCTAGAGGCTTGCTTATAGACTACTTTCTTTGTTTATTCTAACAAAATAGTGTTCTGACAAAGTCACTGGGGCCCCATTATCCTAATATGGCCAGGGCCTCCAGTAGGTTAAAGACGGACTTGCTCTTGAAGTCTTGATGATAACCATAGCACCTCATCATCTACATATATCATTCCCAATATATTAAAATTCAAAAACATGGTGGACAAAATTCTGTATGCGAAAATAAAATAGGAAATTCACGTAAAAAGAATAATTAGCGACGGGGGTGCGAGGGTGCGCTAATGGATCATCCGGCCTCCAGGGGTGGGTTATCGCACCTTCGTTCGGAAATCAAAATATGTCAACAATATTTCGGCGTGGAAATTGACAAATATTTTGAAACGCTTCTAACGTGCGTCGGATAAATGCGAATATAATATGTAAAATTTTAATAAACTCTCAAATGATTATTAAACTCTTTATTGTTGCACGTCACAGATTATACAATCGTACAAGGAGAACAGATAAACTAGTATATATTAAAAAATTAAAAAAAAAACCGCCTGCTTTCAAAAAAACTATCATGATGTATTGAAATCCTTATGGTGAGTTCTTTAATTTGATACCAATATTGCATTATTCGATTGATTTTTATTTTTTGATCCTTCAAACAATAGCATCTCATTTGTTTTTTTTATTTCACTTATCTAAGGACACTTGTCTTATCAAGCCGAATCTAAAGATATCTTAATTATATAAATCTTTTCAGCGGTTTGTCAATAAAATCCGTAGATCCGAAGCTAACACCTAAAATCTGTAAATAAAGATAAATCCGGAGATCTGGCACCATTGTTCTCGTTTCGACGACCCTTTGACGTAATAGTTACAATGCCGAATCGCGCCGCCAAGAGTCCTAAGACTCCTGGCCACTCCTGGGTTCGATTCCCAGCTGGAAATTTAAATGATGAGTTTCTGTTCTCGGTCTGTGTGTGTTGTTGTCTATGTATTGTGTTGTTCCATTGCACCTACGACACAGGGAATCCTTGTGCAGGTGTGCTGTCCCATTCTATACCTATCCTATGAGCGTGTAACATTATTAATTTGTAGTGTGTAGCCATAGACTTAAATATATAGACGGGCTGTTCCGAACAAAATCCGTGTCACATCTTTCAAGCATTTTTCATACTCTGTGACAGCGCTTCGTTTGGTCAAGTTCAGTTCAAGATGGCGGATATCAAGTATTTTGCTCTAAATAATTTTGAAAAATGTGAGTAAAAATATAGTTATTTATTAATTATAATAAAATTAAATAAACTCAAATAAAGTTCAAACCTAAATAATGAAGACGTTTTAACTGTGCACAATAAACAATATGCGTTATTATGTGTTCTTGAACGGTCAGGGTTTTCCAAAAATGACATCTACTTGCCTCGCTTGCCCGCAGCCGACTAAAATGCGTTGGCACCACTTGGGGTCAATATACATAGGTGTCGAACTTTTTAGTAGTGAACAGCCTGTCTAGTATATGTACATATAGGTCTATGGTTGCAGCACTGGAACAGCGTAGCACTCTGTACCACCTCAAGAGCTACCCGTGCTCAGTGCTGCCATCTATGGGCTGAAGCCAGTTCCTGTTCTGTCCAGGTTCTGCCCATCAGTGTTCATCTACCTGGGGCTGACGGTACCGGCCATCTGGCTGCTGGAGCTGCACAAGGTGGATCTGAGGCTCCAGAAGAAGTCCGACGTCATGGAGGAGGTAAGGGTTTGAATAGGTATTAGATAGGTGCCTAACTCTTTTATTGTTGCACGTCACAGATTATACAATCATACAAGGAGAACAGATATATAGATTAGTATAGATAACTAAAAAAACAGTGTTTTGTTTACTAAATACTAGCTGACCCGGTGAACTTCGTATCGCCTATTTTTTTTTCTAAAATAACAGTAGCCTAAGTTACTCCTTGTTACATCAGCCATCTGCCAGTGAAAGTCCCGTCAAAATCGGACCAGCCATTTCAGAGATTAGCCGGGACAAACAGACAGACAGACAGAAAGACAGACAGACAAAAATTGTAAAAAATGTTGTTTTGGTATATGTACCGTGTATACATCCAAATGCACTTAGTAAAAAGCGGTTATTTTAATATTACAAACAGACACTGCAATTTTATTTATTTGTATAGATGTATAGATAACTAAAAGGACTCGTAAAAAACCGAGTGCTTATAGCTTAACCAATTGAATACTTATTTCACTAATGTATTGCGTAAGCCCTACTGGAGTTGCTTAGAAACCCCAATCCCGCACTGGATGGCTGTCGTAAGAGGCGACTAAATCCGGCCCGCTGCCGCGCTGGTGGCCCTCGGAAGGATAATATTGATTTTAATAGTTCATTAATACCATTATTATTATTATTACTCCCTTGAGCATGAGTCAGCCGCCAAACGACTCGTCGTGTTCCAGCTGGAGGCTTGATAGCCAGTTCTTTCTTACTTTTTCTTCACTCTATGTTGGCCAGCAACTCATCAGTGATGTCCTTGGTGTTGCTGATGTCCATGGGCGACGATAGCCACTTACCATCAGGTGGATCGTCAGCTCGTTTGCCGGCTATTTTCCAGTTGTTGTGTTATCCTGAACTTCTTCTTTGGACAGACGGAGATCCCAATCCCAGGAGCAAACAAGATCCCCACAGACATGTGGGTGACCCTCATCGAGCAGTTCCTCATGCTGACTCTGATCGTGGGCCGCTGGCTGCTGCCCAAGGGAGACCTGACCAGGGACCAGCTTAGCCAACTGCTGTTAGTGTATATCGGTAAGTTATTTTATATGAAGTTGAATGGCATTTATGTGAAGTTGGACAACATGTTGGACAACTTGTTTGGACAACTTATTTGGACAATGCTGCTTCAAAAATTGTTACGAAAATTGTAATAATATATATTTTTACGATTTAGCTAACACGCAACGACGATATTACGCCCTCGCTTTGCTTTGGTTTACTTATTTTTTTACACCTTGGGTTACATTATTGGAGTTTTATTAAGGATTCCTAATTTTTTTGAAAATATAATATAACCTATGTCACCGGGGGATAGTGTAGCTTCCCAACAGTGAAAGAATTTTTCAATTCGGTTCAGTAGTTTCGGAGCCTATTGAATGCATACAAACAATCAAAAATCTTTCCTCTTTATAATATAAGTATAGATTTACGATACAACGTCAACGTGTCATCTGACTTTACGTCCACCATAGCAACAACACCAGCTCCAATTCCAGGTACAGCAGCAGACATCATCGAATTCTTCGATTCCTTCAAGGACGAGAAAGTGGCGACTGAGAAAGTCCTGGTGCTCCTGACGTTGGGCATCTGGTCCTGGTCGCTGATGCAGTTCACGGTGGTGCTGACGGCGACCAAGTCACGCAAGTCCCGCGGCACAGCAAATAGGTCTGACATGTACGTAACGCACGCTTCGAGGGGTTGCAAGGTTGTTTAAAAATAGAATAGATTAAAAACTGGTTAGGTTTTAAGTTACTTATTTTACTTACAATTTGTTTAGAATCATTTTAAATTAGATAAAAATGAGAAGAAATTTCCTTCGCTTCGATTGTGCTATTAATAAGAACAAGCTACCCGGACAGACTTCGATCTGTCAAAAGTTTTTTTTTAATTATTAAAACTTCCCGTGAGCCTTAAGGAACATACAAAAAAAATATTGCCGAATTGGTCGAGCCATTCTCGACTTTTGCGCTTAGCAACATTCATTTTTATTTATAAAGAATGTATTACAATTTATTGTATCAGTATCGTTGTTCAGATATTTTGTTTTTTTTTTAAGGAGTTTTATTTTAATTGCCTTAGAGTTAGTGATATTGGGAATTTTTTAGCGAGTTATTAATGTTAGTCCTTTCAACTCCTCTTGTTTCTATCGCTAACACTTTTAACATTTTGCTATACACGAAACTCAAACACAGCTTCTTTATTTCTTGTAAATAGTCATTTTTATCAACTTTTGCTATTTTCAGCAGTTTTAAGTAATTACTTACGGTGAGTAGAACATCAATTTTTTTAAGATCTTATGATGTTTTTGTATGTAATTTGACTATTACTACAGAAATAATAGTACTTATGCTATTACCTACTCTACGTTTTGGTATATCTATGGTGTTATGTTGCTGTATATTTAATTTAATTTTAAGTAAATGTACGATTATTGTAATGGTTCATGATTTTATTAAAGTGCCAATTGAAGTTAACATGTGTCAGATAACACAGTGTTGTGTGAAGAAGCAGTCTGTGTGTCACTTTTTCCATATATATACTCTATGGTATCAAAAACTTACCAAATTGTCTCTGATTTGTTGTACCTTGATCTGTCACCAGCTGGCGCCACTTTACATTAAATATTGGCGTGTCAAAATCGTTTCAATTTTGAATTCATAGTTTTTGTTTGTAATGCAAAACACTTTTAATAATGTATAACTAGATTAACACATTAAGTTCTCCTGTAATGATAATAATAATGAAAAATAACCGTAATAATAATAGTAAATAATAATAATAAATAATAGGCATGATGACTGATTTTGAAGTACTGTTCTATATTGTTGGGAAATATATTATAATAATTACAACATATATCATATTTAACCAAAAAAATAAGGTTTAGTATAAAATAAATACATTTCAAATTATAAGTTTAAAATTCGCACCAAAACGCTTCAATCTGTCATGGCGTGGTGGTGACGTCATGCCTCAGGAAAACAAAAGACGATAGGTCATTTTTAGTATGGTGATATTCATTTGTTTTAAGAAGCGTGACGTAATTCGCGCTAATCGACTGACTGGCGTTTTAGCTAAGATGGCGGCTTGCCGTATTTTGTAGTTTTATTTTATCAAAAATATTGTTTATCTCGTAATAATAATATGATAAATGCGTGTTTTGTAATCCATTAATAGGGTTTCATTAAATAAATACATAATTTTAGTGATTTTTACTTACTGTCATCATGCCTATTGCCATATTTTAGCTAAGGCCTGAAACTATCCAACAACTGGGTTGAAATAATAATTATTCTATGGACACCCTTACGTAGTCACAAGCCTCTTCGACCGATCAATTCAAGGTCTTCAAAAAACACTTATAAAGTGAGGGTAGCTCCCCCCTCCCTCATAACCCAGCCTGTTCCACAGGAACACCAGCCGTGCCTGCTGCTGCTCCATCGAGGTGTGCGCCATCATCATGAACATAGCCCTCCAAGACGCTCCCTTCCTCGCTTTCCGGCTGCTCATCATCGCCCACTACAAGATCATCAACTACATGAACATCTTCTTCACCTGCAAGAATACTTTGGTGAGTGTTTTTATCCTGCTGTATAAGATCGTCAACTATATTATGAACCTCTGTTTCACCTGCAAACCTTGGTGAGTGTTTTTGATACTTTGGTGAATCTTTGGAACGGCTGAACTGATTTTGGTGATACTTTCACTGGAAGATAGAGAAGTTTATAGGGCAACGTATAGGATAGTTTTTATCCCGGAATTTTCACGAGATCGGGATTAACACGGGAAATATCGTGGGCACAGGTATTCTGCAATATGAATTTCTTTTTTACCTGCGAGAACTCACCTGAGTTGAACTTTAATTCCCCTGAAGCTAAATAGTGTTATAATTAACATTTGTCTGTCTGTGGCGCGTTCCTAAACAGAACGGACTTTATTGTCTGAGCTGGGAATGTGTGTGTGTTTTAGAAAGACGACTATGTGGCTGTAGCCTATTCGGTAGTGACGAGCGAGCCGAAGAATTCGATTCACATGATATTTATGTGACAGATCAATTTCACAAGTTGTATATTTTAGTGTTGTTCAATCCATCCATGACATGGAAATGTAGTAAAGCAAAGCAACAACCCATAATTGTCCCACTGCTGGGCTCGGGGTCTCCTCTCACAGTGTGAGGGGACAGACCATAGTCTACCACGCTGGCCAAGTGCGGATTGGTAGACTTCACACACCTTTGAGAACTTTATGGAGAACTCTCTGGTGTGCAGGTTTCCTCACGATGTTTTCCTTCACCGAAGCAATTGATAATTAACTTCACATAATGTTTGAAAATCAGAGGTGCGTGCCAGGATTTGAACTCGGGCCCCTCCGTTCGAGAGACCAACGTTCTAACCGCTAGGCTATCACTGCTGCTGGAATTGTAGTGCAAAAAAAAATACAAAAAAATATACTGATTGAATTCTCCACGCAGGTAATCCTCCTGCAAATATACCGTCTGTACGTCCTGCACTTGGAGACGGTGGAGGAAGGAGGGGGGTCCGTGTACCGCAAGAGACGGAAGCATAAGAGCGATGGGAAAGAGAAGGAGAGGAAACACAAGCAAGTATTGTAGTTAGTGATGATAAGAGTTTTGTGTAAATAGTAGATGAAACAGACGAGCCATCCGATGATAAGCAAGTTATCATCGTCGCCAATTGACATCAACAAAAGGCATCACTTATGCTGATGCATTTTGGTGATCCAAAAAGATTGCGGAAGACATGAATTACCCTGGCTCTCAGACACTGCCACCAAAACTCGTTTCGGTCGAAATTAAAAGGATGGTAAAGAGCCAGGTAAAACATCTTTTTACACGCTTTATATTAGCTTCACTTGTATGTTTGTATGTTTGTCCTTTGGACTTGATTTTGACCCACTTCAAATGGTCAGATTTCATTCAAACTTCGTAGAGTTATCGAGGACCGATGACAATTCAAAATTTAACAAAAGAAAGAAAAAAAACTAAATTCCATTTCAAAATATCAAACTAAAAAATGAAAAAATAAATAATAGTTTAAAAAACTAAAAAACACGCTTTTATAGAAAATTTAACTAAAAAATAGAAAATAAATTTGAATTAGGAATCGTGTAATAGGCATGATGACAGATTTTGAAATACTGTTCTATACTGTTGGGAAATATAATATTATAATGAAAACGTATATCATGTTTCCGCAAAAAATAAGGTTTAGTATAAAATAAATACATTTCAATTTATAAGTTTAAAATTCGCACCAAAACGCTTCAAATTGTCATGGCGTCGCTTGTGACGTCACTCTTCAGGAAAATAATAGACAAGATGTCATTATCAGTATGGTGATATTCATTTGTTTTAAGAAGTG
The DNA here is from genome assembly GCA_951805285.1 of Thymelicus acteon. Taxonomy (NCBI): domain Eukaryota; kingdom Metazoa; phylum Arthropoda; class Insecta; order Lepidoptera; family Hesperiidae; genus Thymelicus; species Thymelicus acteon. The sequence goes on from OX638238.1 coordinate 1,699,212, forward strand.
TGACGTAATTCGTGCTGATTGAGACTGATTGGCGTTCAAGCTAACATGGCGGCTTGCCGTTTTGTAGTTTTATTTTATAAAATATTGCTAATCTCGTTCATAATAATACGATATAGATATGCGTGTTTTTATGTATGCGGGTTTAATTTAAATAAATACATAATTATAGTGATTTTTACTTACTGTCATCATGCCTATTGTATTAAAAGCGTAGGGTACATGGTGTCAATGAGTAGAAGGGATAATATCTTAAAAAACACCCCATGCTCTTTTTACAATTACACGATTCCTAATTTAAATTTATTTTTTTTTAGTTGAATTTTCTATAAAAGCGTGTTTTTTTAATTTTTTAAACTATATTTATTTAACTCAATCATGAATACACGTCCCCCAGGAGCCATAAGCCCAAGAAGCACAAACGCAAGACTGAGGCCGGAGAGACGTCCATCGCCATGATCAGCGACCCGCGCGGCCAGCAGCGAGTGGACGGGGGGAGGATCAGGTAACTCTCCCCAGCTCTGACGTTGACCAGCCTTGATCAGACCCCTCTTTCCTACTGGGCACTCTGGGCACGTGATCGATAGGGGCCCCCTAGTTCTTGCCAGATCACTAAACGATAACCGATATTTATTACCGATTTTTTTTTTAATTCGAATAAATCGAACCTAAATTACTGACTACAATACCAATTTCCTTATTAGCTTTTGTATAAATCTAGAGGCTTGCTTTTCTACTTTCTTTGTTTATTTTAAAATAGTGTTCTGACAAAGTCACAGGGGCCCCATTATCCTAATATGCCCAGGGCCTCCAGTAGGTTAAAGACGGCCTTGGCCTTGATTGGTCTCTAATGATGTTAATAGTATCAGGCGTTACTTTGCGTAAATCCATTGTTATTAAGTTATTAGTCCACTTTGCAACAATCCGCGGGTAACATGTATGATGGTATATACTTTACTTTAAGACATGCGGCACCTCCCTCCCTCCCACAACGGAAACATGCACTACAATAATTAAAAGTATATACCAACATACATACCAGCACCAACACGTGTTTCGCCCCGAAACGGAGCATCATCAGGGTAAGTTGACTCTATGATGGTTAGTCGCAAACTCTAATGATGTACTACATTCAGAGCCGTCGTTAGGGGGGGCGCGGTGGGGTGACCGCCTTTGGAGGGGCGCTACATTTGATTTTGAAGTGAGGAGCAAAAAAAGGGAAAAATAAAATTCTTAATAAACGTTCCCATTGATTTAGAAAGAATTTTTTCGAGCAAAAAAACTCAATTTTTATATTTTCTTATGTGGGCGTCGCAATATTCTTGCCTAGGGCGTCAGTGGCTCTAACGCCGGCACTGGCTAATTTAACGGGATTCGGTGAAGATTCGTGTAGGTGTGAAAAAACTATAATATCCTATCCTATCCCACCAATACGAGTAAGTATTATAAATGTGAGAGTTTGTAAATGTTTGTTACTCTTTCACGCGAAAACTACTGAACCGATTTTCATGAAATTTAGCACACAGATAGATCATGATCAGAAATAAGATATACGGTAATTTCTATTATCCCGGAAAAGCTGGCAAACGGAACCAGGAATTTTTCAGCCAACCCACTCGCGATATATTTAACAAACTTTATATGAAATGTAATAATAATTAGATATGAAACACTTTTCATCCATTAAACAGATGGATACAGAGGTTAAAATATATGTAAACTATCTGCGATTCCTACCATAACCCGACATAGTCCGACCGCAACATACATATACTTATACTATATGTATAAAGCGGCGGGTCAATCTTTTTGTTTGTCGCGGTCATCGTTTGGCGCACCCTCGTAGGGAGGGGATGTTGTCGATAGTTTTCATATCGATGTATTTTATTTTTTAAATATTAAATCAATTACAAGTTCAAAGAATTAGCCGACTGAAATGGCAATGTCCGGGCGACGATAGTCACTCAATTGTCAGCTACATCCATAAAAAAATCAGTTTGAAGGACAATTAACCGTTGGGGAAGAAAGATCCTCGAATGGAGACAACCTCTAGAAAAAAATACCACAGGACGTCCCTAGACCAGGTGGACTGACGACTTGAAGACAGACTGGATTCAGAAGACTCAGGACCCAGTAGTGTAAAGGCTGATGCCTTTACGAGTCCATCCATCCATTTCCATCCATTAGGATGGAATGGATTGACAAGGTTGTCTGAAACTTCTATAGAGTAGCTGAGCCTGGGATGGGAGATACACAATATCAGCATCCTAATTTAGAAATGTGAAAGACGCTCTTTACTCTTTCACGCAAGAAGTACTGAACAGATTTTCATGAAATTCAGAACATAGACTATGATCTGGAATAACATATAGGGTACCTTATTACCTTAGTACCTTATTATACCAAAAAACGCGGGCAAAACCGAGGTTAGAGAGCTAGTAGAAAATAAAGAATCTTTAAGCATAGACCTATGTGTATATACTATACTAGACAGGCTGTTCAGTACTAAAAGTTTGGACACCTACATTGTCACCAAATTGTCCAAATGGTGCCAATGCATTTTAGTCGGCTGTGAGCAAGCGAGACAAGCAGATATCCTTTTTGAAAAACCCAGACCGTTCAAGAACACAAAATAACGCATATTGTTTATTGTGCATAGTTAAAACTTTTTCATTATTCGCGTTTGAACTTTATTTGAGTTTAATTGAATTATAATTGTTGGTAAATAACTATATTTTTACTTACATTTTTTTAAATTATTTAGTGCAAAATATTTGATATCCGCCATATTGAACCGAACTTGACCGAACGAAGCGCTGTGACAGAGTATGAGAAAACTTGAAAAATATGACACGGATTTTGTTCGTGACAGCCCGTCTATATATTTAAGTCTATGTCTTTAAGTCGATTATCGACATGAGCATAGCATAGGTTCAGCCCTAACCCACCGCGGGGGTGTGTCGGCGCTTCGCCCTCGCGTTAAGCTATCATTATAGTTCTGTCGTGGGATTAATCGTCTGTTATTTTTTATATGTATATGTATTTTAAACATTGAAGTATTATTACTAGCATATAGAACCGACACCGCAAACACAATGTATGTCCCAATGAATTGGATCGGCTTCAATTTCCAATGGATTCGTTCGATTTTGAAAGGAGAACGGGCGCTCAATTTTGAAAATAGAACCTCCCGGCGGGACACATTTTGTTCGAGATGTCTGTTCTATGACATTATACTTCAATGATTTTAAACGGTTTTATTAGGCTAAACCTGTTTGTGTGGGTCAAATCTTGTAAGCCGCTGGTGGTAGAGCCCCTCGAGGGATTATATTGGTAATATTGATTTTAATTGTTAATTGATACCATTATTACTCTTATTATTTCTCCATTTGGTTCGCCTGGATAGCTACCCTTGAGCATGAGTCAGCCGCCAAACGACTCGTCGTGTTCCGGCTGGGGACTCAAGAGCCTGTTCTTTCTTTCTTTTTCTTCTCTCTTTCTTGGCCGGCAACATCAGTGATGCCTTTGGTGTATCTGATATCCATGGGCGACAACAGCCACTTACCATCATGTGGATCGTCAGCTCGTTTGCCGGCTATTTCCATTAAAAAACTAATTAGAGCTACTTCTTCTTATCCTAAGGAAATAATGAAATACTGCTGTAGTTCTGATGACAATGTTTTTTTGTCATAAAATATGCATGACTTGATAGATACTACACAAGGGTGTGGCTTCAGACGAAGGCATTCCCTAATGGTTAACAACACAGTCTAATTATTTTTGACGTGATAACATCTTATAAATCGATGAACACGGGCTGCATGCACGAAAAAGTGACCCGTTCCGCGAGCGAGAGTGCGGCAAAAGCGAGAGAGAGAGGCACGATCGGCTACGATCGGTGTATCGTAGCCGATGCCGTAGGCGAGCCGTAGGCGATCGTAGTTGAGTGGAGCGGAGCGGGGCGGGGCGGAGCGGAGCTTTGTCATAACGTTGTCACGTTAAACTACCGTCCGTAAACCGACTTTACAGACAACCATTTTTTTCTTTAGTATTTAAGTGAGTCCATTGACATTATAAAACCGTATCTAGTTATAGCGGTGCGATATACAACAGCTATGTTCGAATATCTATTTATCAGACACTAGCGCCATTCATTACGGGTGGTATAACTCAGCAAACTTCACTCCGTCTGCAACAGCCATGTTCATATATCTATTTTTCACACACTAGTGCCATTCTGAAATGGCCATTATTGGAACCTTTATTTTCAGTAAACAGCTGGATGCTTTTTCAACTTACCCCTCATATGAGATGGCCCTCCATCTACTCTATCTTCCACGATTTAATAAAACTACAAAGTCATAGAATAAAATCTGTAAAAATATTTTTTTCTGCGTACCTCCCCTATAGGTGACGGGAGGATGATTTTTCTTTGAGTACCCCATAGTGTAGGGTATCGTTGAAAGTAAATCATTTGTCCATTTTATGCTACTTCCAGAGCCATCATCCTGACCAACTCCGACGAGATCAAAGAGCTGGAGCTCGGCCGGTTCTTCAAGGACCAAGTCACGGTGGACAACGAGAAGAAAAAACCGTAAGCTTCAATCCATTTGTAATCTGTTTTTATTTCTACAGTATTTTTTTTAACATGGTCGATACAACAGATAACGAAAATTTTAAAACGTGGCATTTATTTTTTCGCGGCAATACTTTTTTCAGATTTTATTATAGTATTAAAAGAGTGAGGAAGTTCTCAATTCGATTGTATATTTTATTTATTTTTGATAGAATTCCGCGTTTTATAAACTGATATGGAAAAAATTAAAAGGAATTCTAGACTGGTCAAATTTTTATCAAAATACAATTTTGACGATAAGATTTTAAACAAATAAGATCACTGGAGATTCTTCATCTTTTTAGTGAACTTTTATTAGAACATTTCGCCATATTTTTGTGCTTCGTTATTTATGATTGTTATTGTATTAATACTTACGATAATACGACAAAAACGTTAACAAGCATTTAACTTACTAATTATTACTTACTTTCAGATCAAAGAAAAAACAAAAATCTGAGTCATCCGAGGAGTCCCTGAACAACATTCATCATACAACGGATGACTCGGGCATTTGACATCACAAAGTGAGGCGCGAGAGCCCGAGACGAAGTCCTAGACGGAGTCCCCACAGACACAGGGACAAGCGTGACACACACAGAGACAAAAAGAAAAGCAAGAGGAAACAAACCTCTTCCGAATCTGACAGCTCGAGTTGAAATTAAAAATAAATGTTTTGGGCTACTTGGCTGTCTGGCTGATATCTCGGCCTTGGCTGTTATTGCAGCTTTAAAAAATAAACGTCAAACGTTCGTTATGTATTAGTCTGTGGAATATGTACCTACTCTATGGTTTGATGTGGAATTTTTGGCGGGAATGTCATAGATATTGTGAAGTTGTTGAAAGTAATGTATTTCTACTTATAACAAGTACGTTAGACGAAAGGGAAATGTACGATGTTTGAAATAAAACGATTTTATATTTTAATAGATATAGAGTATAGTACATCTCAGTAGATCCTCTCATTTTTATTAAAATACTTTTAGTATTTTAAGTGTCTGCTAGGGTTGTCAATAATTATGGCGGAAAGGAAGCAGATAAAAAAATATTGTCAATTTTTTTAAAGGAATTTTCATTACTAAAAGTTTTGTAGGTATTGTACATGTAGATTTGATTAAAGGAGTTCCTATGTAAATTACGATTTTTTGTTTAACACCATAAAATAGTGCCTTACACTTTACTAACAAAATAGTGCCTTAATTAACCAAGTGTTTAATAGTTGTAATTTTTTTTCAGCAGTATTATTCGACAAAGTAATTACGAGAAATAAAGTATTTAGTAGTATTTACCTAACTTTATGTAAATTTGTTATTGTAAAAACAGATTTTATATATTAAAAAAACATTATATTATTATGATAATTAAGTCTAACTAGAGATAAGTGATAATATTTTTAAAGCAAAAGAAGTTTGTTACTTTGTTATTTCTGATTAAAGTTAGTGTTTTATGAAGAATACTATAATTAATAAAGGATTAATAAAGCAATATGTATTGGTATTAAAACTATAAATTGTCGAGATTGTCGCAAGTAATCTAATAAATATCTGTTTCGTGATTGTTAAGAAAAAAATAAAAGAAGAAAAGACATATCCAATACGAAATAATGGTACACTTACATGCTTGCCAAGCTCCGGCAAGCCATCATAAAAGCGGCAAGCACTGGCTAAGGCCAATCTTGGCTTCCTTTGGGTTCCCGACGCTTGTGACCAATGAAATGTGTGAGTCGCAACCAACTGCAGCAAGGCTTGCAAGCTTGGCAAGCATCTAACTGCAGCTTAAATAACGATAAAAATTAAGGTACTTGCCTTTTCGCATTAAAGATTAAAAAAGACATAAATATGGTACATTTGGCTAGCAAATTGATAGAATCACTAAATAATTATGTTACACGCACAAGAACTAGTTTATTAAAAAATATCTTTAAGTATTATATTTATATTTAAGTAAATTATTATACTTATTGTAAGTGAATATTTCCACGATTTGAGTAGATTTTTAATAAATGTTTTAAAAATATGCTTTGTTTTGATTGGTTCCCTTTACGTCGAGTCCCATTACGTCGAGTCGAGAATCTTGTTTCGCTTCTATTACCCCTGCGTGTCTGTCTCGTTTCATATTTTGAAGTACAGTCAGGTTCAAATGCAATAGGACGCAGGTGCGCTTATTGTTAATATTATTACTAAATGGTTTATATTTTATTTAAATTTATTGCTACAATGAATACTTCAAATTACGTCATTGCTAGAAATCTTTGTTATATTTGTCCCGAAAGAAGAAGCGGTAAGGTACTTCTAAGGAGAACACTATATTAAATTAAATTATTTATACCTACTACGAGTATACTACTGCCCTCGATAAATTATGTGTATTTGTATATTTTAGTATCGTAGCCTCTCTTTCTAACTTACCTACACACAAATCTGCTTGCATACATTCTAGTTAGTGTTAAAAATAAATGCTATATGACTATAAAAATAAAACAATTATTATAACCAAAAAAATAAATAACTTTTATTTGTACTAATAATAAATTAATTAGTTTATACCATTGTCGCTTTCAAACACAATTAAATTCAAATGATAAAACGAACATTCGCCTGTTTGTTCTAAATTCAAAACCCGTCTTCGCGCCATTACGTCCACAGAGTACTTAAACACTACGTATTACGTCTTCAAGTCCTGTAATTCCGCGCCATATTTGTAGTACAGAGTGCGCCAGAAGTAAGCCCGGTCCAAGGTCAATGGCGCCACGTACTGTGGCTCCAAGCTCACTGCTAGCTGGTGCGGGTGTGGTAGCCATTCGCCGTTGCTGGGGTCTGGAGTTGGAGATCTGAGGAGATATTTTGTAAGGTTGGCATTATAAAACATTGTAACACACTCATAGCTCAACACTAGTATTGTCTGTGTGATTGACATGGACAACAGACACTCAAACTGAAAACAAAAATTCGAATTTATCATTCGATCCTGTAACCTAGTTGGTAGCGACCTTCCTGCGAAGCGATGGGTCCCGGGTTCGATTCCCGGAAAGGGTAATTATTTATGTGACAGATAAATATTTGTACTTGCGTCATGCCATGGGTGTTACTGTAATGTATTATAATTTTATTATGTGTCGTCCACGCCACCCGCGACACAGGTAACCTACTGTGGGGAGTATGAGTGTGTAAGCGTTTATCATTCAAATTTCCGCCTTGCTGGGCATCGAAACCCATGTGGCTCTATCAATAGGGTAGCTTCCTACAAAGAAGTGGTCCATTTTCATAGTTGACTACGAAGAAGTGATCCTTACTACAGGTTGGATACAAAGATTGGATAAAACAAAAGTCCATTTCGTTGAGTGAGAAGATTGTCGTATCGAATTCTGTCGAAGTTGTCGGCAAAAAAAAAAGATAATCGCATTATTTTTCACAGTCCGACAACACCCGTAATGTAAAAATCTGATCAATAAAATATCACCTTGCATGAGCATTATCGGAATTGAACAATATGGTGGGCCTCCAGCAATACATAATGGCTTTCGAATAAGGCTGTACAAATATTTCATTGACTTACCCAAACGTAGCAAAGTTAGTCCACATCATTGTCATGAAGGTAATAATCCTAGCATCTTCCTCGTCCATTGGCAATGGAAACCTTTCCAACTCGAAAACGTAAAACAACTCATCTCTATTCGATGTTGCACTCAAACTGCTATTAGTTAATATCCTCCCCAAATTCCTGTTCCCTAAGTACGTGAAGATGTACTGGTATATATCGTGTCCAGAATTATTAGCATACAGTTCCGAAAACAGCGACATTGGACCCACGAATGAGAAGTCTGTGTTGTAATTTATTAGACCACCGACGAGAATTTCGTCGCATGTTGTATTGGAGAAGTAGGTCTCTTTTATGAGCTGCCTGAATTCCTCTTTCTCATCTGAAGGTACGATAAGGTTTCGCTGGTCCAACGCTGTGTAGTCTTCATTCTTTATCCTGTCCATTTGACTGCTAATCGTGTTATAATCCAAAGTACAGGTCAAACCTTCGACAGTGTTCAGACCAACGATAGCAGGAACTGGATTCGGGATTTTAGTGGTCAATAATTTGAAAGGCGTGTCAATCAAAAACGGTTCTTCGTCATCGAAGATGGATTCTACAGTCGGAACAAAAACTGATTTAGGATTCATTTGCTTCTCAATGGCTTCTTCCACAACTGTTATATCTGTTTCGGTGTATATTTTCAATAGCTTCTCAGGGTCTACCGTTTTCATCCCCAAAGATTTGGCAACTTGGCTCGCTGTTTTCAAGGGGTTGGAATCAAATGACTGAGGAGCGAATAGACTTCCACTCTCTGATATGATCCTGTGGAATAAGCCTTTCGTTGACGCGGAAAGAGTCAGATATAAAGCTGCTATACCCCCACTTCCTTCGCCAAAAACAGTAACATTATCCGGGTCTCCTTGAAAAGCTTCAATATTTTCCTGGATCCACCGTAAAGCTTGACGGATGTCTTTTAATCCAGCATTACCAGGTGCTTCAGGGATGTCCAAGTTAAGGAAACCATAGACGTTTAATCTGTAGTTCAGGGTGACAACAATGACCCCATGAGTGACCAGGTATTGAGGTCCGTAGAAGCTTGGGGATCCTGAGCCTACGCCGAAGTCTCCGCCGTGGATAAAGACCATGACAGGGCAGCTGATGTTGGTGAAAGCTGGAGCGAAGATATTTAGGACTAAGCAGTCCTCATTGTCACTTGCCGCTGCCAGGGGGTCGTAAGTGGGGAACTGGGGGCATAGTACCGCTCTGTTGTCAGCGACGTATACCCCAGAGAAAGATGGTGGTGGTGCAGGAGCCTGAAAGAATAAGATCAATTGTATAGTCACGAATACTTGCGAGTACTTTCCTAAACACATTCCAAGCATATAGATACAATATTAAATTAAAAAGTTATTTAGAAAAGACACAAGCTTACTTACAGCCGTTCCCATATCCTATCTACCCATTACCCTGAAGTAAGTTGCCTAGCAACTGTCAAAAAATCAGTGATTATTATTATTTATATAATAACTTACCCAGAGATAAAGGAGATTAATCTATCTAAGGTTAATGAAAACGACCGTTACATGATGTACCTGTGTGACATACCGATGTCCAAAGTGGACGTTAATAATTATTTTCTTATTTAAATCCATTGAAGTATAATGCCATAGAAGGGACATCTCGAACAAAATGAGTGTCCTCGCCGGGAGGTTCTATTTTCGAAATTGAGCCCCTGTTCTCCTTTCAAAATCGAACGAATCAATTGGACATTGAAGCCGCGCGGCGCCAATTCATTGGAACATACATTGTGTTCGCGGTGTCTGTTCTATACGTTAGTAATAATACTTCAATGTTTAAATCTTGTAATTTTGTTACACTTTCAATACACACGTTACAAAAATAAAAACAAAGCGCTCACCCGAAATTTCACTGGAACACCGTATCTAATTCCAAGAAATTCGTAATATAATTCATTTGCCGCCAATTTTCCTTCGACCAACCCCTGCTCTGTGGTAACAATTAATTTTTTTTCTAAACATAAAACCGCGGTAAAAAGCGCGGCAAAAGTGACAGCTAGCAACGCCATCTTTAAATCTTAAAACTATGGTTTGTTTTTTAAATCACATCTTTTTATACAAAAACTGTTGCGTAAACAGCCGTATGAAATGAAAGCGAATTTAAACGTAAGTCTTATTTACGTCGGTAATGAAAACTAAGAAGAGTTGAGCAAATGCGTTGTTTTTACAGATGACCGTACGTGTCGTTTATTTGTTTTTAAAATGGACGTGATTTAACAGCTGATACAAGTCTATAGATTGTATTGAAAGGAAATGATTACATCATTTAGATAAGATATAATTATGTAACGAATCTGCTGAATCAGGTTCATTTATATTACTAAATGGTACGATTGCACATTAATGACAGCAGTAGGTACTCGCGATAGTTCGATCCAGTTGCATGGATCGTGTTCACGCCTAGCAGGGAATGCAGCGTGTGCGTGCACACTGGATCGAAATATCGGAATATAAAATATCGTGACTATTGTTATCATAGCAAAATAACAAAACTTCAAAAAAGGAATCTACAACCATTGAAGTAATAATACTAACACATAGAACTGACACTGCGAACACAATGTATGTCCCAATGAATTGGCGTCGATCGGCATAAATTTTCCTTGGAATCGTTCGATTTTGAAAGGAGAACGGGGGCTCGATTTTGAAAATAGAACCTCTCGGCGGGACACACATTTTGTTCGAGATGTCTGTTTAAGACTTTTGACGACCCTGTAGCTTAGTTGGTAGCGACCCTGCCTGTGACGCGAAGGGCCTCGGGTTCGATTCCCGGCCGGGGCAGATATTTATGTGACAGATAAATATTTGTACTCGGGTGCAGGGTGTTATTGTGATGCGTTATATGTGTCGTCCATGCCACCCGCGACACAGGTAATCTACTGCGGGGGTATGAGTGTGTTAGCGTTTATTTATTTATTTTATGGCTGGCCAGCTTGGCTTCGACCCATTAACTAATTTAATAATATAATTTAGTACTAAATCTATGCCAAATATATTATCATCGCAACTAAAGAAATATGCAAAATTTCAACTTGGCAGGTTAATCGAGGAATAATTTCAGCTTACAAAATTTGACCCAGCTAGGACTGCCATAAATAAGTCTGGGTTTTCCCGATTTTCCTAGTTTATGGGGCGCTTCTAAAAGGATCCAGGGTATATCTACTAAGACGCTTTATCCAGGGTAGAGATGAGAACTTCCAGGAAAGTCTCCATTTTTAAGGAAGTAGGTATTCCTGAAAACTTCCAGTTTGTTTTTCGATTGTTTTTTTTTTGGGCAAGAATTATTTTGAAGTCGGTTAGAAGTAAAAATAAAATGTTCCAACGCAACGGGCCTAGCCTTTTAAAATTATAAAATAACGTACATAATTATTATTATAGAAATCGTTTTAAAATGTTTATCTTAAATGTTTACTATAAAATAAATTAGAAGCGTACCATTGAAGTATAATGTCATAGAACAGACATCTCAAACAAAATGTGTGTCCCGCCGGGAGGTTCTATTTTCGAAATAGAGCCCCCGTTCTCCTTTCAAAATCGAATGTATCCATTGATAATTGAAGCCGACCGGCGCCAATTCATTGGGACATACATTGTGTTCGCGGTACCGGTTGTATATCTATACGCTTCAATGAAGCCTACTGTTTTTTTTTTTCTTCTTTACACGGAAAAGGCAAGCATGTAATGATCGCCTTTAAAATTTAAAGTTAATTTATTAAGTCATACATTTGTTCCATGCTACTTTTCTATTTATTTATGCAGTATTATTACTAATTAAATTACGAAGTGAAAGTTGTTGCTTGGTAGCATGGAGTATAGAGGAAAGGAGAGCGATCTCTGTGTATGAAAAGACAAGTGTGGACCGTAAAAACGCGTCCATTAACGGATGGCGTTGCGGTACGCTAGGATAAATTTTATTAGTTCAATAATAATAGCAAAATTCACTTCGTCAACAGCTATGTTCATATCGTAATCGCCAGCGCTATTGTCATACGATGGTGGTAGGTACTGGAACTAATTCTATTTTCAGTAAAAAGCCTGCAGCCTAATTCACGTAACTTTAAGACGCATCGATTGAGTTGCAGTGACGCTGCAATCAAGTTGCAGTGACGCGGCAATCAAGTTGACGTTGGTTGACGTTTAGTGTCTAAACCGTATTCTCGTAATTTTTGAACTGCGCGTCGACTGCACGCAAACTGCGCGTGAACTTCACTTCTCCTGCACGCATCCTGCGCCGTGCGCGCCTGCCAAACTTTTCTTCGGCTATTTAGTATTAGTACTCTCTGTTAGTGTTGCCATATGAGAGAACAAATAAACTTATTTTAATTAATCAAATACAATTTATTATGTTTCCATTAAAAAATGTTGAAGAATATTTATTTATTATCCCAATAATGATTTTTGTGAAACTTTTTGTAAAAAAAGTAATGATTTGTGCTTCAATTCACAAAAAAACGTCATATGTAATTATGTTACTTCAATATGGCAGAATGAAGGTCTTTACTTTACCTCGTAATGCAATTAAAAAGTAATAGAAAAGTGTCAAAACAAAATGTGCGCCAAAGTTCGAGCCGACTGCGACTGCTTAATTTCTTTTTGTTTAAAATTTTTGATGTGGAAAGATTTGGAGAACTTATCATTTAAACGTGTTCGCACTTTAGCTTGGCGATCTCGTTCATCTATTTCGTTAGCTAAGACTAACATCCTCCATCCAAAGCGCAAACTCATTTTCATTAGAAAAAATTAAATGAATTAGGTTAGAGGTATTGTATTCAAAAACACGGTAATTAATAATTAAAAATGATAAACGTCTATTAAATAATTAAATTATAATTTACCTACGAAATATAATTTTACTTTCACTGACTTCTACGTCTAATTGACAAAAGTAAGCAATGAGTCACTTCTAACTTAAAGAAAGCGTCAACAAAACTGCTTAAAAACTCGTACCGAGATGTTATTTCAACGTTAAAAGTTTATGAGAATACCCTCAAACTGCGATCGGAAACACGCTATCTTGACGAGCATCAACAGAATACCTATTTGTGACGTGAGCGTGTTTGACAAGCGCTCGCGTGACGTGAGCGTGTTTGACAGCGCTCGCGAAAGCTAAGAGAATACCGAAAGTGTTATTTTGATCGGAACGTCACTGCAACTGCACTGCAATCGAACTTCTTAAATTACGTGAATTAGGGTGCTGGACACTTTCAACTTTCTCCTCATATGAGACGGCTCTCCTTACTTTTATACTCCATGCTTGGCAAAGACAATCTTTTGACATTTCTTTTTTTTTATGTCGCGCGTCCAGTAATCAAGTCATCATTCAAGTCAAATGTGCAAGCAAAGCAAAAAGTACAAAAGTCAAATCAACATTTTGTTTTTGATTCACCATTTCAACACAAATGATCTGTTTATTTTGAGATTCACGAAGTGCCTTAAATAGTTATAAATAACTTCGAATTGATCGTATTTGAAGTACATTTTTATGTAAACAGGCATAAGTTTATTATTATCCCGAAACAATCTAATTGGAAGTGCGTGAACGTGAACCGCGCTTACGTGTTTTACAATCAAAGTAATTCATCACCTTTCAAGCTGATTGACCTAGTAGAAAGAAAAAACTTCGCGATGAGTAAGAAACCAGTGCGATCCGGGCCTAGAATCCGTGTGAGTAGAGGAAGAAAGGAAGAGATTGACCAGAAAATAGAAGAACGAAAATTCGTGTTCACCTGCCAGTACTGTCGCTTGAAGTTTACTCAAAACAGCCATTTCTTCCGTCATATGTCCACGAATCACCAAGTGCAGCAGCTGGAGGCGACATACGAGTGTAACGATTGTCAAATCGTCTTTAACAAGAAAAGCAACTTAGATATTCATTGTCAAACGCAGCATCAGATGAAAAGTAAGTCCAAATGCGACGCCTGTGCTATTACTTTCAAATCGCGCTACTGTTTACGAAGACATTTGAAACTAAAGCAGATATTAGCGGAGAATGCTTGTGCGAAATGCCATAAAAAGTTTACGAGTAAGGATAGACTGTTAAAACATGAGAATAGCAAGCACACGTTTAAAAACATAATGTTTCAGTGCGAACATTGCTTGTTGAAGTTTAAGGCTAAAGTGTCGCTCCAGACGCATTTGATGCGCATTCATAAGAAGTTATGATACAAATATGTTACATATTATACATAGTAAAGTCTTGGACAGGTGTACATAAATATATTAAGAAAAAATGACATCACTTTATTAGTTAATAATAACTGCTACTGGTTTCTCATAGACATCTTCTATCACACAGACCTAAATTTGACAGATTAAAATACTCATGGTGATTGGATGTGATAATGTGCAAATGTATCATATCTGTTACATACTCGTAGAATGATAGTGTCCATTAACAAGAAAAGGATGTCATTATTATATACCATTGCATGGAGTAAAATTGTTTTCTTTCATGTCTTGCATCTTGTGGCAAATGCCCGTTCATTTGGAAATAAATTGTTTCCAATCATTTTTAACAGACTTCAAAAAAGCAGAAGGTATTCAATTTGACTGTATTTTTATATGATTGTTACCTCAGAACTTTCGACTGGGTGAACTGATTTTGATGATTCTTTTTTAATCGAAAGCTGGTGCATGTCATGTGGTCCCACTTAGAGCGAGATCTGACGAGTAGTTTTTGCGTTATCCCTACTTTTGAAGTCATTTTTTGTAAAGAATTATATGCTTTATTGTTGCTAATAAATGTCTTGGACAAAATAAGTACATATGTGTCTGATATGTAATGCATAATTGTATAAAATTGTCTATATGATTTTTAATAATTATTATTTTGTTTAACATAGAATGTGTTTGGTATAGGCATTGAAGTATAATGTCATAGAACAGACATCTCGAACAAAATGTGTGTCCCGCCGGGAGGTTCGATTTTCAAAATTGAGCCCCCGTTCTCCTTTTAAAATTGAACAAATCCATTGAAAGTTGAAGCCGATCGGTGCCAATTCACTGGGACATACATTGTGTTCGAAGTGTCGGTTCTATATGCTAGTAATAATACTTCAATGAGTATAGGCCCTTTTTTAGACAACTCTTATTTGTTTAACAATCTTGGTTCTATTTTTCATTCAAATATTATTTAAATTTAAAAAAATAGTTCATAGTAAACAGAAGGTTCTCAAATGGCAGCCACATCTCGGTATAAGGAGCCAGGTGGACTGATGACATAAAGTAGACAAAGGAAGCCGCTGGATTCAGAGGGCCCAGGACCAGTCGGAGTGGCGCCAATCAGGGGAGGTACTCCAAAAGGCTGATTGATAAAAAAATAAATTAGTTATGGCCTTAAATTTATTGGTAAATTGGCTTTAAATGGATTTTAATTGTTCATTAATACCATTATTACTATTATTATTTCTCCATGGGATTCGCCTGGATAGCTACCACCCTTGAGCATGAGTCAGCCGCCAAACGACTCGTCGTGTCCCTGCTGGGGGCTTGAGAGCCAGTTCTTTCTTTCTTTTTCTTCTCTCTTTTTTGGCTGGCAACGCATCAGTGATGCCTTTGGTGTGGCTGATGTCCATGGACGACGATAGCCACTTACCATCAGGTGGATCGTCAGCTCGTTGCTAGCTATTTCCATAACAAAAAATAAATTTTGTATGTCTTTAAATTATTTTCGTTTTGTATTCACTTTATAATTTAAATTACAAATTACAATAAAGACGCTGAGATTGTTAACTAAACAAGACTTGCCTAATAAATTGGACTATATGTTGTGTAAAGGCTCCCAGGTTCGGTGCCTGACCAATTCTTGCTTGCTGAGCAGTTCTTGCAACTTGTGTCTCTTGTCACGTTACAATGTATATCTTTCCACACACAACAAACTTACATACTTAAACTTAACTTATACTTTATACTATTTATTTATTTTATTTTATTATTTATATTTATATTTTATTTTATTATTTATATTTTATTTTATTAATTATATTTTATTATGTTATTTATATTTTATTTTATTTTTTGACGACCTTGTCTAGTTGGTAGCGACCCTGCATGCGAAGCGAGGGGTCCCGGGTTCGATTCCCGGCCGGGGCAGATATTTATGTGACAGATAAATATGGGTACAGGGTGTTATTGTGATGTGTTACATGTGTCGTCCATGCCACCGGCGACACAGGTGACAACCTACTGTGGGGGTGTGAGTGTGTTAGCGTTTATTATTGTTTATTATTTTATTTTATTATTTATGTCATAGGAACAAACAGCTCACGTAACGAAAGTCTAAAGTTACATAATTCTAATTACATACATAATTTTAATTAAACAAATCATTAAAACAGTACATTAGAAATAATTTATTACATTATATTATACTACCTTAAAATTTGTTACTGATCTGGTCTAGATTCTAGAAATCAGTATGCCATTAAAAACAAAACTTGTAAAAAAAACCAAGTCTCGCAACTCAGTTCTTCTACCGTAAAAAGTTGTGAGATCCATGTAATACCAAGTCGGTTAATTTATTCAGTTCTTACTTAAGGGTCCTTCTGTCTTAAGTTATCACGTAATTAGCTAACCTAACAAGTAACAACATCTTATAGTGACCATATTATCAATATAAAAAATCTTTTATGTTTTAAATAAATAGATCGACTTGGCCATCGCATGAAAAGACAATATATCTCACAAGTAATACCTACATATTATATTAAATTTGATTGTTTAGTGCGATTGCCAAGTCAATCTATTTATTTAAAACATAAAAGATTTTTTATATTGATAATATGGTCACTATAAGATGTTGTTACTTGTTAGGTTAGCTAATTACGTGATAACTTAAGACAGAAGGACCCTTAAGTAAGAACTGAATAAATTAACCGACTTGGTATTACATGGATCTCACAACTTTTTACGGTAGAAGAACTGAGTTGCGAGACTTGGTTTTTTTTACAAGTTTTGTTTTTGATGGCATCTCATTTCTTTTTGTAGATAGTTCTACTTTTTTTCCTTTTACAAGTTACCTTTGAACATAATTATATCTAGGTACCTATCTACACCTATTATATCATTATATTATATACAGGTACACTGATTCATTCACTGCAAATTTTACTTTGTTATACAGGTACAGTAATTCATTAACTGCAAATGTAACTTTGTAATCCTATATATTTATATGGGATTACAAAGTTATTTATGCAGTTGATGTATCTAGAAAACTAGACCGAAATTGCAAAATGTTTTAGTTTTTCCTTGATCTATACACTAAACACTAATTGTGTTCCAAATTTGAAGCTTCTATGTCTGCTAGAAGTGCCTTAGAGTTTTGATGATCGGTCAGTCAGTCAGTGAGTGACGAAATTAAGAAACTTTGACTAGTTATAATTCTTAAACTACTGGTTCAAATTGAATGAAATTTGAAATATAACGTGTTTATACAATGCCTGCTTGGTTACTAAAAATTCAGGCTTCTGGCTTTATTCACAACGAAGTTATAGGGGGTCGAAAATGGCCTGAATTGCTTCGAGAAAAGGATGGTACGGCCGTGCCGCTTTTTTGCTCGACTTGGCGGGGGCACTGCCGTGCCCCCAGATCTAATCCTATGGCAATGCCTAATGTCTCGTTATGCAGTACCTAACTTAACATCGGCTTTACGCTTCCCGCCCACGTCAGACTTTTTGTAGGACAGATAATCGGGCCGATTTTTGCTGCCATACTTTTTCTGACCGACTTTTTGCAGGACGTGTGCGTTGCACTATTGCTATCAGTACGTTCTATTTTTCTCCTACAAAAAATCTGTCACCGATTATCGGACGTGGGCGGGAAGCGTTATGAGAAACATCATTTATTAATAGGAGTGTGTGAGCATTAAATGTATCATTCAAATTATTTTGTAATTAAACCTGTAAAATATTTTCAAGTAAAATTGTTTCATGAACTTCAGTTATGTTTTTAAAAATATTTTGTATAACTCAAGGTATATGTATTCCCACTTCTGATTATATATTTCATATTAACTTAATATGTAGGCCTTACTTTAAATACATAATAAAATATGTTTTCTTTGTAAATTGCTCTTTCAGTTAAAGTGCTATACAATAATGTAGTGTAAAGTAGTAAGATACGCTAAAATAATTTATTTATTAAATATTTTTTTCAAAAAATCTTGTATTATTTCAGTTTACTTTTGCTATCTACTGACTTATGATCTTGTTACGTTATTTGCAGTAATTTCCCTTATTTCGACGACCCGTGTGGTGCAATGGCTATCATGCCGCATCGCTACGCCAAGGGCTCGATTTCCTGGGTTCGATTCCCAGTAAGATAGTTTGAATTTCTGTTCTCGGTCTGTGAGTGTTCTTGTGTCTGCGTGTTGTCCATGGCGCCCACGACACAGGGAATTCTAGTGTGGGGCTATGATTGTGAAGCGTTATTTATTTATTGTAGTGTCTTAGGTTTGATGCCTGATTGGGGAAATATTTAAGAAAGAAAGAAAATATTCCTGACATGTTCGCATGTGTTATAGTGCCAGAGAATGGTGTCCACTCAGCTTTTTGCCGTAGCGTTCGCCACGGCGCTGATTTTCAGTGGGCCCTTTTGGTGACTCGCAGGCGATGTTTTTTTTTTAACTTTTATTATGTACCTAATAGATTGCAGATTTACCTGCAGATTTTATAGATTTCAGTTTGTGAATTTTTGTCTTGGGGTATTATTATTATTTGGGACAGCTGTCCCAAATAGGTGATACCTAGTAATACCTACATGAATAAAAGATTATTTCTTTTCATTTTAAAGGCCACTAAGACTGGGTTAGGTTTATTATGCCCCGAGTGACTCAATGGTTATGTCGTATCGCCGTGCCATGGGTCCTGGCCGTCCTGGGTTCGATTCCCGGCGAGGTAGAATTTTGAATGAGTTTAAACTTCTGGGTCATAGAGTGTGTTCTTGTCTTTGGGTTGTCCATGGCGCCAAGTCGTACAGTTCGGATAACGCTTCCCGCCCACGGCAGTCTTTTTGTAGGACCGATAATCGGGCCGATTTTTTCTTCCATATTATTTCTGACCGACTTTTTGACCGACTATTGCTATCAGTACGTTCTATTTTTCTCCCACAAAAAAGCGGTCACCGATTATCGGACGTGGGCGGGAAGCGTAAACCGTAGGATGTTGCTAGGTTTCAGATTTTTGATTTGATTGGGCGGGAAAAGCAGCTTTTGCAGTGATCTGTGACAGGAAATTCACAGAGTATGTGGATGGGTGGATACATTGTTTTTTTGACGTTTGTTATACACGAACCAGTTGTCGATAAACTTTTTTTAGAGAAATAGAAAATTTTTCGAAGTATGAACTATGAAACAAATTTTTTATGGGTGGTACGGATGTAACTAATTATGATTGTGTTGTGTCATTTTTTAGACAAACGTTAGTTTTAATAAACAATTGACTTATGTTATTTTTCATTTTAAAACTATCGATATTTTTAAAAATTCCACTCTTGATGCAGTGCTCTGTAGACTGCATGTTGCAGAGTTGCTCAGACCTGTCATCTGCAGGTGTCTATTGAGCCTGCAATTTCCAGTGAGCAATCTGATTAGTGCCTTTTAGTATAAAATTTTCAGCAAGAATTTGGGATACATGTCACTTAATATGACTACTATAAAAAAAGTGTTCCATGGACACTAAAACGGCTGGACCGATTTTGATGAAACTTTCAGGCAATCTTCAGATTCAGCAGGCAAATCTATGTACTTTGGTTGTGGTTGGAACAATAGTTTTTTTGGTTTTACTATGAGTTGCTGCTATGGAATAAAACTACAATACCGTATTTAACATTATATTTCACTATATTAAAGCATAATGAGATCATGTTTGATACTTCAACAATATTACACTATTATTATTACAGTAATTATTGTACTATAAAAATGAACATGGGGGCATGTTAAATTACTGTGTAACATGCAAGTGGCAATATTTAGGAAACATTCTATATTACAACAGCGGGCGCGGTCGGTGGTTGGACGGGTGACCGCTAGTGGCACAAATTTTTTGAGCGTTTCCGTGCTTCGGAGGGCACGTAAAGCCGTCGGTTCCGGTTGTTATCATAGGATAACAGTTGTTAAGCCATGTTGGAGGCCCTCGGGTGGCATGAGAACCCGACACTGGGGTTGGCCACTAACCCCTTCACCAATCCGCACTGGAGCAGCGTGGTGGAGTATGCTCTAGGCCTCCTCAAGAGGAGAGACCCGTGCTCAGTAGTGGGCCATTAATGGGTTGAAGCCTATATTACATAAATATAAATAAACATTACACATTTCAATGTTTCATTAAATAAATAAATATTTCCACTTACAGGTTGTAACAATATTTAGTAGTTTCCACATGTCCATATGCTGCGTAGCACAGATACTCATTGCTAGTAATATATTGTTACTAATAGAATAAAATCTTTAAAAAAAAGCCCCATCTGTTTCAGTGTGGGATATCGTTGAAAATTTCTTTCAAAAAAGTCTGCAAAGACTATTTATATATAATTACACTGGTAATTAAGACACTGATGTCCGTACATCACTAAATGGACTCACTGAAAATCAGCGCCGTAGCTACCACTACGGCATTATGCTAAGTGAGCTCCATTTTCTGGGCCACTGCGACACATGCGAGCGTTACAGACCAATAATGCTGTAAATTGTTAATTTTATTTTTATTTTATTTTTTGTGTCGGTCTGTAAATTTTAGTATTTTTTTCTTAACTATATTTATATTTTGATCTGTGTATGTATGTTCATGTGTGGCACAGAAATAAACGTGTTTCTTTCTTTCTTTCTATTTTTAGATTTAGTAGTCCATTTGTGAAATATTTGGCTTCAAAGTGCTAATTTTGGTTAGAGCCAAGTGACCCCTGCCAGCTAAAGGGTAGGTGTTGGGCGTGTGAAAAAATATACCAAATACATATACCAAAACAACATTTTTTTACAAAGTGTCTGTCTATCTGTTTGTTCTGGCTGATCTCAGAAATGGCTGGACCGATTTTGACGGGACTTTCACTGGCAGATAGCTGATGTAACAAGGAGTAACTTAGGCTACTTTTATTTTAGAAAAAAAATTGTTAGGCGATATGAAGTTTGCTGGGTCAGCTAGTGTATTTATATAATTGTTATATTGTCACTGCACGTGCGAATCCGCATAAGAGCAACTTGTAAAGACCGCGTATTTGCTTTTTGATGATTTTACAGGAGGAAGATAAAACTCAATATCTCAGCGATTTTAATTCTTATTACCGACTGAACTTAACAGCTAGTTAAAATAAAGAAAGTTGTAAAGAACTAGCTGTTAAGTTCAGTCGGTAATAAGAATTAATATCGCTGAGATATTAAGTTTTATCTTCCTCCTGTAAAATCATCAAAAAGCAAATACGCGGTCTTTACAAGTTGCTCTTACGCGGATTCGCATGCGCAGCAACGATATGATACTGTGGGAGAACTTAGCACTTTAACCGCACACTAAAACAATCTCTTTCTCACACCTGTACCATGTTTCTCTCTCATATGCCGCAGCAAATGGTCTCTCCTCTTAAATATCTGTTGGCAAACTTCACAAGTCTCAAACTGGTTCAAATGTAACGACTTCACATGTCTGTTTAAATGGTCTTGGCGCTTGAAACACGCGTTGCAGACTACGCACACATATTTGAATATATGCATTTCTTTATGAGATACCAAGGCTTGAAGATTGTCTGTGCTGTACTGGCATTCGGTGCATTGGTACTGGGTTTCATGTGGATGGCAGACCTTCAAGTGTTTAGACAATTTCTCTTCTTTACAATCCTGGCTGCAGACAGGACAAATCGAGAGCTTGTCAGAACAATGCA
This sequence comes from Thymelicus acteon, assembly GCA_951805285.1. Lineage (NCBI taxonomy): Eukaryota > Metazoa > Arthropoda > Insecta > Lepidoptera > Hesperiidae > Thymelicus > Thymelicus acteon. The sequence continues at coordinate 1,721,289 of OX638238.1, forward strand.
CAGTCTGAACATGACGCCTCAAGTGATCGCGTCTTCGGAACAGGGTGTGGCAAATTGTACACTGTATCTGTATTTTATTATGGCCCTTCTTTTTGTGGCTTTCCAGCTTCGCGTGGCTCACAAAACTTAAGTTACATGCGGTGCAGCTGAATTCTTGGCCAATATCTATTTCTACAGCTGGCTCTAGGTTGGAATGGATAACAGTTTTATATGAAGTTATGCACTCGTTATTCACATTTATTTCCATAATACTATTGGAGTTTAGGATTAATTCGTTAACTTGTTGTCAAATAATTGTCGATTAAACAATCCTTTATTTACTTTTTGTAGTTTTACTATTTTGAAGTATTATTTTGCTTAATTTAAATTTGACAGAACCTAACATGACAGTCTGATGAGTGACAGATGACAGCTGACAGTCCGCCATTTAGCAGACTCGAGCAGTTAAAACTTTTTTAGGGCTTAGAACTCTCCTTTTTAGCCTAGAATTATTATTTTCACTTCATTTTATCTAATCGTGATTGTCATTAATGTCACGATTTCACGATAGGTGGTAGTATTGGCGGTGGTAAGCTAAACCTGGATTATTAAGCAAATTTTAATGCAACACTACACTTTACTATTTACTGCGGATTTTTAAGGAGCCCATGGATCAATGTTGACGGTAGGGTGAATTTTCATTTTTGCCATTTTTATGACGTTTTTTAGGTAACTTTTTATTTTGTCCAAGAAATTAAGGAATAACAACTGAATTAGATTAGTTTTTTATAGAGAAAGCTCGTTATATATTGCAACTATGATTTAAACAGCAAATTCAGGAGAAAATCCAGAAAAAAGGAAAAGCCCTGTTGAAGTAAATGATGTTGTGTAGAGGAAAATGATATAGCCCATTGACGTAAATGATGAGGTGTAGAAGGTAATGACGAAAATTTAAATCCCAACGTGTAATCAACTTTTTTATCAAGAAAAATAACAATATTCGTTTGATTTGATAAAATCAACATAACGTATTGTAGTATTTTAATGACTGATTACGTATTTTAATAGATTTTATCAATTATAAAAACAACATGACTTTTATAACTTAATGCAAGACTACAATCAATGGTAAGTGGTAATGAAGACTTGCTTGATTGAAAAGCCACACTTACTTTATTCAGCCTATTTACTCTTAACTTGAAGACACCCAAGATAAAATCGCAGGAATTTTATTCCTGACCTTCGTGGTTCGCATAATAAATGATCAAGCAAAGGATCGTTTGCACATAGAGGACATAGGGATGCTTATAGCGAAGGCAAGATAATGATGTTTTATCTGGACATTCGATTGTGGAGATTGACGGATTATGTCATAATATTGTCCCATGCACTCTCCAAAATGGTACAAAAAAAAACAGAAAACTAGAAACTGGCTACTCTACACACGTGCTTGAGGCTTTCTAAGTTGGTCTCAATGGTCATCAATACACCTTTAAAGCATGCCCCTACTTGGAATCACACGCTGATAGATGGCAATTGGTTCTTCTTCTTCCGTTCGTCTCTAGGACACCCAGAATTCTAGAAGCTGCCATAGTTTGGATTCAATAAACCGGCCAGAATATATTTTCGAGTGTATCTCCACTTCTAACAACCGAAGGCTGACGATGTATTCGAAAGATACCTTCTGAAGAACGAAGAAGAAGAAGATGAACGGGCTCCTTTTTGGCAGTGAATATAGACGCTTATGTTTTTGTGGCGTTGAATCTCAGAGTTGGTATCGCTCCATTGAGTGCCAGAAGTGTGAGATTCACACGCTCGACCAAGACCACTTGTTCATAACAGTATTTATTGGACCGTCCGAGCGGTAGACAATTACCTCTCCACAATTGTACTGTCATCTGCGGACCTATACACATTGAGCATGAGCTGATTTCGATGTGCAGCAAGAATAGAGTTGAGGGGGAACAGACCTCTGGAATTCCAGCAAAGGTTGTCATTGCTAATGTCGAGCAACTCAGCTGAAAGGCTAGCTTGCCAAACCCTATGATGAAGATGATGCCCTTCAAGATGTCAAGAGAAACGAGGACTTCGCCTCAGGTGTGAGTGTCATATGGTAGAAGGTTTGTCGAACGGTTTCAGCGGAACCCGTACTGCCAGTCACTGAGAAAGTCATTCTGTTCTAAGTATGCCATAACGTTAGTTAGTCTTAGCTTTGATGAGGAATCCAAAAGCTTTATTGGCAGATTGGTTGGCCAGAGGCTTTGTGCCATTGTTTAATACGGTCGATTCGATAGTAAGTTCTCTTTTGAATGTCTTTTTGTAGGACTAAGCAGATAGTTTTTTTATGGGAATAGCCGGCAAATAAGCTGGCGATCCACCTGATGGTAAGTGGCTATCGTCGCCTATGGATATCAGCAACACCAAAGGCATCACCGATGCATTGCCAGCCAAGAAATAGATAAGAAAAAGAAAGAACTGGCTCTCAAGTCCCCAGCTGGAAGACGACGAGTCGTTTGGTGGCTGACTCATGCTCAAGGGTAGGTGGTAGTAGGTGGTAGCTATCCAGGCGAACCCCATGAAGAAATAAAAGTTAAAAGCTTTCTTCTTACATATAAAATCCGGAGCTTTCTAGCTTCGAACATAGACCCAGGCAAGATATGAGAAATGTTTGCGCTTCTCAGCTTAAATGCTTTCGACAATACACAATATCCCATAGACAAGTTTCACCAACATTAGGACCGTTAGAAAAAGGGATGAAATAGTCCTTGACGAACCACTTCGTTTACAGCATCCTTTCAAATCGACGGATCTTTAAAAAGCGAATCAGATCTATTTACAAGTATAAAATGCAAAGAAAATCAGAAAATTGCATATTTATCAAGTACATACGCACTTTTGGGTTGATTTTATGGATTAACGGCATCTTTTGAGTTAATTTCTTGGTGGCTACATTCAATCAGGTTGTTAATATTATTTAGATTCGTCATTTTCCTCTACAGGAATCATTCACGTCATTAGAATTTTGCGGTAAATGATGTAGCGATTTATGACGAAACGGTACAAAACATACCAAAACTTGCTCAATTTTATATCACTTATAATGGAATTAAGTTATTTTTTATTAAATACCATTAGGCGATATTCATGGGTACTTATTGTTGAATTATATATTTTTTTATCAAAAATATATTCAGGAGTTTGATGACGAGATTTTCTGACAAACTATACTTATCATTAACTATCGCGTACTTTATCATATTCACATTGTTTTTTTCATCCAAATCTTAATTTCAACTGAGAGAAGCGGGTGTAAGGAACACTTTGAATTGCTTTTAAAATTTTAAATAATAATTTCGTTGAACAAATTTCACGAAACAAAAACCGCGGATGTTAATGACGATAATCTCGTGACAAAATTTTAAACGGTCAAATAATGGTATTACAGATAATTTACGCTTGAAAAACATTTATGAATATTCAGCTTAGACATTAATTCTTACGTATAGAGAGTAAAAAAGCATTTTTTAGGGCGGTATTTTGAGTTCCTTGTGACATTAATGAAACATACCGTTAAATAACAGGGAGGTTAATGACTTTCCGAGCATTATTTTAAATTTTTTAACACTCTAACATCAGAATTTTATTATTTAACTTAATACGACTTTTAAGTAAATACTTAATTAAGGTTTTAGTAAACATTTTGAGTGATCACATTTATATTCCAAGACAGAAAATTGAATAACATGCATAAATGGCAGTTTTGAAAATTCACCCGGTACCTGGTTTTTGGAGATCTACCGTAATTTATAGTCATATGGATATATTACTCTTATCTGGATACGTCTTCGTAGTGGTACCCAATTACGGTATTGGGAAAAAAATTCCCACTAGTCCTGTTAACAGGACTACTCAACAGGACAAGTGGGAATAAACGAGATCGATAACGTCATAATGGAATGACCATTTTTGTATTGTGTCCATGTTATCTTTATAGTCTCCAGTGAACGAATATACTATATTAGTTCATTGATAGTCTCAGGATAATTATATCATTCGATTGTGATTTTTTATAATGGTATAAAAATATCTAAGATGACTATTATTCTTAGAGTTTCGTTCTCGATATTAGCATAGCAACACTTGTAGTAGCCACGTACCGCCCGCCATTTCGCACTGAATTTTAGAGGTAGATAAAAAATAAAACATGAAATTATCAATTTTTGTAGGGTAGATTTGTAAAACCTCACTTAGTTGGGGCGCTCTCCTCTTCGGTTCGTCATTCACGTTTCAGTGCTTCGCTGTTTCGCACGGGCGCAAAATTATAGTTCAAAGTGAAATGCTTAAAATAAAGTTTAATAGTCATGAAGAATTCAATTGTGTAAAAGAATAAAAAGTTTAGAACGAAAAATTTACCAAAGTAAAAGTGATCTGCAGTGTGTATCGTTGGATCCGTACAGGAAATCGTTGGATTGGATTGGATAGCGATTCATCAACGCTTTTAATTAGCAGGTAGGTGGATTCCAGTATTCAAACATTTATAGAATACAGCAAGTAACTTAAAATCATAACCCTACTTTAGTCGGTTAAAAAATTGCTTTGCAAATGTAATTCGCAAGGAATTACGCAATTACGAAGCAGAAACAGAATATCTGTTATATATCAGTGAATAGGTATATGATTTTTATATGGATACCTTCAGGAATTCCTCTTTTTTTCTCTCCATTACTAGCACGTGTTTTTTCGTATGAAAAATATATTACAATATTATTTAAATACCATATATAACTGGATTACTATTATGTATTATTGTTATAGTATAGATGTAGCGAATTATTGGAAAATGTCACATCTTTGCTATTTGCCTTAAGGTAATTCGGCGATGTCCATTATAATCCATTGGTAAATCCATTAATGAATTAAAGAGTAGACATAAAACTAGACAAAGATCCATTATTGGATTTTTCAGTAGACTAGTGGACATCGTGGATAATTCCCCACTGCCATTATAGTTTCAGTTTGTTCTCAGTCTGTGTTTTCTTGTCCCATGGCATTCACGACGAAGGAAATCTTTGAATGGGATCTGCGTGCTTAGTGCGAGTTTTTCTTGACATAACGGGCTCGCAAAGTCAATGCGAGTTGGCTATTTGTATAGGACCGAAGCAGAGCTATCTAGCGGCAGTGAAAACAAAACTATCTCTTAGAGCCTGTCCATGAGGCGTTTTACGCGCGAGCGGACTCGCGCGTAGTCACTCGCGCGTAACCGAGATACTAGAGCTACTGTACATATATCCCGTCCAGATGCTCTCGCGCATTTCCTGACTCGCGCGTAAAACGCGTGCAACACGCCGGACTCTCGACTCGCGCGTAAATCGCGCGAGCGACCCGCAAGTCGAGATACTCGGGCGCCATTGCTCCGTCCAGTACTACGCGCGTATATACTTTAATCTATGGCGCGTATCCGCAGCGGCGAGTGGCTCTAGGCGCTTAGCAAGCCACCTGTCTGTGCGGACGTAGCCTAAGCGTTTTTAGGGTTCCGAAGTCAAAACGGGAAAAAAATATAAGGGATATTTTGTGATGGTCACGAAAGGTAAACAGGACAATGATGTTTGGTTTGAATTTAATATTAATTCTTATCTGTAGACAAAAAATCTCCTTGAAAGACGTATCGCTAAGTATCTGTTCGTATTTAATCTATGGGTTGATTCAATATTTTTATGGAAAATAGAGAGAAGGAATGCCATCTCTGTATATGAAGTGTCCGTAAAAACACGTAAAATTACGGTGGCGCTGCGGTGCTGTTGGCGGACACTAGCGGCACTAGCGCCCTTTTTTTCCCCACTCGTACCCAGTGGGGACGACCGGGAATAAACCCGCCATTCATTACGGGTGACGCTGCGAATGCACTAGGCATAACTCAGCAAACTTCACTCAGTCACAACAGCTACGTTTATGATTCGCTATTTGTATCACACTAATGGCCATTATTGGAACCTCTAAACATCCTGGGGCGTTAGCCAAAGTAACATAATGAAAACGATAACGAAGTTAGAAAATAATAAAATGTATGGGATTGACATATGGACACTGGACAATTTCAACTTTCGCTTCATATGAGACGGCCCTTCTTCTATCTCAATGCTCCATAAATATTTTGTAACATGCATGGAAGATAGTTGTAAAATCGATATTTGGTAAAAAAAACTTCTAATTCGCGGATTATGTGAAAGAAACGATTTTAACCTTGAAATCCTTGAATATTATTATAAATAATATAATGGTAATGTTGTTTAATTTAAAATTTCAAGTATAATTGCGCTCCTGGATCTACCTATATCTGCTATTTCTAATAAATAATACATAGGTATATATACATTTCATACTTATATATTTTATTTATTAAGTGCAATAGCCATACCTAATATAGGGGGATGAAAATGAAACAAGCCTTACAGATTTATTATTGGACTAACATTTAGTAAAATACCATATTATAATAATAAAATTCATATAAAAATCCAAGTATTTAATTTAAATAATACCTACTCGCTTTAGGGGGTAGCGTGGATTATTAACGAAATTTTAATTATTAAATAGAATAGATACCTACTGGCTTTTCAGAATACCAAGTTCGAAATCACAGATTTATTTTTAAATTGTGTTTTTTATAACGATTCAAGCCATCCACACCACCCTAATAAAGCTTAATAACTCTAGGTAATACTATCAAGTAACAAAAAAATAAACTTCACTCTTATAAATAATAAATAGTAAAAAAATCAATCCTACATAGTTTACGTTATACCGATTTATTTTTCAATAAATATAGATATATAAAATTTTATTCGTATAGAAAATAAAAAAAACAAATGTTACCAGTAAAGCTCCGATTCGAAATTTGAATCTACAGTAATTTAATATCTATCGACAATTTTTTTTACAATAATTTTCTTCGCTATTTAAATTCAAAATTTATATATATTTTATTTTTAAATATACTTAACAAATACAAGTGATTTTAATAACTTTGAATAGTTTTTTTTTTAAATTGAGTTACACAAAACATCCAATTATAAAGTAAAATTTACTTCCATAAATTAATTACGAAAATCGATTTTTTAGACAACAAAAGGATTCAAACGATTCAAGGTTATTCAAATTACCTTCTATTTATTTTACGGCCAATGTGTGCTAAAACTGTCGAAAGCTTAATTTACTATACGCGTGTATTATTCTTTACTAAAAAAGTTAAATACTGAAAAAAAAAACACTAAATTAACAATTAAAAACATCTAATCTATGGTGATCAACCGTAAAAACTATTCAAATAATCGATTAAATTATCAAAATAAAATAAAAAGTTATACAAAAAATGGTAAAAAATAAATAAATAGGAATAAATTCAAAAATACATCAAAACAAGCAGGAATCGTATGCTACGTCTAAATAAAAAGGTTATACAAAAAATCAACGAGGTTTTAATTCGAAGAACAAAATTACCCTGGGAGAGCATTCGCTGATCGGCTTTTCATTGCGACCAAACTATGGAGGTCATAGATGTAGTTTTTGTACCACAAGTGGATGAAGTCAGTCGGTGCACGGGTGCCTATCGAAATTATTCTTCTGATTTTTCCCTGAGATCTTCAATCTATCTCTCTAGATACTGTGATATTCCTCTTTTGGTGTTAAACCATTTCATACGCAAAAAAAAACTATTTTACTACTATAAAAAGATACTATATAGATATAATATGTTACATATTACTATAAAAAGATATTTTACCTCTTAACTCTTCATGGTACCTCCTTACCCTCTCATCATCATGTCACACCAAAAACTAATTGACCAAGACCCATCTTAAATGCAAAAATTTTGTACATCAAATTAAAAACCTCATCGGCCAGCTACATTTTCTCCAATTAATATAGGAATCGCGGATTTCCCGCCATGTCTTTTGGTATCGCCATCTTTGGTCATAGGTCTGCGGAGAAAATGCAGCAAAAAAAACTTACAAAAATAGGTACAGTGACAACACACTTAGAAAAAAATGTGTCATTTTTTTAAATGTTTGTGAATGTTTCTATTCAGCCCCAAGTATTTCAATAAAAAAGGAAAGGACGGCAGTGATTAAAAAAAAATTGGCAACTTACAAACAAAACAGGTGTACAAGGCTCTGAATAGATTTTTGGTCAAATGGCGCGAAAAACTCGCTACAACAAAATCATGACAAAAAAAAGTATATAAAAAGAGCCATCCACTGCATCCCGGAAAGCATCTACAGACACAAAACGCACGAAAGTTTCAAATTCATTTTAATATTTTCACAATAGTCTAAATTAATTCATTGCACTTGAAAAAACAAGGGGGGCGATTTAAAACTAAAAGACGTTGCTTAACACAGAGAGCGCATTGTCAGGTTCAAGAGAGACAACAGTATATTGCGTCTCTTTCTATCAAAACATTTTAAAAGTGATATAAAGCAGTATTCTTTCTAACAAGTAACTACGTTCTCCATTATAAAAACGTCTTTTAGATAAAAGCATAGGTCCAGAAATACAATGAAAATCTCAAAATCTACAACAAATCATTCTTCACAAATCGCACAGATAATGAAATAAACGGCACAGGATAAAAAACTTCGAAACAACAAATCGGCAAAGTGTCGCACGCTTACTCAATCGCCACAGATGAAAACGAAACGACAAATTATATTTACTTATGGCAAAGGCAATTTTTCTCAGTAATAATAATTATTGCATTATGCTCTTAATTATATCGAAAAGATGATATTATTATTATTATGCTTCAAAATTTTGCCTCGTTTCTTCTGCGATAAGAATTGAGCCCAAATCATGCAGTTCTTCCAACAGTATACACGTACAGTCAAGCGTACAACACTAAAGTCAAATTCCGTAGCAAATCATCAAAAACCAATACAATATTTCAGCTTAATTAGCTAAGCTTGGGACGAGGCGTCATTTGTCGCAGTTTTATTAAAAAAATATCTCTCTTCAACAACAAATTTCTTTGCACTTACAAACGTCAACTTTGGGTTGCCATGTAAAACGAAAAACACGCCTACCATTATGGTAGATTTCACAGGGATTCACTTTTAAAGCTATTTTCCTTTAAATATTCATAATAAAACTGTACAAACAACGGAAAAACGACCCAAACGCATCAATCGTCAACAAAATTGATTGTAGATATATAACAGGTTACTGAAATAACACTATAAAAATATATAAATCTAATTTCAAATTATACTCAAGGCCGACTCCTCTTGTGTTTAATTCCACGATATAGTGCCGACAATCGATTAGGTGTTTTTGATCATTTAAAAACTGTGTGTTACATTTTTTACTTGAATAATTATATCATCTCGTTTCAAATATATGCAGTCCCAATGATCAAAAACAAACCTAGGATATGCCAGTTACTACAAAATTAACGCTATCAAACATTAGACAACATATTTACAAATCGAATTCAGCCGCTAAAATCGCTTAAAACGAAACATTTTTTAACTATGTATAAAAACGTTTAGATAATAATTTCCACTAGACACAAAAATACATAGGACACACCTACAATTTGCCAATAACAATTATATAGGAAAGACACGTTTTTCGAATAAAAAGGAGTCGGTTTCCATTGAAAAATTCATTAAAAAAATATTTTCTTATGCACCATCCGGTCTGTAAACGCACTTCAGAGATAACACCCGAACAAGACAACTGACATTAGTTATTATATATATATATATATATATGTATATATATTTAATTATAGAAGAATACCCGATGCAAACAGTGCAAGAAGTACAAACATAATATATTGTCTAGCAACGTTACAAGGTATTTCATTGTCTTGCGACATATCTAAGGACAATTGATTCCATTTAGTTATTCAATCAGATTAAACTTTCAAAGTTATACATTGCACTTCAAATATTGAATCACCCGTATCAAAGTCATTCAGATATGTTACAAGACACACAATTAATTAGGTACTATTCTCATTATTTCATACTCAACTAGGTTAGGTATTGATGAATTGCGCTACTTTTCGCTATCTTTTATTATTAATATTATTAATAATGTAATAATTTCACTAAAAGTACCTAGGTACGAGAATTTACAAGCCTGCCGCTCCAGGCGAATGCTAAGATAAAAAATTTACTAATCTCGGTCCGCCGCCGACGAGTCGATAAAAAACTTTTTTTTGCGGATTTTTTTCATCAACTTTTTACTAAGAAACAACGTACCGTTTCCACTATGTACATGCAAGTGAATAAGTGCGAAAAAAACTCACCCAGGACGACACGAGGGGACCAAACATCGAGGTTTCAACAACAACAATATATTATTCCTTTATATCATTATCGTCATTAAGTTAAGCTACGTTATTTATCATCAAAAAGTACAAATTTCACTTCAAAAAACGATGTATATATAAGAAAAGACACCGCGATGCCCCCCGTACTATGTGAATCTCACGTGATATGCCAAATGACAAAATTACTATCTAAAATGAAAATATACAATATCGAATAGCATTAACGGCTACGATCAATATATAAAACAGACAACGTACGAATAACAAGAACAAAGTGCCAACTTTGCGGCCGTAAACAAGGTACGAGGCAAAAACAACAACTACAAACTAACAAACTAAAACGTTCAAACAACTCGAGACAAACTGAAACACGCCCCGCGCACAACTAAAAAGCATTTCGAAACAACTAAAAAACGTAACCGTATCTACAAATCCAAAGGCCTAGTAGAAATTAAACAGCAATCGAAAAGAGCGCGAGACGAAACAAAAGCAAGCAAACATCTAAAAGTACCGCGATACTCATTAGTCCATCATTCGCTCTGTCTGCACAGAGACGAGAACTTAAGTTTCGAGATTAAAGTATCGCAAAAAATAAAGGAGAAATCGAAATATCTTCCCCACACACACTCGTATCAGCACGAAATCGATCAATACGCGACTACGTCGCGACGACGCCGAAGCGCAAACCATCCCATCCAAATTTTAGTCTCTAGGTATAGTGCAAAACTAACCCCATGCAACAGACTGCATATCCCAAACACCTCGGCATTTAATAATAAATACTAACACCAATTTGTTAATTTTTAAAAAACACTACGCAAGGCGCAGGCTTTCGAGTATCTACTCGAAAACCCTGCTTCAAGACAATGCTCGATGCATCGCCTAATCTCTTGACATCTATGCTGCGCGTAAAGTAAAAAATCACGTCCGAATTTCACATTAATCGATTTTTTATAAAAATACAAAAATACAAAATGGGACAGTGCGACCATACACTCATACACGCGTCCTGCCTTTCCTCTGCAACTAGGAGGGTAGGGGGCACTCACAATTTTCTCCAAAAAACATTTTGAGCAATCTCATACAAAAGAACCACCAAATGGACAATGCATGGGACAAGTAAAAAAATCAAGTAAAAAAATAAAAATCTTTCATAAACTTAAATTATCGTCACAGCTGCGATCCTTAGTAGAAGAATTTAAAGGTGATTTATTAAAACGCCACGAAAAACGTACATACAAGGAAAATATTTAAAATGTAGTTAACAGTGAGATAAAAAACAATCACAAATAAGAGAGAGTACAAGAGTGCTGTGAGAGGGTGAAAAATAGTGTTGGGGGCGCATATTGTGATTGAAAAATTAATTCTAAAATATCTAACTCTTAAAGGAAATCACGATTTCGCATTTTCATTAGTTATACTGAATCTATTATTATAATTTCACTATTTCCTAAGAGTTTTCCGCACTGACTAGCGCGCAAAACCCAGTCGCGTTTTCATGCCTTGCGCCCGACGCAAGTTTTTCTTTACACTAAGAAAATATATATCATTCGCTCATTACTCGAATATCGTAATAAGATACGAGGCGCATCGGGTACAGGTTCAAAAACGCGATAGTAATGGCAAATATTTTTTCACTAAAACGCACTACTAAATACGAATTGAATCTACTTAACGATATTAAAAATTGAAATCGGTCATTTCAACCCTACTACATACTGTGTTGCCATTTAATTGTGGTGTTGCCACTCTAATAACGAAAATATCTTAGGAATTTAAAGTACTAGGAATAAAAAACATTCACGGGAATGAACACCATAACGATTACCTTTCGAATGGAATAGAGATTTGGTTATTGCAATTATCAGACCAAAACGCGTGTCAAATGCACAAATAAAAAAATAAAAAAACTAAATTCAATAAAACTTCATTTAACGGTAATTTAAGTAAAGACCATGTCTAACAGAAACAAGACTATATCTAGCACTAACTAGCCAAAGTTATTTTTTCATGTCAGCTGTAAATGCCAGTATAGTCAGACAAGGTCAAAAACAGAGTTTCGACCACTGCACACTATTAATTTCACTGATAATACTGTGTATATCCGCTGCATTCGAATGCAAAACTCTGCAACACATGCACACGTTAGGTGAAGTGCGAAGGTTCGAAAAACAACTGTACAAACAACTTCCAATCGGTAATCCAACGACGCCCGCAAACCAATCACAGGGGGAGGGGGGTCACAACTAATCGCGGCCGGCCGCGGCGCCAAGGCACATCGCCTCACATCAATTTAGATAGAATAAACACGACACAGAAAAATACATCGAAACCATGAAAAAAATCATCAAAAAATTCGCGCAAGTCTTTTGTCTACAGTCTATTCATCCGTGGTCGGTCCGGGATACGACGTCTGTGTGTCCGCTATTACCTTAGATTAAGTACATACCCAACAAGCCTTAAACCTCCTGATGCCTCCAAACATGACATTGAACGATCGCCTAAGGTGTAATAGAGTATTACTAACAATCCATCTTTTGAGGTTAGGTTAGGTTCGTTTTCACACCATTCGGGTGAGACGTTGTCAATTTAAGCCATCAAGACTGAATACTTCAAACCGATGTTTCTCCCACCAATCCGTTCGTGCCAGATAAACCAAACGCATTCGAGAAGGCTCCGGACCCCTAAAACACTAGCTACAAACCGGTAAATATACTTCTATAATCACTATGCTACCACTTATTGCACTACCCCGGCGAATCAGAAAAAATACTCTTTAAAAACACGTTATTTAATTAAATACTAAATAAGAAGTTCCTTTCAAACGATAATATAGCTACAGCCGAATCGGTAACGTCCGTGTTATATAACTTTGTACTAAATGACACGTCACTCCGCCTCCCGAAGGTGCGTCGAGGAAATACTACGTGTTAGGAACAAAACCAACGAAGTCATGTCGTTGATAGAACAAGACGTGGACGAAACTCTGCATCGACAGATATTTCTTCTGTGAATTTTACTAATAAATCAAAAGAAAAATTTGAGAAACCATAGGTAAATATTACAGCTATTTATAAAATTTAGATTATCTAAGTGCAATCGTCAAATGCCACCATGTGGAACTTTCTAGCTTTGTTGTACAAGATTTATCCAAAATTTTGTTTGAAAATGTATTATATGGCGTTAACGAAACCTATGTGTAAGCAAAATTATGTATTTTGTTCCAATTTAATTCAAATTGGTCTTGTTTGAATTCTTCAGCCACGAGCAATAGTAAACTAGTGGAGAATTTAAAAACAAAATATTGGATATTTCACATTCTTTTACAAACCTATACCTGATATTTAATTTCAAAGTCTTTAAGTAATAGTTCCAAAGATTTAAGAACGAATAATACTTGGTTGCATTTAATGATTCCACCGCGTGAATAATAATACAAAAGTTTAAAAACCATCTGTCGATAAAAAGTTTGTCTTCAAATGAATCACGAGTTGTCACACACGATATCGTTAACGGTTATTCGTTAACCACAACCGTTATTACATTAAACAATAAAAAAAACAAAACGGAACGAGTTTCGAGATATCCGCATTCAATATGAAAATAATTTATAGAAAAAGTGGGGAAAAGGGGAAACACTAGGAAATTCAATCTAGCTACGCAGGTACAATATCTTGAGAAATATGACATTCCACTTATGTTTTACAATACCGGTGAAGAGTGGAATTGAAAATACCGGTTTGTGGTACAAAAAAACGATCATTTCAAAGAATTCGGTAGTTTTGCTGTAAATTATGTTATTAGGTTATGTAACTGGTTAAGTCAATTTTAATTCTACTCTCCATCGGTGCGGCTTATACATTAACATCTTATGATAACTGATCGGGACGCACACACGACAAAACCCATGAAGCTATTATAGAGAGGAGACGTTGTATGTAGATTTTCTTATGTAAGAACGCGTGACACTTTGCGGGGCGAGGGCACCCCCTCCAACCCACCAAATCCCGCCCACTTCTTTATTTTCCATCTATCGATCAATAGCAAAACTACTCGCTTCGTTCTATATCGATTTTATTACGTAGTTTAACTATCTCACACTAGATGTCAATAAATGTAGGATGTAACAGGGACGTACTCAGAATATTCATACCACCTCATTGGACATAATTTAGACAAGTGAAAAAATTCTCAAAAATAGGTTATAATATGATGAAATTACAAGGAAAACTATCATGGCTACGAGTATGTTAGTATGTTATCTCACTATAAAGTGACCAGTACGCTCTATTTCTCCTACAAAAAAAATCGGTCACCGATATCGGTCGTGGTCGAATAGCGAGTCGGCCACAAAATCGGTCATAAGAATCTGAGGAAAAATCGGCCCGATTATCGGTCCTACAAAAAGTCGGACGTGGGCGGGAAGTGTAAGACTTATAAAGATTGTATACAATGTTAAACTTAAAAAAAAAAGATTTTACCTACTCCCGTTCACGTAATTAAATAAATTATACTCTGTTCATTATGGCATTATTCTTTTGACAGCGGTCATCGAGATCACGGGCATAAAGTTTCATATTTTTTTTACATAGAAATGCACGCACGTCAATAGTATACTTTATTGGTTGTAGCAATCAATAATGATATCCCTAACGTCATCGTAACCAAATGTATCAATTTTGTGATTTCAAAAAAAGCCGACTTCAAAAAAAGGAGGAGGTTCTCAATTCGACTGTTTTTTATGTTTGTTACCTCAGAACTTTGGACTGGGCGAACCGATTTTGATGATTGTTTTTTTAATCGAAAGCTGGTGGCTGTCATGTGGTCCCACATATATTTTTATTGAGATCTGACAATGGCATCCATGAGAAAACTACATAAGTCGTAAATTTGTGTTAAGATGTGCGCGACAAATTGACGAATAACTCAATATCACGCCAACCGATTTCGATGATTCTTTTTTTAATCGAAAGCAGGTGTTTGTCATGTGGTCCCACATAAATTTGAAAGAGATCTGAAAAGTACTTTTTGAGACTTTGAAGTCGGTTATTTTTTGTTAGTAAAATTTAGATTATATAAAATTAAACCTTTTGTACCTTGCCTTATATAGATACTATGCCCATTTCCCATCACAAGACAAAAAGAATCAAGCTATAATGAACAGAGTATAGGCAGTACTTTAATTCAATGGGACACTTGGTAAAATAATTGGATTCTAATTACGGCCCTGTGTTTTTGTTATGTTTATTTGTTGTAAATAGTTGACGATAGATGGCGGCCTGTTTACAAAATGATTATAAAAACTAGAAAAATAATATTTTGGCGGTGAAAAACTCTATAGGAATGAATGTAGGACAAATTTCAGTACGTATGATTATCAATATAATACTAATACTTAGCTCTACGCACCTATACATTTTTAGTTCTCTTGACACAAAGTGTCGCCATCTAATGTCGAGTAGAATTTTATTTGGCGAGATCGGCGTTAGTGATTTTTCTAGAACTATTCTGCCTATTCTTATAAATTATGAATCAAATTACTTAAAAATGAAATGAAATGCCATCCATAGCATCAGAACGTCTATCCGAGTAGTTTTTACACGATAAAACACAGCACTTCATCCTTTTCTTTGAAAATGTGAAGCTGTGCACAGGACGGGCGCCGACAGTAGACTGACTTAAGGCCACGCCTACTGTGATGACGTCAGGACCCAGTTGAGTCACAGTGCACAGTTGCTTAGGCCGTCTCCTCTCTATAATAGCTTCATGACAAAACCTGTCAAAAACCATCGACAGTCTTGTCGAAATGCGGCCACACTACATCGAAATATAGCTTATCCAGAAACGACAAACTGACAACTAGCTAACTTTTTTTTTTCATATCGTTATTAATTTATTTACTCGGATACACGTTTCGCTTAAATCGAAATCAGCCCGCCCAAATTCACCACTACGAAACCTACCATTTAGTAGAAATCTACGTATAGAAAATGGCGACACTAAACGACAAACGTCATCGTGGCGGCAAATTCGGACGTTTCAACGCATTGTACTTGAGTTCTATAATATTTCGCTTATATTATCATAAACTTGAGTAAAATGTCGCGATCGAATCCTATTACTCGCGGAGACAAGTCAGTGTAAAGAAAATCCAGTATAATACAGGCTATAGAATCATAAACGTCATTACACACTCACACACGCACGCAGGTACTAAAAAGCCGTGAGTTATTAAAACTAGTACATATTTAAAGTGGAGTTTTCAAAGACTTGCAGGGAAACTGCCGTAGTGTGTGTGTAGCAACTAAACCGGCCCACAGGGGTTAAAACGTGGTTAAAGAGTTCGTAAAACGATTCTATAAACGGTTTTGGAACCACTAATATTCTTGGAATAATCTACGTTCTCGCTTCGTTTTTTTCTTTCCGACCAGGGCTTCGGTGTTGCCAGTGGTATGAAATTTCTACCACGAAATGGAAATTTCATTGATAAAATCGAATATTAACGTGTAAAAATTGTAGTTTTATTATTAAAATTTTCTAATAAGGAATTACTATAAAAACAAAAAGTGAAACTTAATCATACTTCATCTCTACAATCGTTTATATTCGACTTTATTGTTCAGAAAATAATTATATCTGTTGTCTGTCACTTTGAAAATGCCTAATAATTCTCATCACCACAAAAATACCGTAAAATGAAATAATCTGAGTAAATCAAGTCAACATTTTCTGTAGCTTCTAAATGTAAATTTTTATCTGTTTAAAATGTGCCATTAAAATTAACTATTTTAAAATAATAAAAAAACTAGTTATACGCAAAACTTCCTGACAATCACCAACAGATGGCACCACACCAACCTACCGCCAGCGCCATCTCTGACCAACCCCCGGCAACAGAAACAGATACATCATACACTCGTCAACACCGTCGCCCCGTCCGGCCAGCCAGTGGCCAGTTAGCACCAGCGGAACGGCACGGCGCGCGGGCGGTCGGCGCCCTCCTTCACCAGCGGCTTGTGGAACTCGCGGCCCGGGCGCGAGTGGATGGTCGCCCAGCAGTGCTCGCAGTAGTACTGTCGGAGAAACGTTTCACGTATCAATAATGATTCCTACATAAATGACAACGGTCGAGGAAAGCAACATGCACAATTTAATGCAGTTGGATACAATTTTTTTACTTATTCTTGAAGGCAATCCCACTTGATAGCATGTGGATGAAGTGGATATGTTGTCCGAGATTATTCTTAGCTAAAGCCTATTCAATTTTCTTGAAGACATCCACCTCATAGGCGGGTGGGAACGAGGACGCAGGCAAGTTATTCCAATCTTTTGCGGTGCGCATAACGAATGACGAGGCATTACATTACATATTCGATTTCGTCACAGCTTTGCCGATACGACTTTGCCGAATCGAATATGTGTGTAGCACGCCATAGACTATAAATCTATGTATATTTTCGAAGTACCCACCTGCAGACACGTCACGTTGGCGCAGAAGAACGGCGCGAACTTGGAGCCGCAGCGCGCGCCCGCGCACTCGTCGCACATCTGGTCGTCGAGCACGTACGGCTTCACCTGGATCGAGAGCGATATCCGTTACACAGAGATATAGTAGACGGCAGGTAGGCCCGTTTCCAGGTAATAGATATGAAAAGGATTCCGTAGCCGCTTCTTCCTTGGACTACACGACAACGACCAAGAACATTACTGGACGGCAAGCTTAGAGGAAGTACCTGAAGACGGATCACATTGGAAGAACGATTTCAACCAGGCCTGATTGACGTTGACCTTAAGACAGCCGTAGCCACACTTTATAAAGATATTCATTTAACGTCACGTTTTTTTATGGAATTAGCCGATAATCGATGAAATCAGAGGCTACTGATGCATTGGCAACCAAGAAAGAGAGAAAAAAAGAAAGAAAGGAAACGTGATCCCTCTTCAGGTGTTCTTGCACACTACGCTACCAACTACCCTCATCTCTCATCACATTCCCCACCAGATGGCGCCACTAGTCTCCAGTTCCATACACATCAAGCAGTTCCCCACCTCTACCACCTACACTATCAAATCCAACTACTAGATGGCGCCACCAGTCCACACGCAGCGCGCCGGTACCCACCTCAACCCTCTTGTCGATGTCGCCATGCTGCAGCTGCACGAAGCGCGCCGATATCGCCGCGATGTACGACTGCTGGTTCGAGAAGGCCACTCGGCCGGCGCCCTGCCGACAAACAAACGGTCCGTCTCAATAATCTATTCGTAACTGTTGGTAACAGTAGCTAACGCTTTGTTAAATAAAAAAGGGTGCGTGTACTTTTGTACGCGCGTGAGAAGTTATACTTCTTTGACACAATTAAAACATAATTAAATAAATATTTAATTTAATAACGTGTAGTTTTAATTATCTTTCAAAAACTATTTTTGTACTAAATAAAAATAAAACTTAACTATGAAGAGTACATTGAGCAGGTAACGCCATCTATCAAGCAATTAACGCAACAGTGCAGCACAAACGTTTAACGCAACCTTGTTGGAAGTCGCCTAAGAAGACTTCAATGATTGTTTTCACGGGTGCTGGACAACTGACATGAGAATTATGAATAGATGGGTGACCACTTGTGGGAAAAATATCTGGAGCACTTCCATGCTCTGGAGAACACGTAAAGCCTTCGGTCCCGGTTGTTATCGTAAGATATTGTATGGAAACTTCCGACGTTTGGGTTGGCCACTTACTTCTCCATCAATCTGTTCTGGAGCAGCATGGTGGATGCTCTAGGCCTCCTCAAGAAACCCATGCTACGTACTGGGTCATTAATGGAACGTTTAAGGCAACAGACCTATTGCATGACTTGTAGCCAGGAGACTGATGGGTCGAAACCAGACCCTGGCTTCATCCATTAACAGCCTATTACTGAGCACTCCTTCCTCCTCTTAAGGAGACCTAGAGCATACTCCACCACGTCGCTCCAGTGGGGATTGGTGGAGGCTGAATCTGGTTGAGGAACAACACCTTACCTTGGGATACTTCAACTCGGGGTCGGTGTCAATGCCCGCGTAGCACACGCCGCCGTACAATCTGTCCATGATCATTGCCAGCTCCACTGGAAACAAACATACAGCATTTGTTTGAAAACCAGGGTTCAGAGAACATTTTGGACACGTTTATCACAAACAGGTTATTACCTGTGTCGCGGGTGGCATGGACGACACATATAACACATCACAATAACACCCTGCACCCGAGTACTAATATTTATCTGTCACATAAATACCTGCCCCAGCCAGGAATTGAACCCAGGACCCCTCGCCTCGCAGGCAGGCTCGCTACCAACTAGGCTACAGAGTCGTCATTGCTTTTATTTTCATACAAGTGTAATTTTTTATTGTCAAATAAGTTTAAATAATATCACTACAGTTTGCCGCGTAATTTCGTGGTATTGAAGAAGAACCTTTGTTTTTACCGCTCAAAACTGATACCTTGGGGATGAGTTGTGAGCTACGGCTCATAGCCCTAGGGCTAACCCTAGTGTATGAGGGTAAATGATCTGAGATAAAGACGAGCAACAAATTTTACTACAGAAAAAACACTGGCCATCCTTTGATCCTGATCAAGTTGACGCCTTACACACGCCTCGCGTATCAAGCTCGCTTTCCAAAACCGCTTCCAAACAACTTTTTCCTCCTGCCATTTCCCAACTCCCAAATGCATCCCCCGCCATTTCCCTCCCACATACACTTCCCCAGCAAACAATTTATTTTTTTAATGTTTTTAGCAGGCAAACGAGCAGACGGGTCACCTGATGGTAAGTGATCACCGCCGCCCATGGACATTAGCAACACCCGGGGCGTCACCAACGCGTTGCCGGCCAAGAAGATGACGATAGACCCGCTTCTTGAAGGACACCATGTCATAGCTTAGAGGGAACACCGATGCAGGAAGTTTGTTCCACAGTTTACACGTACGAGGTAGAAAATTACGTGAGAACCGAACTGTGGATGAATGCCAGATATCCACGTGATGTTGGTGGATATATACAGATACTCACAAGCCTTCAACGGGCGCGGCACACCACCGACAAACACAGTCTTGCGCGGGTCGAGCGGCATGCTCGCGTCCAGCACGAAGTCTGCGTCGGCCAGCCGCCACGGCCGGATCTGCACCGGCTTGTCGCGGATCGTCGGCGAGGACACGCACAGGTACAACTTGTCGTCGTCCGTGATGCACGCCTCCATGAGGGCTGCGACTGAGCTCTCGTCCTGGAATGTTGGGAGGTTCAGATGAGTCAAAAGCTACAAGAGAACTGATACATTCAATTCGACAACGGGCCGCAAAATCGAAAATCTGAATGTACTATCAGCAAAAGAGTTACATATGCAGGGAATGATAATATTATAATGATCCATAAAGTTTTATACACGTTGTCAGCACGATCTGACTTGGAAATATGTAAGAATGCCGAACGAAGGCGTTGCCGATCGCTAAAGTCAAATATACATAAATAAACAATAAAAAAACGCTTACACACTCATATCCCCGCAGTAGGTTTTTACCTGTGTCGCGGGTGGCATGGACGACATATTACACATCACAACAACACCCACAACCGAGAACAAATATTTATCTGTCACATAAATATCTGCCCGGCCTGGAAACAAACCCGAAACCCCTCGCTTCCCAGGCAGAGTCACTACCTACTAGGCTACATGGTCATCCGATATGCGAATGCTTCGATTCGGCAACGCTGTTCGACAAATATTGCCGTATCGAATATGCTGAATTGAACATGTGTGTAGTGCTACACAAGTGCCTGAAGGTCCCGTGTGAGCAGCCGTCCTGCCCCAATGTCCTCCAACAGGGGACATCCTAAGCCAAGGTCCGAACCCCATAACAACTTTATAGTGGGATGCCCTTAGGACATCCTCTTGAAAGTATCTCGACAAAGTCTCACCTGAAACAGCAGAAAGGCGTATCCCTTGGGCGGGAAGTAGCTCTTGCTCTCCGCCTTGTGGGGCCAGTCCACCACCAGCGGGCCGAACCGTCGAAACGATGATGTGATTTCATCTGGAAACAGTCGTCGCACCAGGTCAGTATGGGGCTGGTTGTACAAGTTAAATTACATGGACCATAGAATGATAACCAACGAGTTCTGACCGTCTAGATGTGTCAGTCGTCAGTCACTGACTGACTTATAACTGTATAAGCAAGAACTTTATATACCTTTGAAGAAGCTTTGAATAAGTACCTATATACATAGATATAAGTACATGACGGATCGCGTGGCACTGGATGAATATCTGCGCCTTATCAGTCGAAGTTACACGGACATACGGTTACCTGCGAGTGGAGTAAGTGCGGTACCTCACGGGGATGCCAAGGCGACGTCGCCGGTCACATATCCAAACAGTTTATAGAAATGTATGGCGGCTACCTCACTTGGGGACGGTGTGGCAACGTCGCTAGTAGCCACAATTCAATATAAACTGTTTGGATACGTGGCCGGCGACGTCGTCTTGGCGTCCCGGTGAGGTACCGCACTAAGTTTCTTAACGTCAACGTCAAACAGGTCTGTGAATGATTGAAATTGTTCATCCAATGTCACGTGATTCGACTTCAGGTACTCTTACAAGCTTGCCTTAAGCATAATTATAATTATATATTTGTTATTTATTTATTAATACATTCATGTCACCTCTAAAATAAGAAACAGGAAAAACTTTATGACTAATGGCATTGTCCACCAATCAACCCTGGGTGGATGTGGAAATTGCTGATGGTGGGTGCTGAAACTTACTACTTACTCACCAACTGACCCTCATCAATGAGTTGACAACTCTGCTTATGCCCTCACCAACTCACCCTCATCAATGTCCGGCGGCAGCCCCCCGACGAACACCTTCCGACTGTACCGCTCGCCGTGCTCCGAGCCAGCCGAGATGGGCGACGACCGCGCCGGCGAGCCCAGCGCGCTCACGCACATCGACAGACCTGAGGGGTAACCGCCCCCTGCTTATTGTTAGCCATGGTCTTTACTTCAGTCGTTTACACACAGGTAGGTGGTTTTGAAAAACATGTCTGTGGTCGTGAGGTTCTAATGGGAACGTTTTGAGAAGAGGTCGTTTTGGTTATGGGAAGTTGGTCGTTATGGGAAGTTGTTTTGAAAAGTGGTAGGAATGGTTAGTATGTATTGGGAAGTAATCACCGTCATCCATGGATATATTTGCATTGCCAAGATATGAAACGACACCCGCATATTTCTGACTCTATGACACATCGACAGAACAACACGTACAAAACATTTCACAATTGATATACATACTCGTAGATAGCTACGTAGCAAAGTGGGTAAAATTCCCTACCGTGAAAGCTTGTGAGGATGTATGGAAGCTTGTTCCTCTTTCACGCAAAGACTACTGAACGGATTATCATGAAATTTAGTACACGGCTGCAGTACGGCCGCTGTATCTTGGCGCGTCTGAACTTCGCGCAGAAGGCTGCGCAGTAAGATAATTCGCCAATAGGTACTCGATACGCGGTGTATTGTGTCTCAGTCATACGTTAGCATGTTCGTGTTGCCGTCTCTGTCTTACATGCGCTAAAGTTCGCAAAGCCTATGTACGCGCCAAGATACAGCGGCCGAACTGTAGTTTAGTATAAGATGTAGAACAAGATGTAGAAAACGCGGGCAAGCGCTAGTTTATCAATACTTTTGAAGCAGATAGTTCTATCGGTCTTGTAGATTATCAAGTTTAAAAGGCGACCTTCTAATGAAGACGTCACTATACTTTCCTCTAAGGTCGCTACATACGTAAAGTGGACCGGGACGGGGACGGGACGTGGACGGGGCATAAATACCTATACGTGCGTGCCCCGTTCCCGTCCCGTCCGTGCCTCCGTAGCGTAAGCGCTATCGTTTACATTTTCTATAAAACGATGTTTCCAAAACTTCACGTATCGTCCCATCCGTGTAAAAACACGTTTTTATGCATCGACCTTAAATTATCCAGCAAAGTTGCTGCGAACTCAGGGTAAACCTGTATTTTTTTTATTCAGAAATAAGCTAATGCTTGACCATAATGCAATCCCACCTGATAGTAAGTGGGGTTGCGATGCATGATGGCGAGCGCACCAACTTAGTAAACGCCTATTCACTCTTCTTTCTTGAAGACATCCGTATAGGTGGGCGGGAACGCGGACGCAGGCAAGCTATCCTTTGCGGTGCGCATAATGAAAGACGAGGCAAACCGCGTCATGTCCAACGGGATGTTCACGACAAATAATGGACTCTTCGAAATATATATTTGTATACACAACATACCAGCAGCACTGAGCCTGGTGACGACATCCTGCGCCTGGTCCTGGGGGCCGGAGGGGGAGCCCGCGCCCGCCGCGCCCG